>OZ038483.1:54618554-54723554 GCA_964036315.1 Acanthosepion esculentum | reverse complement strand
ACATACTCGTGTCACGATACTAAGTCTCATCAGTTCGATAAGGTCAAATTGGCGAATAATCTAAAAAACGACCTACAGTCTGTTGTTAACTGGAGCAAAGAATAGTTTGTTAATTTTAATACTACTAAAACTAAACCACTCAGTGTTAAACTTCTGAGGAACTCCTTTCTTCCTTCTATCAGCATGGCTGATGCTAACCTCCAGGAGGGTGACTTGATGCCCCTTCTTGAGTTAAGGTTCTCGGTTGACATGAAATAGAAAGACTACATTGAATCCATTGTTAGTCTAGCTGTTAAGAAATTTGGTTCACTGTGTTGTGCTAGACAATTTTCCCCTCCAGAATCTATTTCACTTATCTCTAAGTCTACCATTCGTCCATACTTACAATATTGCTGCAACATATGGTCCAGTGCTCCTGTTATTTATTTATTCTTGATAAAATCCCAAGGAGAATCAGCAATATTATAAGTCCTAACCTGGCGTCTCGGTTTCAGTCACATTCCCACCTCTGTAAAATTGCTTCGCTGTGCCTTTTCTATAAATGCTTTCATGGCAATTATTCGGGTGAAATTTCCGCTATAGTACATAGACTTTATGAATTTAAGTGCAGTACTAGATTCGCAGCAAGTTCTGACAAATTTACAGTCGAATCGACTAGATGTAACCGTAAGTTCTATGCAAATAGCTTATTTTCTCGTACTCTGAATTCCAACCCGTGGAGAAGTGCTTCCATTGTCTTTCCCAAGAATTCATGCCAAGTCACAGATAATAAAGAAATAATCGCCTACGTCCAAAAGGGATATGGGCATTGGAAGAAAATATATTTGTCTGCAATGATGAACTTACTCATCAGTAAAGCATCAGGGATTTTATCAAATATTTGCGTTTAATATATTCGTCGTTTAATATAAAAATATAATTAACGTTTCATCAGAATTTACTAATTTTGTCGTAGTTTGAAAAAAAATTAACCAGCATGAAGACGCATCTTACTACATTAACAATTATTCCACGACCGTTGCATGTATCTACGAAGCTTAGCTCAATCTGGTATAAAGCTATACTTGCTGGACACCCATGAAGGATCGAAACTTGTACTAAAATATTAATAAAATACTAATATATAAAATACGTGTTTAATTACTAAACATTGCTCTAGGATCATACACCCAGCGGTCTCTACGATACTCTACACGTCAATTTTCCGGACTCACTATCATTTGTCTGTGAGGATAACTTAATAACTATTGTTTAATGGCACAACAATTGGGCATTTATCTAATAATTGAAATTTAAGGATCAATTAGCGTAACTTACAGAAATATGAGTGGAGATTTATTTTTAAAAAATAGAGCAGAGAGAAATAAAGGATAGCAAGTAATTCAAGGCAAGTGTAAAGAGTTGTGGTATTGATGGTGTCAACACAAAAAGGAGAAGGAAATACAGAGCAGATAAGAAGGTAGGAGTAATGTGAGTTTTGAGTTAAGGTGGGAGATTTAAAGAATGAGTAGGAGAAAAGTGTCCTTTTTTTTTCAAGTTATTCCCGAAGAACTGACCAGATGATTTTGAAAATTTTATTCTAATACTTTAACCAGTAAACCATCGTCTGGCCAAATGACAGCGGGATGGAATTTATGGAATTTAATGGCCACTCATGTATATAAGCGCAACGAATAACGTTTATCAATTAATTTACATTTCAAACAGGTGAGAAATTAATATACATTTGAATATGAATTATAAAACGTGCAGGTAGCATAGTTTACGACAATACTACATAGAAACACTGATTCTCGTGCTATCACTGTAGTTAAGCAACGTTGAGCCTGGTCAGTACTCAGATCGTTTGCTTTTTCCGTTTGCTGGTATTTAGGTATATCCGTGAATTCTAGATATTATATGAACGGCAAAGGATATCGTTTAAATCCATTTTCTATTCGAAGCCTTGTTCACCACCATGAATAATGTCTTGCGTGTTGTTGATACAGTTGATCAGTAGAAAATGCGTTGAGAGTTGAACAGAGGATAATGTGCTAAGAGTTGTAGATTCAGCACAGGATACTGTGTTGAGTGAAGTAGATTTGGCACTCAGGATACTGTGTTGAGTGTTGTAGATTTGGCACTCAGGATACTGTGAGGAGTGTTGTAGATTTGGCATTCAGGATACTGTGTTGAGTGTTGTAGATTTGGCACTCAGGATACTGTGAGGAGTGTGGCAGATTTGGCACTCAGGATACTGTGTTGAGTGTTGTAGATTTGGCACTCAGGATACTGTGTTGAGTGTTGTAGATTTGGCACTCAGGATACTGTGTTGAGTGTTGTAGATTTGGCACTCAGGATACTGCGAGAGATTTGGGACAGATATGGCACTCAGGATACTGTGTTGAGTGTTGTAGATTTGGCACTCAGGATACTGTATTGAGTGTTGTAGATTTGGCATTCAGGATACTGTATTAGAGTGTGGCAGATTCTCACTCAGGATAATGTGAGGAGTGCTGTAGATTTGGCACTCAGGATACTGTGTTGAGTGTTGTAGATTTGGCATTCAGGATACTGTATTAGAGTGTGGCAGATTTAGCACTCAGGATAATGTGAGGAGTGCTGTAGATTTGGCACTCAGGATACTGTGTTGAGTGTTGTAGATTTGGCACTCAGGATACTGCGAGAGATTTGGGACAGATATGGCACTCAGGATACTGTGTTGAGTGTTGTAGATTTGGCACTCAGGATACTGTGTTGAGTGTTGTAGATTTGGCATTCAGGATACTGTATTAGAGTGTGGCAGATTTAGCACTCAGGATAATGTGAGGAGTGCTGTAGATTTGGCACTCAGGATACTGTGTTGAGTGTTGTAGATTTGGCACTCAGGATACTGCGAGAGATTTGGGACAGATATGGCACTCAGGATACTGTGTTGAGTGTTGTAGATTTGGCACTCAGGATACTGTGTTGAGTGTTGTAGATTTGGCATTCAGGATACTGTATTAGAGTGTGGCAGATTCTCACTCAGGATAATGTGAGGAGTGCTGTAGATTTGGGACTCAGGATACTGTGTTGAGTGTTGTAGATTTGGCACTCAGGATACTGCGAGAGATTTGGGACAGATATGGCACTCAGGATACTGTGTTGAGTGTTGTAGATTTGGCACTCAGGATACTGTGTTGAGTGTTGTAGATTTGGCATTCAGGATACTGTATTAGAGTGTGGCAGATTTAGCACTCAGGATAATGTGAGGAGTGCTGTAGATTTGGCACTCAGGATACTGTGTTGAGTATTGTAGATTTGGCATTCAGGATACTGTATTAGAGTGTGGCAGATTTAGCACTCAGGATAATGTTAGGAGTGCTGTAGATTTGGCACTCAGGATACTGTGTTGAGTGTTGTAGATTTGGCACTCAGGATACTGCGAGAGATTTGGGACAGATATGGCACTCAGGATACTGTGTTGAGTGTTGTAGATTTGGCACTCAGGATACTGTGTTGAGTGTTGTAGATTTGGCACTCAGGATACTGCGAGAGATTTGGGACAGATATGGCACTCAGGATACTGTGTTGAGTGTTGTAGATTTGGCACTCAGGATACTGTGTTGAGTGTTGTAGATTTGGCATTCAGGATACTGTATTAGAGTGTGGCAGATTTAGCACTCAGGATAATGTGAGGAGTGCTGTAGATTTGGAACTCAGGATACTGTGTTGAGTATTGTAGATTTGGCATTCAGGATACTGTATTAGAGTGTGGCAGATTTAGCACTCAGGATAATGTTAGGAGTGCTGTAGATTTGGCACTCAGGATACTGTGTTGAGTGTTGTAGATTTGGCACTCAGGATACTGCGAGAGATTTGGGACAGATATGGCACTCAGGATACTGTGTTGAGTGTTGTAGATTTGGCACTCAGGATACTGTGTTGAGTGTTGTAGATTTGGCATTCAGGATACTGTATTAGAGTGTGGCAGATTTAGCACTCAGGATAATGTGAGGAGTGCTGTAGATTTGGCACTCAGGATACTGTGTTGAGTGTTGTAGATTTGGCATTCAGTATACTGTATTAGAGTGTGGCAGATTTAGCACTCAGGATAATGTTAGGAGTGCTGTAGATTTGGCACTCAGGATACTGTGTTGAGTGTTGTAGATTTGGCATTCAGGATACTGTATTAGAGTGTGGCAGATTTAGCACTCAGGATAATGTGAGGAGTGCTGTAGATTTGGCACTAAGGATACTGTGTTGAGTGTTGTAGATTTGGCACTCAGGATACTGTGTTGAGTGTTGAGTGTTGTAGATTTGGCACTCAGGATACTGCGAGAGATTTGGGACAGATATGGCACTCAGGATACTGTGTTGAGTGTTGTAGATTTGGCACTCAGGATACTGTGTTGAGTGTTGTAAATTTAGCACTCAGGATAATGTGAGGAGTGCTGTAGATTTGGCACTCAGGATACTGTGTTGAGTGTTGTAGATTTGGCATTCAGGATACTGTATTAGAGTGTGGCAGATTTAGCACTCAGGATAATGTGAGGAGTGCTGTAGATTTGGCACTCAGGATACTGTGTTGAGTATTGTAGATTTGGCATTCAGGATACTGTATTAGAGTGTGGCAGATTTAGCACTCAGGATAATGTTAGGAGTGCTGTAGATTTGGCACTCAGGATACTGTGTTGAGTGTTGTAGATTTGGCACTCAGGATACTGCGAGAGATTTGGGACAGATATGGCACTCAGGATACTGTGTTGAGTGTTGTAGATTTGGCACTCAGGATACTGTGTTGAGTGTTGTAGATTTGGCACTCAGGATACTGCGAAAGATTTGGGACAGATATGGCACTCAGGATACTGTGTTGAGTGTTGTAGATTTGGCACTCAGGATACTGTGTTGAGTGTTGTAGATTTGGCATTCAGGATACTGTATTAGAGTGTGGCAGATTTAGCACTCAGGATAATGTGAGGAGTGCTGTAGATTTGGCACTCAGGATACTGTGTTGAGTATTGTAGATTTGGCATTCAGGATACTGTATTAGAGTGTGGCAGATTTAGCACTCAGGATAATGTTAGGAGTGCTGTAGATTTGGCACTCAGGATACTGTGTTGAGTGTTGTAGATTTGGCACTCAGGATACTGCGAGAGATTTGGGACAGATATGGCACTCAGGATACTGTGTTGAGTGTTGTAGATTTGGCACTCAGGATACTGTGTTGAGTGTTGTAAATTTAGCACTCAGGATAATGTGAGGAGTGCTGTAGATTTGGCACTCAGGATACTGTGTTGAGTGTTGTAGATTTGGCATTCAGGATACTGTATTAGAGTGTGGCAGATTTAGCACTCAGGATAATGTGAGGAGTGCTGTAGATTTGGCACTCAGGATACTGTGTTGAGTATTGTAGATTTGGCATTCAGGATACTGTATTAGAGTGTGGCAGATTTAGCACTCAGGATAATGTGAGGAGTGCTGTAGATTTGGCACTAAGGATACTGTGTTGAGTGTTGTAGATTTGGCACTCAGGATACTGTGTTGAGTGTTGTAGATTTGGCACTCAGGATACTGCGAGAGATTTGGGACAGATATGGCACTCAGGATACTGTGTTGAGTGTTGTAGATTTAGCACTCCGGATACTGTGTTGAGTGTTGTAGATTTAGCACTCAGGATAATGTGAGGAGTGCTGTAGATTTGGCACTCAGGATACTGTGTTGAGTGTTGTAGATTTGGCATTCAGGATACTGTATTAGAGTGTGGCAGATTTAGCACTCAGGATAATGTGAGGAGTGCTGTAGATTTGGCACTCAGGATACTGTGTTGAGTGTTGTAGATTTAGCACTCAGGATAATGTGAGGAGTGCTGTAGATTTGGCACTCAGGATACTGTGTTGAGTGTTGTAGATTTGGCATTCAGGATACTGTATTAGAGTGTGGCAGATTTAGCACTCAGGATAATGTGAGGAGTGCTGTAGATTTGGCACTCAGCATACTGTGTTGAGTGTTGTAGATTTAGCACTCAGGATAATGTGAGGAGTGCTGTAGATTTGGCACTCAGGATACTGTGTTGAGTGTTGTAGATTTGGCATTCAGGATACTGTATTAGAGTGTGGCAGATTTAGCTCTCAGGATAATGTGACGAGTGCTGTAGATTTGGCACTCAGGATACTGTGTTGAGTGTTGTAGATTTGGCATTCAGTATACTGTATTAGAGTGTGGCAGATTTGCACTCAGGATAATGTTAGGAGTGCTGTAGATTTGGCACTCAGGATACTGTGTTGAGTGTTGTAGATTTTGCATTCTGGATACTGTATTAGAGTGTGGCAGATTTAGCACTCAGGATAATGTGAGGAGTGCTGTAGATTTGGCACTCAGGATACTGTCTTGAGTGTTGTAGATTTAGCACTCAGGATAATGTGAGGAGTGCTGTAGATTTGGCACTCAGGATACTGTGTTGAGTGTTGTAGATTTGGCATTCAGGATACTGTATTAGAGTGTGGCAGATTTAGCACTCAGGATAATGTGAGGAGTGCTGTAGATTTGGCACTCAGGATACTGTGTTGAGTTTTGTAGATTTGGCATTCAGGATACTGTATTAGAGTGTGGCAGATTTAGCACTCAGGATAATGTGAGGTGTGCTGTAGATTTGGCACTCAGGATACTGTGTTGAGTGTTGTAGATTTAGCACTCAGGATAATGTGAGGAGTGCTGTAGATTTGGCACTCAGGATACTGTGTTGAGTGTTGTAGATTTGGCATTCAGGATACTGTATTAGAGTGTGGCAGATTTAGCACTCAGGATAATGTGAGGAGTGCTGTAGATTTGGCACTCAGGATACTGTGTTGAGTGTTGTAGATTTGGCATTCAGGATACTGTATTAGAGTGTGGCAGATTTAGCACTCAGGATAATGTGAGGAGTGCTGTAGATTTGGCACTCAGGATACTGTTTTGAGTGTTGTAGATTTGGCATTCAGTATACTCTATTAGAGTGTGGCAGATTTAGCACTCAGGATAATGTTAGGAGTGATGTAGATTTGGCACTCAGGATACTGTGTTGAGTGTTGTAGATTTGGCATTCAGGATACTGTATTAGAGTGTGGCAGATTTAGCACTCAGGATAATGTGAGGAGTGCTGTAGATTTGGCACTCAGGATACTGTGTTGAGTTTTGTAGATTTGGCATTCAGGATACTGTATTAGAGTGTGGCAGATTTAGCACTCAGGATAATGTGAGGAGTGCTGTAGATTTGGCACTCAGGATACTGTGTTGAGTGTTGTAGATTTGGCACTCAGGATACTGTGTTGAGTGTTGTAGATTTGGCACTCAGGATACTGCGAGAGATTTGGGACAGATATGGCACTCAGGATACTGTGTTGAGTGTTGTAGATTTGGCACTCAGGATACTGTGTTGAGTGTTGTAGATTTGGCATTCAGGATACTGTATTAGAGTGTGGCAGATTTAGCACTCAGGATAATGTGAGGGGTGCTGTAGATTTGGCACTCAGGATACTGTGTTGAGTGTTGTAGATTTGGCACTCAGGATACTGTGTTGAGTGTTGTAGATTTGGCATTCAGGAAACTGTATTAGAGTGTGGCAGATTTAGCACTCAGGATAATGTGAAGAGTGCTGTAGATTTGGCACTCAGGATACTGTGTTGAGTGTTGTAGATTTGGCATTCAGGATACTGTATTAGAGTGTGGCAGATTTAGCACTCAGGATAATGTGAGGAGTGCTGTAGATTTGGCACTCAGGATACTGTGTTGAGTGTTGTAGATTTGGCACTCAGGATACTGCGAGAGATTTGGGACAGATATGGCACTCAGGATACTGTGTTGAGTGTTGTAGATTTGGCACTCAGGATACTGTGTTGAGTGTTGTAGATTTGGCATTCAGGATACTGTATTAGAGTGTGGCAGATTCTCACTCAGGATAATGTGAGGAGTGCTGTAGATTTGGGACTCAGGATACTGTGTTGAGTGTTGTAGATTTGGCACTCAGGATACTGCGAGAGATTTGGGACAGATATGGCACTCAGGATACTGTGTTGAGTGTTGTAGATTTGGCACTCAGGATACTGTGTTGAGTGTTGTAGATTTGGCATTCAGGATACTGTATTAGAGTGTGGCAGATTTAGCACTCAGGATAATGTGAGGAGTGCTGTAGATTTGGCACTCAGGATACTGTGTTGAGTATTGTAGATTTGGCATTCAGGATACTGTATTAGAGTGTGGCAGATTTAGCACTCAGGATAATGTTAGGAGTGCTGTAGATTTGGCACTCAGGATACTGTGTTCAGTGTTGTAGATTTGGCACTCAGGATACTGCGAGAGATTTGGGACAGATATGGCACTCAGGATACTGTGTTGAGTGTTGTAGATTTGGCACTCAGGATACTGTGTTGAGTGTTGTAGATTTGGCACTCAGGATACTGCGAGAGATTTGGGACAGATATGGCACTCAGGATACTGTGTTGAGTGTTGTAGATTTGGCACTCAGGATACTGTGTTGAGTGTTGTAGATTTGGCATTCAGGATACTGTATTAGAGTGTGGCAGATTTAGCACTCAGGATAATGTGAGGAGTGCTGTAGATTTGGCACTCAGGATACTGTGTTGAGTGTTGTAGATTTGGCATTCTGTATACTGTATTAGAGTGTGGCAGATTTAGCACTCAGGATAATGTTAGGAGTGCTGTAGATTTGGCACTCAGGATACTGTGTTGAGTGTTGTAGATTTGGCATTCAGGATACTGTATTAGAGTGTGGCAGATTTAGCACTCAGGATAATGTGAGGAGTGCTGTAGATTTGGCACTAAGGATACTGTGTTGAGTGTTGTAGATTTGGCACTCAGGATACTGTGTTGAGTGTTGAGTGTTGTAGATTTGGCACTCAGGATACTGCGAGAGATTTGGGACAGATATGGCACTCAGGATACTGTGTTGAGTGTTGTAGATTTGGCACTCAGGATACTGTGTTGAGTGTTGTAAATTTAGCACTCAGGATAATGTGAGGAGTGCTGTAGATTTGGCACTCAGGATACTGTGTTGAGTGTTGTAGATTTGGCATTCAGGATACTGTATTAGAGTGTGGCAGATTTAGCACTCAGGATAATGTGAGGAGTGCTGTAGATTTGGCACTCAGGATACTGTGTTGAGTATTGTAGATTTGGCATTCAGGATACTGTATTAGAGTGTGGCAGATTTAGCACTCAGGATAATGTGAGGAGTGCTGTAGATTTGGCACTAAGGATACTGTGTTGAGTGTTGTAGATTTGGCACTCAGGATACTGTGTTGAGTGTTGTAGATTTGGCACTCAGGATACTGCGAGAGATTTGGGACAGATATGGCACTCAGGATACTGTGTTGAGTGTTGTAGATTTAGCACTCCGGATACTGTGTTGAGTGTTGTAGATTTAGCACTCAGGATAATGTGAGGAGTGCTGTAGATTTGGCACTCAGGATACTGTGTTGAGTGTTGTAGATTTGGCATTCAGGATACTGTATTAGAGTGTGGCAGATTTAGCACTCAGGATAATGTGAGGAGTGCTGTAGATTTGGCACTCAGGATACTGTGTTGAGTGTTGTAGATTTAGCACTCAGGATAATGTGAGGAGTGCTGTAGATTTGGCACTCAGGATACTGTGTTGAGTGTTGTAGATTTGGCATTCAGGATACTGTATTAGAGTGTGGCAGATTTAGCACTCAGGATAATGTGAGGAGTGCTGTAGATTTGGCACTCAGCATACTGTGTTGAGTGTTGTAGATTTAGCACTCAGGATAATGTGAGGAGTGCTGTAGATTTGGCACTCAGGATACTGTGTTGAGTGTTGTAGATTTGGCATTCAGGATACTGTATTAGAGTGTGGCAGATTTAGCTCTCAGGATAATGTGACGAGTGCTGTAGATTTGGCACTCAGGATACTGTGTTGAGTGTTGTAGATTTGGCATTCAGTATACTGCATTAGAGTGTGGCAGATTTGCACTCAGGATAATGTTAGGAGTGCTGTAGATTTGGCACTCAGGATACTGTGTTGAGTGTTGTAGATTTGGCATTCTGGATACTGTATTAGAGTGTGGCAGATTTAGCACTCAGGATAATGTGAGGAGTGCTGTAGATTTGGCACTCAGGATACTGTCTTGAGTGTTGTAGATTTAGCACTCAGGATAATGTGAGGAGTGCTGTAGATTTGGCACTCAGGATACTGTGTTGAGTGTTGTAGATTTGGCATTCAGGATACTGTATTAGAGTGTGGCAGATTTAGCACTCAGGATAATGTGAGGAGTGCTGTAGATTTGGCACTCAGGATACTGTGTTGAGTTTTGTAGATTTGGCATTCAGGATACTGTATTAGAGTGTGGCAGATTTAGCACTCAGGATAATGTGAGGAGTGCTGTAGATTTGGCACTCAGGATACTGTGTTGAGTGTTGTAGATTTAGCACTCAGGATAATGTGAGGAGTGCTGTAGATTTGGCACTCAGGATACTGTGTTGAGTGTTGTAGATTTGGCATTCAGGATACTGTATTAGAGTGTGGCAGATTTAGCACTCAGGATAATGTGAGGAGTGCTGTAGATTTGGCACTCAGGATACTGTGTTGAGTGTTGTAGATTTGGCATTCAGGATACTGTATTAGAGTGTGGCAGATTTAGCACTCAGGATAATGTGAGGAGTGCTGTAGATTTGGCACTCAGGATACTGTTTTGAGTGTTGTAGATTTGGCATTCAGGATACTGTATTAGAGTGTGGCAGATTTAGCACTCAGGATAATGTGAGGAGTGCTGTAGATTTGGCACTCAGGATACTGTGTTGAGTTTTGTAGATTTGGCATTCAGGATACTGTATTAGAGTGTGGCAGATTTAGCACTCAGGATAATGTGAGGAGTGCTGTAGATTTGGCACTCAGGATACTGTGTTGAGTGTTGTAGATTTGGCACTCAGGATACTGTGTTGAGTGTTGTAGATTTGGCACTCAGGATACTGCGAGAGATTTGGGACAGATATGGCACTCAGGATACTGTGTTGAGTGTTGTAGATTTGGCACTCAGGATACTGTGTTGAGTGTTGTAGATTTGGCATTCAGGATACTGTATTAGAGTGTGGCAGATTTAGCACTCAGGATAATGTGAGGGGTGCTGTAGATTTGGCACTCAGGATACTGTGTTGAGTGTTGTAGATTTGGCACTCAGGATACTGTGTTGAGTGTTGTAGATTTGGCATTCAGGAAACTGTATTAGAGTGTGGCAGATTTAGCACTCAGGATAATTTGAAGAGTGCTGTAGATTTGGCACTCAGGATACTGTGTTGAGTGTTGTAGATTTGGCATTCAGGATACTGTATTAGAGTGTGGCAGATTTAGCACTCAGGATAATGTTAGGAGTGCTGTAGATTTGGCACTCAGGATACTGTGTTGAGTGTTGTAGATTTGGCACTCAGGATTCTATGTTGAGTGTTGCAGATTTGGAACTCAGGATTCTGTGTTGAGTGTTGTAGATTTGGCACTCAGGATCCTGTGTTGAGTGTTGTAGATTTGGCACTCAGGATACTGTGAGGAGTATTGTAGAATTAGCACTCAGACTACTGTGTTGAGTGTTGTAGATTTGGCACTCAAGATACTGTGAGGATTATTGTAGAATTAGCACTCAGACTACTGTGTTGAGTGTTGTAGATTTGGCATTCAGGATACTGTATTGAGTGTTTCAGTTTTGGCACTCAGCATAATGTGTTGAGTGTTGTAGATTTGGCACTCAGGATACTGTCAGGAGTTTTATAAATTTGGCACTCAGGATACTGTGTTGAGTGTTGTAGATTTGGCACTCAGGATTCTATGTTGAGTGTTGCAGATTTGAAACTCAGGATTCTGTGTTGAGTGTTGTAGTTTTGGCACTCAGGATACTGTGTTGAGTGTTGTAGATTTGGCACTCAGGATACTGTGAGGAGTATTGTAGAATTAGCACTCAGACTACTGTGTTGAGTGTTGTCGATTTGGCATTCAGGATACTGTATTGAGTGTTGCAGATTTGGCACTCAGCATAATGTGTTGAGTGTTGTAGATTTGGCACTCAGGATACTGTCAGGAGTTTTGTACATTTGGCACTCAGGAGACTGTGTTGAGTATTGTAGATTTGGCACTCAGGATTCTATGTTGAGTATTGTAGATTTGGCACTCAGGATTCTATGTTGAGTGTTGCAGATTTGGAACTCAGGATTCTGTGTTGAGTGTTGTAGATTTGGTACTCAGGATCCTGTGTTGAGGGTTGTAGATTTGGCACTCAGGATACTGTGAGGTGTATTGTAGAATTAGCACTCAGACTACTGTGTTGAGTGTTGTACATTTGGCACTCAGCATAATGTGTTGAGTGTTGCCGATTTGGCACTCAGCATAATGTGTTGAGTGTTGTAGATTTGGCACTCAGGATACTGTGTTGAGTGTTGTAGATTTGGCACTCAGGATACTGTGTTGAGTGTTGTAGATTTGGCACTCAGGATTCTATGTTGAGTGTTGCAGATTTGGAACTCAGGATTCTGTGTTGAGTGTTGTAGATTTGGCACTCAGGATCCTCTGTTGAGTGTTGTAGATTTGGCACTCAGGATACTTTGTTGAGTGTTGTAGATTTGGCACTCAGTATACTATGATGAATGTTGTAGATTTGGCACTTAGGATACTGTGTTGAGTGTTGTAGATTTGGCACTCAGGATTCTATGTTGAGTGTTGCAGATTTGGCACTCATGATCCTGTGTTGAGTGTTGTAGATTTGGCACTCAGGATCCTGTGTTGAGTGTTGTAGATTTGGCACTCAGGATCCTGTGTTGAGTGTTGTAGATTTGGCACTCAGCATCCTGTGTTGAGTGTTGTAGATTTGGCACTCAGGATACTTTGTTGAGTGTTGCAGATTTGGCACCATGAATAATATGTTGAGTGTTGTACAGTCAGCAACAGGGATAATGTATTGAGTGTTGTAGAAATTGGAACCGAGGATAATGTAGTGAGTCTTGTAGATTCGCCATCCAGTATAATTTGTTGAGTGTTGTACATTTTGCACCCAAGATAATGTGGTGAGTCTTGTAGATTCAGCATGCAGGAAAATGTGTTGAGCATTCTAGATTTGGTACCAAGGATAATCTGTTGAGTGTTGCACCGAAGATACTGTATTGAGTGTTGGAGATTGCTTAAATTGGTCGGATTAAGTTAATTTAAAATGCTTTTCTACTTACTTAAGAATCAGAAAAATGTGGATATCGATAATTCAAACTGATACCCTATTGATATTCTCAGATATGCAAAAAATAATTTAAATGGATTAGACAAAAATTTTGAAGTGAACCTAAAATGATCTCATTTTCACCATCAAGTAGATGAGTCAGACGCATTTTCCTTGTGTATTACTTGAGTTTACAGCAAATATACATCGTTGTTTTTTGGTGTTTTTTGTGATTCCAGAAAATTCTTAACGTTTTACCATAGAACTATGAGTATTTTAAAGAAATCCTCGAAAAAGAAATATTATAGCATTTAAGACAAACAACTAAGAAAAGTTTTTGTACTAAATTTCCGGTAGTAGCGTATATCGTATCATGGGTGATATTCGTAAGCTAACTCTATATACACTTCACAAAATATTGTCTTGATTGAATCCTATTTTTAAAAAAAGAAACACTTTATTTCCTATTTAATATATATTCGAACCTTCGATGTTCAGATGCGAAGGCAAATAGAAAATCCACTAGGTTAATGATCTATTTCTTGAGTAGAAGTTGAAGTTAACTTAGAAATAGTTAACAGTTTGTTTGTGTTGTGGATTCCGGGATGAATCCGATATCAATGAATAACAAACGCCAGGAATGGATAAGGAAAATAAATGTATTAACGTATTAATACAAACTGGTAATACGGGTTAGTAGATCCAGGAATGCAGGTTAGTAGCACTAATATATATACAGTCTTGGTATTGAAGTATCGCGGTATGACTCCTTACCGAATCTACGTGCTCGCTAACTGTGACGCTTGCCGCCGTCTCTGTGTGTGACTTACTCTACTACTACTGAACTCTACTACTTTTCTGTCCTTCCGTCTCAACTCCTTCGCTGTTCGGGTATTTACTGGTAGCAGTATATGTATACCTTGGGTGAGTCCATTTGTGTGAAAAGGGGAGACCCCTTAACAGTTTGCTTAAGATGTTTGTAATTAGTTGAATTAGTCGCTTATGATTCATTTTTTAAATAATACTGATGTGTTAACTAAAATTAAATTTGACATATTCTTTGAGTTTTTGTTACATTTTATGTGTCTTGTCCGCATTAAAGTTTTAAATCTATCTCCGTTTCCACTATTATTATTATTATTATTATTATTATTATTATTATTATTCCCAAGTAATTACTTTCATTATTATTGAGATATTCAATTCCTAGTGAGAAAAAATGAAATGCAATATCCTTTTTTTAATACACTGAATGGGAACTATAAAAATCGTTTTTTTTTTACTACAACGTTAGACTTTTCATCTGTCAGTTTAATATCCTATTCATTGTATGCAAAATTAAAAAAAATTAATTCATTTCCATAAATGGGAGAATAAAAATAGAACTAGGAAATCCAAAAGTGAAAAGGAAAAAATTGAGAAAAAAACAACTCTACAGAAATTTCTGAAGAAAAAAACCATGAAGAAACTGCATCTGGAGATGCCCAGTCCTCAATTTACAGCCTTGACCGTTGTACAGCCTTGACCGTGACTAATGGGTTTACATAGCCTTGTGGGTGATGAATTATTTTCCACCCTACAACCCCTTTCCCACAGACGAAACGTGCTAGTCTCTCATTACTAGGTCGCTATTTTCATAGGAAATATTTAGACTAGCTACATTCTTTAGCTCTATACTTCATACCTTCATGGCTAGGAACCGTCATGTTATGTATAAACGATCGACCCATCCTTATTTCCTTCAAATTCCATTAGTAAGGAGGAAGTTCTCATACATCTTCTTCTCCAGAGCTTTTAGAATAGATTCCCGAGAATTTGCTTCTCCGATCATTAAAAACTGACCTTGCGTCACAGCCTGACTCAGTGTGTGTGGGGGGTCAAGTAAATATCCATTATGCTCTTAACCTAGAGTCAACCGGTATCTATCCTATGTATCCTCATAATATACACTTCTTCCTTCCTCCATTTAGATTCTTATAACGCCGTCATTCAGCAATTTTGAGTGGCTCTTGGGCCTTTTATTAGGTGATATAAAAATAAGGGACTGTAAAAAACGAAAATATTTTCGATAGACTGATACAATTATAGAAGTATTAGATTGGATTTGAGAAAATATAAAGTTATTGTGTCTTCATTTTAAGGCTTTACAATCCAACTATAGGTCCATGCGACTTCTTTTTCTCTTTTCCAATAGTAAAACGGTGAAGGAATGGATAGCGCCTCGAATTGAGGAATCGGAGAGCCGAGTTCGAATTCCAGTCGAATCCATTACATTCACTTACGTGCTAATATCCTTGGGAAAGGTATGAATTCTCTTCTTCTACCCCCAGCTATGGGTAAATACCAGGAAAGACCGGGTTCTCTAGCCTTGGATGGCAACTGGTCTACCGCAGAAAGAAATGGCAACCTACTGCGGGAAAAAAATCTGCCTCATCAGTCATGTATCGAAAGATACATTATCGCCTAAGCGTGTATCACGCATGAGACATAACTGACTGACGATGAGACAGCTGAATGTAATCCCGGGAGGGGATTTTGAAGTTATTAAATGTGGAAGACACGCTGAAATATTTTTGCAATATCCAACAGGAGGTCTTTGAAGTGAACTAAGGTACCAAAATTTATAATAGGTTTTATTGGATTTCATGAAAAAAAAGTACACCCACTCTTGTAACAAAATTGATTTTAGCGCTATTTCTTTCCTTATATGTGTACAATACGTAGGAATTGGTGTTTAATGATAATTACCCATTTATTATATCTCTTCCTTTCGTTCCATTCCATTTCTCGCCTCGGAACGCCACCCCAACCGGGACCACCGACTGCGTCATCATAAAAAAGGAGCAGACGACTAGGTGGTTCTACAAAAACAAGGACTTAAATATGAATGAATAGCGTAAAAACATTTCGCCCTCATCAGAGTAAGTAGGTCACGTCCTCCACTCCACAACAACCACTCCTCATGTAGGGCACTACATTCTTTCACAGCCAATATGATTATCTATCGCCCACCCCCTAGCATAAAAAAATTCTTAACCTGTGACCTCATTTTCGTCTGATGCTGCGATTACATTCCTCACTGTCATCAAAATTAAAGCCCCTCTTCACATATTATTACAGGCTTACTCTTGAGGCTGGCGTATATAAACGATCGATTACACCAATTAACTAACGTTTTACTTCGTCAGTGAAAAGTGGTCAGTGATGTGCAAACTAAACTCACTTTAATAAGAGCTTTTTTTTGAAAATACCATCTTCCATCAGGACATTCGTGAACATGACTCTCTCCACAGATTTTTCGTAATTTTCTCTGGGTTGCTACATATTATTGGCAAAGATAGTGCAGCGGTTTATCGTTGTTTTCATCAGTCAGTCAGTTATGTGCCATGCATGATCTTTCGATACATGAGTCACGAGGCAGATATTTTTCCCGCAGTAGGTTGCCATTTCTTTCTGCGGTAGACCAGTTGCCATCCAAGGCTATAGAACCCGGTCTGTCCTGCTATTTACCCATAGCTGGGGGTAGAAGAAGAGGATTCATAACTTTCCCAAGGGTATTAACACGTAAGTGAATGTAATGGATTTGACTGGAATTCGAACTCGGCTCTCCGATTCCTCAATCATCGCGGTTTGGAATTCATTAAGGGAAAAGGACAATATAAGAACATAATTCAGAAAATTGCGATTGACGTTGCAGCTAAATTTTTAAAGATTGTAGGTGGCAGGGACACGAGAACCCGGAAGAGTGTCCCACAGGCGAAATGTGTGAAAATAAAAACCCTTTTAGAATAGAACATACGATTACATGTAGTTAGTTCAACAGTAAAATGGTGAGACCTAGTTGCCAATCAAGTCGTACGCTTAAATTCATGCGGTCGATGTACTCAGGAGAAAAGCTCATCAGAACAATTGCCATGTAAATATTTATAGAAAAGATAGAGGGAGGCCATATCACGGCGGTAAAGTGAATGAAGCCGAGATGCCAGGTCAGGATCGATTACATTACAGACCTTTTGGATTTAATTTTTCAAACAACAAGCAATTACAGAAGCTCAAATATCTGGGAAGTGTTTTAACAAAGGGTGGAACATTTAACGCAGAAAACCGAACGAGCATTTGAATAGCAAAAAGACGGCCTTCCAAAAAAAAAAAAAAACTAAGCAAAGTATTAAGAAACATGAAAATTTACTTAGAAACGAAGAAAAGATTCCTGAACTTCTATGTAATATCAATCCTCCGAAATGGCAGTGAATATGGGACAATTCCCTCACAGATGAAGAGAAGACTGAAGGCAACAGAAATGTGATCCTACAAAAAATGTTGAGAATACGATAGTCAGTCAGTTATATTAGCTTAGGCGATCATGTATCTTTCGATACATGACTGAGCCAGATTTTTCCCGTAGTAGGCTGCCATTTCTTTCTACGCTAGACCAGTTGCCATCCAAGGCTATAGAACCCGATCTGTCTTTCTATTTACTCATAGCTGGGGGGGGGGAGAAGAGGAGGATTCATACATTTCCCAAAGGTATTAGCACGTAAGTGAATGTAATGGATTTGACTGGAATTCGAACTCGGCTGTCTGATTCCTTAGTTCGAGTCGCTATCCATAACTCCGCAGATAGTCGGAACGCATAAGCAAAGAGAAAGTTTTAAGAAAAATGGAAAACAAAATGGATATTAAGAATCAGAAAGAGACAGTTGGAATTTCTTGGATGCATGACGAGGAAGGGTGCCTACAAAATTTGACACCCACAGGACATATTAAAGGCAACAGAGACAGAAGAAGGCAGTGAGGCAGCTACCCGCCGAGCTTATAAGTATGGCTGGCAGAACGGGATTTGAATAGATGGATAGATAGGTGATAGATATATATTGCTGTCTATTGTAAGATTTTAGTTGGTGATGTACGAGCTAGTTGTAGCCTTGACGGGCAATGTTGACTTTTATTGATACAAATGTCAATGCTCTGGAACTGTTTTAGATCAATTGCTAGATGCTGCTGCTGATGCAAATGCGACTCATGCATGTAAGACTCGTGGCAAATGATGTGAATCAGTAACTGATCAAAATGATATACAGTGTAACCCGGATATAAGAGAGTTGTCGGAACCGGAGAAGAAGTATCTTATATCCGGGTTTCTCTTATATCCGGGTTTGGTCTATTATATATACATTAGCACAGGCTCTAATTTTGGACCAGAGAAAATCTCTCTTATATCCAGGTTTCTCTTATATCCGGGTTACACTGTATTCGATCGCAAAGCCATTAAAAGGGGACGGCCAATACGTATGCATGTTGGTAGGTATATCAACAAACTTGTAGCCTCGTGATGACTGTCACTTTTTACATAATACTATTTTTCAACATAACCTGTCTTAACTGTACTTAATTCAGTGGTAAATACTAATCACATAGGGCGAGCATTATCCAGCTTCAGTTAATGTTACATGTTAGGCCACGGGCTTGAGGATATGCAGGTGGTGTAATAGTTAGAGTCTCGTAACGAGAAATCGACGAGTCGAGTTCGAATTCCGCTGCAAACTATTACATTTACTTTCGCACAAATATATTTGGGAAAGGCATGAATCCATCCATTTCTCCTCAGCTAGGAGTTAAATAGATAAATGGACTCTCTAGATGTGACTGGAAACAAGTATAGAAGTAGGTCAATTCTTAATCCAAAAGCGTATGTAGTCCTTATGGGTCGCATACATGAACCGTAACTAAAGCCTGCTCAGCATCAGTCAGTCAGTTATGTGCCATGCGCGATACACACGTGGACGATCATGTATCTTTCGATACATGAGTCACAAGGCAGATTTTTTCCCGCAGTAGGTTGACATTTCATTTCTTTCTACGGCAGACCAGTTGCCATCCAAGGCTATAGAACCCGGTCTGTTCTGCTATTTACCCATAGCTGGGAGGAGAAGAAGAGGATTCATACCTTTCCCAAGGGTATTAGCACGTAAGTGAATGTAATGGGTTAGACTGGAATTCGAACTCGATTCTCCGATTCCTCAATCCGAGCCGCTATCCATTACTCCACCGTGCCACCACGGGAAAGGTATGAAACCTCTTCTCCTCCCTCCCCCAGCTATGGGTAAATAGCAGAACAAGGTAGTGATTCGTTGAAGAATCTGCTTGAGTGAAACTTACATCTTACCAGGAGAATACGAGGGTGAGAATACGAGGGTGAGAATACGAGGGTGAGAATACGGTGGTTCGCTACAATGTGCGTGGTATGGCGGGTCTTAGCCGTGAAGGCTCGGACTGGTGAAACTAAGGACTGTAGTTCATCTAAACACTCTCCATGTGAGAAAGGAGTGGGAAATAATTCGTCAACCAAAAGGACGCGTAGACACTTTTAGAGTTTATCGAGCGTGGAAAGCGAAGACTGAACAACTTCCGCCCATATCTGACAGTAGTACTCCATTTGTGGAGCAATGGATAGCGGCTGGGGTTGAAGAATCGGAGATCCAAGTTCGAATTCCAGTCGAATCCATTACATTTACATACGTGTTAATAACCTTGGGAAAGGTATGAATCTTCTTCTTCTACCCCCGCAAGTTATGGGTAACTAGCAGTACAGACCGGGTTCTGTAGCCTTGGCAACTGGTCTACCGCAGAAAGAAATGGCAACCTACTGCGGGAAAAAAATCTGATTCGTCAGTCATGTATCGAAAGATACATGATCGCCTAAACGAGTATCACACATGGCACATAACTGGTTGGCTGATTTTCGGCCTGATCTGGAGGATAGCAGGAGGAGTGAGGTACTTGCTTAAGCGGTACAGCAAACCAAACATTTTTTCCAGCATCTTTAGTGATGGGTCGTATGTACGTGTCCCACTTGAGGTGTTGGTTGTGCTTAAGTCCCAATAGGCGCTCCATGAGGGAACATCTGTTCATCACGATTGCTGAAAATTCTAGGTCTAGGTGGAAGGTCACTAGTTTTGTTTTAGAGGCATTGAATGTGACCAACCAGTTTTTATCTCAATGAGCTGTTAGAGCGAGGTCAGATCGCTTGCATAAAAACGAATTTTTATCAAATTTTTCACAATAGATATTCAAATATTTTTTTCTATTAAATGTGTATATAATAGGAGAACTGGTTTAACCACTGACTTTTCTTCCTATCTATAAGTATTTACAAAGGATAAAGTAAAACTACTAAACGTACAGCTTTGAATAAAGATACTTTTCCAAATTCTCATGACGGGAAAATAACAGAATCGATTTAAACGCCTTGTGAACTCAAATGCCTAAACAACCACTGAAACCGTTTGTTACTTTGTACTCTTATTACGAGTGGCTGAATCGAAATATTTCGTGTCGAATCACATGAATCGGCCATTCATTCTGAGAAGAGTTTATTGACTGTGGCGTCGTACAGGAAAGTGGGTCGTTATAAATAGCACTAAGGCTCAGGCGTCTAGCGATTTGTTAAATAATCGTTCGTCCATTGAGGCACGTTGAGACGAGCTGGCGTTTTAATCCGAAATTGGACTTTACACAATATTCCTGGCGCCTTCCCTATCTCTGACCACACACACACACAGACACACACACAACACACATATATATAAATATATAAATATGTGTATGCGTGTGTGTGAGTGCGTGCGTATATCCTTCTAACAACTTATATGTATATATGTGCATGTGTGCGTGTAGTTACTTATACGTATCTATGTGTTTCTCCGACCTAGGTATGACTATAAACTACACCCAGCAGCAAGGCCTCTGATTGGGGAGTTTGACAGAGTGTGGAACCAACTCTTAATTGATGTTGTTCTCAAGTTCACCCTGGCCCGAGTAAAATCTCACACCCGCATGAAACTGGGTTCAAATTTCAATGAAGGTATAAAAATAAAACTTTATATCAAAATACGAGCAATACATTTTAAAATTAAAAAAAAATGTAAAAGCATATATTAAAAGAAAATAAATAAATAAAATTACTAAAACTCTGAATAAAATTAAATTTCGGGATTAATTGACCCATAAGAAGTTGATATACTGTTAAACAAATAAACAAACAGCACGATTTCTCTTTCTCTAATTATCTTTATATATATATATATATATATATATATATATATATATATATATATATATATATATATATATATATATATATATATATATATATATATATATATATATATATATATATAATTTATATAACGTAATTTTCTTAACTTTGAACTGTTAGTACGGCTGCTCCTTGCTTTGTAAAATCAACTTGCAAAACATACACATATACATACACGCTCATATATTAGCGGCTTGTAAACATACACACACGCACACACACACTGGCACACACGCATACACACATATATATATATGTTAGTTTGTAAACAAACTCACATGCACACACACACATATATCGGTTTGTAAAGACACAAATATGCACACACACTCATATATATATATGTATGTATATATATATATATATATGTATATATATATATTATATATAGTTTAAATAATGATACATGCTATATTAGCAATTAATATACTTAACATGATATAAGTTAACGTATATCAAATCTAACAGAATTTCTACTAATTAAGTGTTCAATAACGTTCAATACTTATCGAAGGTTTGTAATTCTTTGATCGAGTTTGTAATTTTTCAATCGTTGAGGATTTTCTTCTTGTCAACTGAAAAATTACGAAACTCTGAGTCGGGCTTCGACAGTTGAAGGTTAATTATATCTAACTTAATAATAATACTAACATATATATGTGGATTTTTTTATTTACTGATTTTTATTACTTAACCGTTTTTTTTTCAGTAGATATTCGTATTTGAATAGAGGTTCCATTTATATATTAAACAGCATATGTATTTATTTTGATCTGCGGGCCTGAATATTCGAAAAATCTTATTGTGGAGAGCGCTTATTTTTCTCTAATAAGATTTCTCGAATATTCAGGCCGGTAGACGAAACTAAGTATTAAACAGACAGACCTTGCTTACTAAAATTAAAACTTCTTTAAGTGATTTATTGACTAAATCAATCTCTCTATCTATCTATCTCTCTCTCTATCTATCTATCTATCTATCTGTCTCTTTCTTTCTCTCTCTCTCTCTCTCTCTCTCTCTCTATATATATATATATATACATACATACATACATATATATATATATACATACATACATACATATATATATATATATATATATATATATATATATATATATATATATATATATATATATTAAACAGTATTTATTTTCATCTACCGGCACTAATATTCGAGAAATTTTTTTAACAGGAATAAGAGAGCAAATTTTCTAATAAGATTTCTCGAATATTCATGCCGGTAGACGAAAATAAATACTGCTTAATAAATAAACGGAGCGTCTACTCAAATAAGAGTATTAAGTAAAAATAACGTTTAAGCAACAAATATATATATATATATATATATATATATATATATATATATATATATGTGTGTCTCTCTCTGTGTATATATATATATGTGTGTGTGTGTCTGTGTGTGTCAAGCTCAGTCGATTATTATCTATTGAAATAATGTATAATGTTCTTATACCAACCGATATATTTTTTTCAGTCAATTCCCATTATATTTCTGTGAATGTATTGCGCATCTATTGATTTTTGCAAGGCTTTGAATTGTCGAGATGTTGTTCGGACCATTTTTATGAAACTCTCGAGAACACAGAACGCTGCCTACACAGAACGCTGCAACATAAAATCACCCCCCCCCTTTTTTTTGTTGAGATATATAAAAAATCGGATTGTCAAAAGTGTGCTACTTCGATTTGGAAAGTTCAGACGATCCCTTCCATCATGTTCATTAATTTGTTGCAGTTTTGTGCAGTGAACCTCAAAAGTATAAAAGTGTCCGGCGTCTCCCGTGTCGCACCGGAACTTTTCCGTATCTCTCGAAACCACTCCAGCATGAAATAAAGAATTTCATTTTCTATCAGCTTCTTTTCACAACTTAATATTTTTCGTTCCTTAAGAAAACAATACGCGCCTTGCGTATTCCGATTCCAGAGAACACTTCGCACCTCTTCCCCCCACCACAAATATACACACATCTCTCTCTCTCTCTCACTCTATATATATATATATATATATATATATATATATATATAGCATGAATCCATCCAGTTCTTATCTCAAATGACAACTTAAAAGAGACTGTTTGACCAACACAAGGAATGTTAATAAACTCATGTTAAAAAGATAAAAAAACAAATAAAAAACAAATGAAAACTACAGACAAAAGTTCATTTTCTCCACCAAGACATTCATTTCTGTAGTTTACTGCTACCAGCAAACAGAAATATTTTTTTCTCCTGATGATGGCCATGTTGGCCGAAACTAGTCGAGAAATCTAAATGAAATAATAATAATAAAAACGAAAGAATACTAATCTATAACCCAGTGTGTCTAAAGATTTTAATTTTTTTAATAATTTTTATTGTTCAATATATATATATATATATATATATATATATATATATATATATATATATGTATATTGTCATCCACAGACAGACTGTTTCGCTGTATCACAGCTCATCAGTGTGGCTAGACGTCCGGTTGCCTCTGGCTAGAATCGAAAACCGGCTGAATTCGCGTCAGTCGGAAATTTTACCCTGAAGCCGTTGGCGCACGGCAGAGAAGAAGGTGAATTTAAGCGTATTTATATTTAGATAAACACACAGTGACTGAGAGAACTCGATTCGATTTACCGAAGAGTCTTGCATTACACACAATGTTCTGACCGTGTTTAGGAAATAAAAAAAACATTTCGATCACTCTAGAAACATATATAAAAATCTACACATCCAGTTTTGTATTTGGTTTTCTTTTCTGTTCTTTTTTTTTTCGGTATATCAACATCTCTATGGGTTATTTAATGCCGAAATCTAAATATTTTTGTAAACCATTTTGTTTTATTTTTGGAAATAATAATGGTTTAGTGATACAAGTCTTACTAATTAACACACAGCTAGGGGAGAAAAGTCATACCTTTCCCAAGTGTATTTGCGCGTAAGTGAATATAACTGAACCGACTGGAATTGGAACTCGGCCCCCCGATTAACAATTACGAGTCATTACCCATTACACCACCCACACGTTCAATCTTACAGCACTTGGTATTCCAAAACCGTCACCCATCTAGGTACTGACCAGGCTCGCCGTTGCTTAACTTCGGTAATCGTACATGAACAGATATAGTTTAAAAAGGAATTTAAAAGATCATCATTGATAATGGCTAATAAAATAGCCGAAAGCGCTCAGATATATAGAACCTTTGGACAATTTTTACACACTTTTTGCCCAGAAAAGAAAACACTACTTATACAGACACTTATTATATATAATAATATACAGGGAGATAAATAGGAATGCTCAGACCAATGATTACAAATCTCTTTAAGTGAATGGAGTCTATAGACCTAGGCGAGGACCATTTTTTGAACCACGCGGACTGACTCTGCAAAATCACAAACAAACAAAAAATGTATCAAATAACAGAATCATCACTTGTAGACTGCCAACAGCAGCATCAGCTAAAATGTATAGCACATGTAACTCGAAGAGAAAATAATGACATTTCTAACAATAAAAGCAATAACAGTGAACTTGAATAACCTATTTTCTTTGCTAAATTTCAACAAACTGGCTGCTAGGTCAATGAACGCCGAATGTTTCCATATAAGGAAAAGACTCACATTATCATTACTTTCGTCACCCATTATCATATTATCATTATTTTCACCAGGGAATGCTGAAAGGTTCTCGGTTCGATCGAAAGAGCACTTCAGAGAAGAACAAATTTTTTGATAATTTGGTGAGATTTTTGGAAGTGTTTTATGCCGAGAAGTTTTCAGCACCCCCTTGTTTATACGTATAGTCATATAAATAGATTTAAACTGAGCTTGATAACAAAATGTTGATATGAAAACGAGATGACTGCTGCTTTTCCAGGCAGTGAGGCAGAGTAAAACCGGATTTCAACGTCCCTCGATTTAAGAAATATCGAATTTACGGAACAACACGTGTATCCTATCGACCATAATGAACTAACTTTTTTCTTTTGCTTTTACTGAACGAAGTTAGATAAATCTTAGAATAAATCATTCATCGAATCCGTGTTGAGTTACTAGGTACACGTCAACATTGTTAGCTATAAAGTTAGCTGGAAATGAAAATTGCCTATTTCATCTATTTTTAGACAGTTTTCACTATAAATAACTAACTACTTGACAAAAGTGTGTATGTGTCTGTGTGTGTGTGTGTGTGTGAGAGAGAGAGAGAGAGAGAGAGAGAGAATGGGGAGAAAGAGAAAGAGAGAGTGAGTTAGGGGAAAGAGAGAAAGAGAGAGAGACCTATCTCAGTGCTTCTGGTTGTTTAATGTGTAGTTAAGGTGGCTGGGTTTTAAAAGCTAGTTCTGACAACTCCGTTAGCATAGTAACCCTCAAAACTGATACGCATGAAGCTTTGGAAATTTTCTAGGCTTCGTTTATGAGTACAAAGTAAATTATGCTGAAGATTAGATCTACAGCATCGCTTCCAAAAATCATATGCACTATTGTTTAATTTGAGATTTATACAGTTTTATGTAACATTGGTCATTTGCGTGTTTTCTTGGATTTAATGAATCAATGTTCATTAAATTTCGATGATCTGCAGAAGTTACTTCTTCTTTACGAAATGTGGAATCTATCGGATTTAAAGAATACATTCTCCCTCCAAGAAGTTCTTTAAATCGATGTTTTACTGCATAAACGTGCACAAGCTGACGAGCAACATTGGTTAAGCATGTAAAAATGGAGTTTAAGCCATTTTTGGTGCTTTTCAATTATTCTTCTTGACACAGTTTTCGCGAATTTTCTTAGATCCAAACCCAAAACGTTGATTTCCTAAAGCATTTATAAAATCGGCGAGATGCTGTTTATTAATATTTGCACAAAGCCGCACAAGAAAGCAATTTAAACGAAGAATGTTGACTTCTAGTCAACACGTATTTGGTTAGAATCGTGATGCTATGCTTGACCTCACTGATCTTCCACGCCCCAAAGAGATTGGCTAACAACTGGCTGATTACAAGCAACCAGTCTTTCTGGTTACTGAGTTCTCCTTGATGATTTTGAAGAAGCGAAGCCACTCATCTAACGGCAGCACTTTTAAAAGCATAAAGACTTTAATTCATGAACATTCGCAAATGCAGGTTGTTTACATGTTTTTCATTTGTAATCTGTAATGCATTTAGTTCAAATGCTTCAAACTGTAACCACTTTTAGAGAGAGAGAGAGAGAGAGAGAGAGAGAGAGAGAGAGAGAGAGAGAGAGAGAGAGAGAGAGAGAGGGAGGCCCCCCCCCGCAGGGTGACTGTCGGTTTCATACTTTACTGCAACATTCAGACTAAGCAGGTCGCATGAAGTGTAGAACGGACAAATCACCACGAAGTGCTGATTCTTGTTTGCAGACTGTCTTCATCTATAAACGCTCTATCTCCAATATGAACTCTCTTCTATAAATATAGCAAATTTTTAATGAAACACATGCACTCACATACACACACACACACAAGCACACACACACACACACACATATCTATCTATCTATCTATCTATCTATCTATCTATCTATATACCCGATGCGATGAGAACGAAAGTAATATATAAATTCCAACGTTCGCAGCGTTAATTCAAAAAAGAGCTCGATACAGGTAGTAGAGCGATAATTATTTATTTATTATAATTTTATCATATAGACAAAACCATTTTACTCACAACAAAGATGCAACTTGGTTTCAGTACATTTTAACTGCACATCTACAGGGGAGGGTCGAAAATGGTTATGAACGAACCTGTTTGTAGGCAAGCCCGGGTGTAAAACGTCACTTCCTATTTTCATTTTTTGAGACAAACAGGATCGTTCATAACCATTTTCGACCCTCACCCGTAGATGTGCAGTTAAAATGCACTGAAACCAAGTTGCATCTTTGTTGTGAGTAAAATGGTTTTGTCTATATGATAAAATTATAATAAATAAATAATATATATATATATATATATATATATATATATATATATATATATATATATGTACCGGGTGTAACAGCAAAATTGTCCAAATCATGTAACAGCAAAATTGTCCAATTGTTAGATTAAGCTTTGAGTCGTTGTATTTTAGAAATAATTAAAGATATCTTACTGGAATTCTCCGAGTTTTCTTTTTAAAAATGAAACTATGGGACTCGACTTTGAACAATGAGAATGTAGTTAGCTCTAAGTTGAAATGATGATCCCTCTTCTTGTTGTGACCTCCTGATCCAGTTTTGCTTTCTACTGTTCCTTCTTTTTTAAACTTATTAACCGTTTTCTTGATGGCTCTTGAATGGACTTTGAAGATATAAGTGATAGTATGAATATTGCTACCATTACTGAAGGCCTGAATGATCTTTTTCCTCTCACCATTGCTCAGTTGGGAAGACATAATGGGGCTGACACAAAATGATTTTAACCTGTTCTCTTTCGAGCTGAATTTTTGCGACAAATGGTATTAAATGCTATTCTCACCTGAGAACCTGGAATAAAAGAAAACTCAAGTAGTGGATTTTTAGATATTAAACATTTTGTGGGATGGACAGTTGTCACATTTGGACACGCGATACACACACACACACACACACACACACACACACACACACACACACACACACACATATATATATATATATATATACATATATGTATGACTATATATGTGGATGACTATATATATATATATATATATATGTGTGTGTGTGTGTGTGTGCGTGTGTGTGTGTGTGTGTGTGTGTGCAGGTATGCAGAAAAATAGGAAAGAACACGTAAGGTAAATAATCCAAAGTTCTTTAGTGTTTTTGCTTTTATTTTTAAAAAGACAGTTCTCCATACAGAAGTAGAGCTTATATTATATTATAATATTTTTTTAAAATATGATAATTTAGGAATAAGCCCTTGGAGCTTATCCATAAATTTTCGCTTGAGGATGAAGCGGCACTCGATAACTTAATTCAACTTAATTTTAATAATGATATTGAGGGTTTCTGGCTCTCGCTTTTGAAACATGAGAACTCTTATGTAGCGAAGGAATCATATTTTTTTAAATATTATAGTACATATATATATATATATATATATATATATACAAATACATCTGTTTTGATACGTTGTCACACATCATCAGAGATATTTTTAACGATGTTTATTATATGTGCACATATGTATGAAATATCACATATTAAGTGCTTAGCAGTTCTTTGTTGGTTATTTAAAACTAAAGCATATTTGGATTGTAGGATCTCGATTACAGTGCCCGGAGGTGTCAAGCGGATTTTTAAGTAAGTCCTGCCTGGGCTCGACATTGCTTAACTCCTGTAATAAAAAAGGAAAACCGCTGTTTCAAAGTGATTGGGCTGTATAAATGCAATATTAACGACACATTAGCAAATAGAAGAGATTTTTTATCATTTAACTATGAATCTACCTTGGTTGGTTGGTTGCTCATTCATAGCGATGGAATACTTTATTACTTTCCGAATACATAAATATTTACTATTTTGTTTCTTTATTTTCTACTATCTTTCATGGCTTGATTCTCACGGAAGGTTATCTTTCTGAGTTCTAGTGTCCCCTTTCAGACATCCAAGAAAATTAATTTTTTTAAGACAGTTCTGTAAAGACTGTAATAAATATGACAGTCCGAATGTCATATATCTGCCAGCTACGGTGGGTGAGAGAAAATGTTCTAAGCAGAATATAATAATTTTGTCTGGTCACCAAGGAATTATGAGATTGCCTTGTTGGAATATTACACCCTAACTTTTTATCTAATTCAGGACATTTTGGCCAATTCATTTGTTGTTTTTTTTCTTATCTATATTTAGTTGATTTAGTTTAACTGATCTATTTGATCTAGATTAATTGACCTGTTTCATCTAGATTTAGTCGATCTAAATTAATTGATCTATTTGACCTGGATTTTATTTGATCCATATGGTAATGATGTGGTTAATCTATATTATCTAGATACAGTTGATATATTTGCGTATGGTTTAGTTAATCAGGATTAATTGAGTGATTTAGTCTATATTTATTCAATCTAGATTTGGTTGATATATATGATCTCGATTTAATTGGTCTATTTGGGTCCAGTTTGAATTAATATTTTACTTTTTTCGGAATTAGCAAATAGAATAGGATTTCTTCCAGTCTCACTATATACATAGTATCACATTTTCTATATGAAAACCGACCTTTGGTACGGTTAGTAGTGACGCAATTGATTTCCCCGTGTTCTTTTGCTTTATTCCACGTCGTTGCAAAGCAAATTGAGTAGTAAATCGCTTACGGAAATGTGGTCTAGCTGTAGTTGCTTGTAAATGATTTTCAGTGATTGATTCAGGTATTCTTAGTATCGTGTATCTGTTCAACATTGTGAATTATTCTCCGTAAACTGCGCATCTGTCCATATTTCTGAGATGGGGTATTATGTACACTATTTACATTATTGGCGACAAAGATGAGGACAATAGTTCGAATAATGTAAATAGTGTAAACTGCGCATTATTTCCCTTTGCATCTGGATCGCATTTTTGACTTTTCTAATACAGGTTGCAGGAGAAATACCACCCCCATAATTGTAAGACATTAACTAGATGAAGACAACATTGCAACTAACGTCTTACTATTATGTGGGCGGTGTTTCTTGGAGGTATACATGGGAGGTATTTCTGTTGCACTTTGTATAAAAAAGCATCATGTTCTGGAAATCTTGCTTATGTTTTCATGTTCAATAGACAAACTATACTAATTTTGACAATAAAAAATACAGGCTGATATGACAACTATCAATAAAATCCACAGTGGCCCTGTTTAATGAAGCAAATTAAAAGTAAACGTCTTCATATGATCTAATTAAAAAACTTTTTTTAGTAACACTGTTGTAATCTAGAAAAGGAAATAACCAAAATGTAGGTTGGAAATCAAATGACAGTCTTTATAAAAACAACAAAATACAATACTTGCCAGCGGCGTGAAGTAGGTAAACTACTGCTTGGGGTGGACTACTTAGCATATTACGATGTTTACCTGCCTCCCCACGAGGTAGGATGCTGCACAAGGCCAAATTTAATGTGGGGAAATCCGAGCCCGTGGTCTCGGGTATCTCTCTACCTCCCCGGACGAGACTCTACCTTTCGGCATAGCCGCGTCCGGGTTCCTCATTGCTCAAAGGCAGAGAGTTCGACACGGCAAGAGCTTCACACGCTAACAGCTCAGCTTAGGCAGCATATTGCCTCCACTTACAATAGTGTCCAACATATTTATTAGGATTGGGACATAATCATTAGTGTTCATAGGTACGGTATATAACAGTAACCAAATAGATATAAGAAATGAATATTATTCCATTACATAACAAACGTATTTTTATGCTTAAAATCATAATGGTGATATTATCCGTTTCCTTATAAGGAAAAAATCGGCATTTATTGCCCAAACAACCAGCGATACTGCCTGTTGAAATTTCAAGAATCTCTCTATTAAAACAACATTTTCAGGAAAATGGGTGCCTCAAATCCCGTAACTGTTATCAAAGCTTCCAATATTAATAGTTGCGCCATCCTAAACTTTCGTTTGAAATAGTTTGGAATCTCAACATCTTAATTATGCCATTATTTTCTCTTCGGATAACATATGCTATAATCTTTTGGTGATAACTATATACTGATACAAGTTTTACTAATTGATCCATAGCCAGGGGGAGAATAAGTGGATTCATACCTTTCCCAAGAATACTTGCACGGCAGGAATTTCAACTCTGTTCTCCGATTTCCAATTCCGAGCCGTTTATCTATTACACCACGCGCACATCCAAGCTTTCAGCAACTGATGTTCCTAAGCGAAACCCATCTAGGTACTGACCAGGCTCGATGTTGCTTAACTTCGGTAATCGTACGAGAAGCAGTGTTTCGACGTGATATGATCGTAATCCGTTTAGTTTCTGGAAGGCGTCTTTCTCTATTCCAGTGCGATTCACATATCTGTGTTACATTTACAACGTCTTACTACTTCATCAAGATAGCTAAATTTATTTTCTTTCTTCATTCTGAGGTCCCCTGTTCGAAGCTCACACCTTTGGCAGCTTCTTTTGTCGACAACCAAACATTCTTAGGGTTTAGTTAATACTCAATCCTCTTCGTTTTCATTCGCTACCGCGTCTAGGGATTCTTATAGGTTTCATTCTGAGTCAGCCATCAACACAGTATCATTCGCATATCTTATGTTAAGATATATGTCTGTCAAAGGCACGTCAATTGACTGCTTATGACTGCTTCTTCCGCGTTCCTTATTTGGTCCGCTTCGTTTTGTGCATTTAATTATTTTTTAAATACCATGTCCGTTCAGGCGACCGCAGTTATTTACAGATTACTTTTCTTTGTTTTCTGTGAGTTGCTATGAGTTCTTGGGAAAGATAGTGGAGTGGTTTCCTGTTGCCTTCTCCATGTTTAGGAATTCAGTTCTCCTTCTCTGAGACTAGCTACCAAAGACTAAAGAGCCCAGTCTACTCTGCTATTTAACCTATAGGTGATGGGAGAAGCGGTGGATTCATGCCTTTCTCAAGAGTATTTGTGCGAAAGTGAACGCAACACACCAACCCTGAAATTGAACTCGGCTCACCGATTCCACTCTTCGTGCCGAAATCTGTTACGCTTACTCGCACAACCTAGGGTATTTATTATAAGTTTAGGAAATTTTAATATTTAAATTTAAAAAAAGCAATAGGATCTATCTTACTTATCAATATGTCTACCATTCGTCCATCCTTTGGATACTGCTGCCACATACGGTCCGGGGCTGCCGCTATAGATTTAGAAATACTTGATAAAATCCAAAGGAGAATCAGAATTATTGGTCCTCAGTCACTTTCCCACTGCCGTAAAGTTGCTTCCTTCTGCCTTTTCTATAAATACTTTCATTGTAATTATTCAGAAGGACTCTACGCTATGGTACCAAGACTTTATGAATTTAAGCGCAGTACTAGATTGGCAATTAGTTCTCATAATTTTACAGTTGATTTGGCTAGATGTAACCGTAAGTTCTATGGTAACAGTTTCTTTTCTTGCACTTTTCTCTTATAGAACTACCTTCCGGCTCCGTACTTTCTGGCCAACATTGATCTTCAAAAATTTAATTAAATCTCGGTCGTTTTCTACTGTCTTCTTGATTACGCTTCTATTTTTCTCACTCCTTAGTAATGATTCTGTTTTCTAATTCTTTTACACACAATAACCTCTTGTGTCTTACTGACTTTATCGTTTTGTATCGGGCAAATTGATTAAAAGAATGAGGTGATTGCTTGGTTGTGTTGTTTGATTTTATGACTTCTCAAGCACTGTCAGTTTATTTGATATCGAAATCATTTGTTTTATCTCTATTAATTTACTTGTTTTGTGGACAAGCAAAAATTGGTAGTATATATTTGAGTATATAAGCATTTACATGATTCGGGAATAGGCAAATGTTGGTAAATTATTTTCAAGTATTTAAGCATTTACTTTGTATGGAGAGATAAATATTACTCAGTTATATTCGAGTCAATGAGCATTTAATTAGTTTGAGGATAAATAAAAACTAGTCATTTATATTTGAGTGTACATGCATTTAATTGGTATGAGGATAAGTAAAATGGTCATCTATAGGCATTTACATAGGTAAATACTGATGGTTTATATTTGAAACTACAAGCATTTATTAGTTTTGGGATAGTTGAAATTGGTCATCTATAAACAATTATATAATTCTCGAATATGTAAATATTGGTGTTTTATATTTGAGACTGCAAACATTTCATTGGTTTGGTCGAAATTGGTCACCCATAAACATTTTTATATTTCGGGAATAGGTAAACATTGATGGTTTATATTTAGGACTACAAACATTTAATTTGTTTCCGGATAGGTAAAAATGGTCATCTATACTGATGTTCCAAGCGTAGCCTGGATGTGGCACAATGTCGAAAGTAAGGGGCACCTAGTGAGAATCGAACTCACTACTCAGTCGTAATTGTTCTAGCGAGACAAGCTTACTAACCATTACACCACCTCGAGGTGCCCAGTATATAGTGATTTTCCAAGCATAACTTAGATGTGGCACAAGGCCGAAAGAATGGGGTACCCAGGGAGGATCGGACTCACTAATCAATCGTAATTGTTCTAGCGAGACAAGCTTGCTAACCATTACACTGCATCGCGGTGTCTCTGGTCATCTATAAGCATTTAAATGATTCAGGAATAGGTAAATAATGGTGGTTTATATTTGGGACTATAAGCATTCATTTGGTATGTGGCGCTTTGTGGCGGCGGTGAGTGGGTTCTTAATCCCTGCAGATGTAGTCGGCATCTTCTGAACCCTGCGAACATTGCAGATGTCAATTGAGTGAATGACAATACAATGTTTGGAAAATTAGCATTGACAATTATAGGTATGATAAAATGTAAAAGTATATACAGGTATTTAGATATCCTCCTACAAATATTGTATATAGGACAAAGCTTTTTAATAATGAGTCTCGAAGATGAGGGAGAAAGTTGCTGAGCTCGTTCGACACTCTTCTTTGGAACACCTCAGGCATCAATCATTAACACTGACTCTACCCGTTTCATTGCACCGGTGAATGCTAAATGGGTATGGATTACCATCTGGGGGTGAACTAACATGATTATTATAATCTCCGGCAAAGAATGTCCAAAAGGGCCAGGGAGTATTTAACTGCATCTCCACTCGAACAGAATATTGGGCAAAGCCGGGTTTAATGTGGAACTCCTAGTCATTCATCGAAAATATCGACTCCCTTCATGACGTAGGTGATCGTGGCTCTCCACAGATTCTCTTTTTTTTCTTTATTATCCGTGATTATCCATAACTTCTTGGGAAAGATAGGAAAACGGGTTGTCCAATAACTTCTCCACGAGTTTGAATTCAGAGCAATCTTTCGCCTAGACTAACTGATACCCAAGACTAGAGAGTCTTGTCTACCCTGCTATTTTAGCCATAGCTAGGAGAAGAGTAGAGATGGATTCATGCCTTTCCAAAGAGCGTTTACGCGTGAAAGCAGTAGACTACACCGCGTCGATAAACGTTACGATACCTGTACGCTCGGCATTTCCAGCCTCTGGAGGCTTCAGGCGCCAGGGATTAACTATAGCCTTCCCCTGTGAGATAGATACTGTCTGTGAAAACGCCCTCACCCGCCCGCGACCAGCTGAGCATATTATATTTTGTAAGTCTTATTGGGGTTCTCGATTCTGGACCAAGTGTGCCGTACACCACCAATCCCTTCATCAGTTTCTTGTACCTCACTCGTCTTTGGTATGATTATAAGATACCTCCAGCAACAAGGCTTCGGATCGTGTGATTGGAGGTTTTGAGAAGCGTGGAACCCTAACTGTTGTTGTTCCCCGGTCTATCCAGACTCGGGGTACTGAACCCCCAAACAAAAATCAACAGTACATTTTTTATAAAATGAGCAACAATACCTTTTTATAGCAAAATGACAAACAATGAAACAATTAAAAGATATAAAAATGCATTTTTATAGTAAAATTATCGAACAATACATTTTATGAACTACAGACTATATATCTAAAAATACATACCTTTAGCCTGAAAGTATAAAACTATATACAAAATACTTGTAGTTGAAAGCATGAAATTACGTACAAAATATTTAGATTGATATGCTGTTAACATTTCTTATTTATAATAAAATGACCAACAATAGTTTTTTTTATAAAATGAAACAATTAAAAGATATAAAAATACATTTTTATAGTAAAATTATCGAACAATACATTTTATGATCTACAGACTATATATCTAAAAATACATAGCTTTAGCCTGAAAGTAAAAAAAATATGTACAAAATATCTGTAGTTGAAAGCATAAAATTAGAAAATATTTAGATTTCGGCATTAAACAATCCATATAGGTTGATATACCGCTAAATAAAATTAACCAACACCTGTGTGTCGCCGGAAATTTCCTATATTTCTCGAACTCGCTTCAGCATGAACTTCACTTTTTTATGAAGTTTTGCTTTCTTTTTGGAATCATATTCTTAAGAAATTGAATTTTGTGTCAACTCCTCGCGATGCATGAACTGCAAATTAAGGAATTCGAATTGAATTGCGTAGAGGTTTTATGAAGCAAACAAGAATAAGACTAAACGAAGCAGCGTAAATGAAACAGACGATGTCCCAAAATAAAGTTTTTTGAAATAAAAAAGGCAATTAAGAAGGATGAACTGACGTCTTTGGAAAACAATTCCAAACAAAATTGCTTTTTATGCGAGGCTAAGAATTTCAAAACAAAAAAAACTCTTTATTTCGGATTTCAACAAACTAAATGTTTATTATTTTCTTTTCTATTGTTTTTCCTAAAAGAGATAACGAAAGATTCTAGAAAATGGCATTTTCTCTTTTCTTTCATTATTCTCTTCATTTTGACCATTTATCAAAGAGTTGGATTGGAATGACAGAGATTGTGCTTGATATGCAAATTGCAGCCGAAGTTGGTTAATTCTTAATGTATCACTGGGAAGCTCAAAGTAAGACGCCATTTTGTTTTAATACATTTGTTCTTTTTTAGAATATATTTGTTTTCTTTCTTTCATCCTCTTTGGTTTTTTGTTTTTTTGTTTCTTTCTTTCTTTCTTTCTTTCTTTCTTTCTTTCTTTCTTTCTATTTAACTGTCTGCATCGATAAACCACGCATTGTTTTTTCTCGTACATCGGCTAAAGAAAATACTCCAGAGAAATGTTCTATCTCAGTTAATGCGGGCATTTACATGACGATCAGTTAAATTATTGGTTACATCACATCCAGAATATAGATTTTTCTCATATTTCAAAGACTGCTTCTACATTTGCTAGGAAGACCTCTGCAAAAATGCAGACACCCACGACGAATTATTAACAGAAATGTGTGGGCACTTTTTGATGTGAAAGGAAATGATTGAAGCAATGATACAAAACAATTTGCTCATCCAAAACATTCTACAAACATATATAACAGCCGACTGCTCGTTTCTTAGTATACTCCTCTGCAAGGATGGCTAAGTAACCCATGTTGTGGTTCTTCAACACCTACTGGTTGAACCTGTGGTTTATGTTGCACTTATGCTGAGAAAACCTTAGTTACTGTTATGGGTCCTTACCTATAACTACAGAATGAACTCTTTCTAACACTATGTATACTACGCCTCTCAAGAGAGAGAGAGAGAGAGAGAGAGAGAGAGAGAGAGAGAGAGACGGACGAATCGAATCGAGCCGATAGTAGTTCACTCCAAACCAGACTGACAGTCATACTAACACCTTCCACATCTTGTATTATTATTCCGTGTATTATATCTTCGTTATTTCTACTCTTGTGTTCGTGTTGTTCTTCCTTGGTCCTAACCTGGACCATAACAGTGGCGACGAGGATATTGAAGAAACGAATTCTACGCGGAGAATCTAAAAAAAACAAAACTTTTTGCTATCGGTCGTACATAACAGAGGCGACGGAGGTATTGAGAAAAAAAAAGAAGAAAAGTTCTACGCGAAGATAAAAAAAAAAAGAAACAAATTTTTGGGACACCAACTTTAACAGTGGTAACGAAGACACGAATTTTACCTGTCAGCCAGAACAGAATCGAATTCTACGCAGGAAAATTTTTTCGTACTAAGGTTCCAGAACAACAGGCGACAACGACCTGAAGTCTACACTGAGAAAAAAGGAAAAATCGTTACACAAAATTAAAATGTAAACATGGAAGACTTTAAGGCAACCATATTGGAACTAATGAAAATGCAATTCGAGCAGAAACAAAAAAATGAGGAAAGACAGACTAGGCTCGAAGAAAAACAATTAGAAATTAAAGAGAAAGACGAAGAAAAACTATTGGAAATTCAACAGAAAAACGAAGAGAAGCAACTCGAACTACAAGAATTACTACTACGGGCAGTAACAAATAGAGGACAAAATTCTGGAAATGAAGCGGCATTCTCGCAAAATGCTATATGGAGCTCTATCAAAGACTTCACTTATGCACCGGACGAAGACAAAACCTTCGCGGCTTACTTCAGAAGATATGAAGATTCATCATATGAGTTTGATTGCGGGAACTGGTCAGACGCGAAAAAAGTACGTCTACTACTGAGGAAACTAGGGTCAAGCGAATACACTAAATTCGTAGACTACATCCTACCGAGAAAAACGAATGAGTTGACTTTCAAGTAAGCCGTCAAACTTTTAACGGAATTATTTAGTCCGAACACTTCACTATTCCACAAAAGGTGGAACTGTTTAAATTTAGCAAAAAGGGTAGCGAAGACTATGTAACATTCGCTTCTGTAGTAAACAAACACTGCGATGACTTTAAGTTATCTGAACTCAGCCCTGACAATTTTAAATGTTTGATATTCGTCCAAGGCCTGGTTTCTACTAAAAATGCGGAGATCAGACGGAGAATTCTAAGAAAACTTGAGAGTGAACTAGAATTGACGCTACAAAAATTGGCTGAGTACTGTCAGAGATGTATAAGCGTAAAAAAGAACTCGAAAGATATCGAAGAGTCTGGCGTCGCTCATATACGAAAAGTACACCGACAAACACGTTTTTCTCCCTCCTCAAAAACAAACAAAACAAATTATTTTACTACAAAAAGTCAAATGAAACCTCAGAAGAAACCACCACCCAGTCCATGCTAACGCTGCTTTGCATTGGTACAAAGATTGTCTATACCGCTATAAGACTTGTCTGTCGTGCAATAAAGTGGGACATAAAAGTTCGCACTGTAGAACAAAGAAAGAAAACAAAATCCGAGTAAGAGTCACTAGAACTAACCAAGCGGACGAGATAAATATACGAAAATACGTACAAGTAGAAATGTTAAACAAAAAAATCAGATTACAATTAGATTAAATAGATAAAATAGCCAGGTCGGTAGTAGGTAAAAATCAAATTCGAGGGGGAGATTATCACAAATGTGACGTTCAACGGGATGACCAAGAAATTAAAAATTAATGTTCTAAAAAATACGGAAAATTTATTTGGAACTGACTGGATGCAGAAATTTGACCTCTGGGATTTACCGATAAATACGTTCTGCCAAAAAGTGGAAAGGTTATCGACCGAGGCAGAGAAATTGAAGGAGAAATTAAAGGAGAGTTTCCCCGACGTATTTTCAGCCGGCCTCGGGAGGTGTAAAAAAATGTCGGCCAAAATCGAACTAAAAGTAAATGTACAACCCATTTTCAAGAAGAAAAAAATGTACCTTTCGCATCATTACCAAAAATAGACGAAGAATTGGATGGACTCGTGAAAACCGGTATATTGACAAAGGTGGAATATAGTCAATGGGCCGCACCTACGGTTTACGTGAAAAAGAAATCGGGTGAGATACGAGTATGCGCTGATTTCTCGACGGGATTGAATGCAGCGATTAAGGATTATCACTATCCTCTCCCTAGTCCAGAGGAAGTTTTCACAAAGTTGAACAGAGGAAATTTTTTCTCAAAGATAGACTTGAGCGAAGCATACCTACAAGTACCAGTAGATGAGGAAAGCTCGAGGTTGTTGTGCATAAACATACATAAAGGGTTATATAAGTTCCAGAGATTACCAATCGGGATCAAGGTCGCGTCGGCGATATTTCAGCAAATAACGGACACTACGCTAGGTGGGCTGGATTTCAGGATCGCATACCTTGATAACATCCTAATATATAGCAAAAATATTGAACAACACTGGGAACACGTTCAAGAGGTTTTCAGGCAGAAACAAAATTACGGTTTAAAGTAACGGAAAATAAATGTGACTTCTTTATGAAGGAGATAAAATATCTGGGCCATATTATTGACGAAGAAGGAAGAAGACCAGACCCGGAAAGAGCCACGGCAATAAAAAACATGCCTGCTCCAAAAGATTTAACCGAGTTACAAAGCTTCTTGGGCTTAGTAAATTCTTATCAAGAATTTATTCCTAACATGCACAAATTACGCGCATCCCTAAACGAACTGTTGAAGAAGGAAATAGTTTGGGAATGGTCATATGAATGTCAGAAAACTTTCGACAAAATCATTAAGATTCTAACAGCAGATTTATTTTTAGTGCATTATGATCCAAAATTGGAAATAATAGTCGCGAGTGCCTATGGTGTTGGGCATGTATACTTCATAAAATGCCGGATGACACTAAAACCCATCGCGCATGCGTCAAGAACCTTATAACCAGCCGAAAAAAATTACTCGCAAATCGAAAAAGAAACGCTGGGATTATTTTTGCGGTTACGAGATTCCACAGATATATTTACGGTAGATTTTTCACCTTACAAACGGACCACAAGCCATTATTGACAATATTTGGGTCAAAGAAAGGTCTACCTGTCTACACTGCTAGGGACGATTTTATTAAACTATAAATTTAAACTGGAGTATCTTCCATCAAACAAAATCGGGCATGCAGATGGTCTTTCGAGACTAATACCAAAGAAAATGGAGCCATTAGAAGATTCCGTAATTGCAGCTCTACGATATGAGGAAGATATTAGAACATCATTATGTAGTACAATTCGAGACCTTCCCGTCACATTACAGAAAATAAGAAACGAAGCAGTGAATGACGAATTTATAAAGGAAACGAAAAAAAAAATTCAGGAAATGATAAGCATATATCAGACAGTTTTTCGTTATGTGATAATGTTCTGATCTATAATGAAAGAGTAGTAATCCCGAAAACGCTACAAAGGAGAATCCTCAAGGATTTTCACACGGGCCACACAGGAAAGAACAGGATGAAATCCTTAATGCGAAGTTACGTGTACTGGCCAAACATGGATCAAAATATTATACATATGGTGGACAAATGCAAGGGCTGTTCCTTAGCAGCCAAGACACCTCCGATCACTCATAAGACATGGCCTAAGACAGATCAAACGTGGTCGAGAATCCATGTAGATTTCGCAGGTCAATTAGAGGGTTTCTACTATTTGATTGTAGTAGACAGTTACAGCAAATGGCCAGAAGTATTTCGTTGTAGAAAACCTACTTCTGAGACTGCAATAAATTGCCTTCACGAGCTGTTTGCTCATTTCGGAGTGGTTGATTATTTAGTCACCGATAATGGGACACAATTTACATCTGCGGATTTTCAAGAATTTTGTGCAACTTTTCAGGTGAAACACATCAAATCTCCGCCATATCACCCAAGATCAAACGGGCAAGCGGAGAGGTTTGTAGATACATTAAAAAGAGCAATAAGGAAAGCTTATGACGTACCAACAGAAATGGCTTTACAACAATTCTTGCAAGTGTATAGAATTACACCGAACAGTACTACGCCATCGGCATTATCACCGGCGGAAGTAATGTTCGCCCGAAAAATTAGATCGGTATTCGACAAATTACTGTCTAAACAGACAAATTAATCACCAACGTCGTTTGTACCAAAAGGAAAATGTTAAAAAACAACACATCCTATTGGGAGCTAGGTACAATAGAGAAACGAATCGGGAACGTGATTTACATAATTCAGGGTCCGAAGTTCTCGCATAAAAGGCACTTAAATCAGATCAGAAAGAGGCTGTTAGAGGATTCTAACATTCTACCTCAGGAAGAGGAGGAAGTAATGGACACAATATTTGACACATTCAATATGCAAAGGTCTCAAGCAATTTTAGAACCGCGGAAATCAAGCAGAAAAAGAAAATTTACAGAGCCTTTGATGATTAATCCGAAGAGGAAAAAATATTAGACCCCTGCGTGGTAAAAGCTTGGGAGGTGGGGGTTATGGGTCCTTACCTATAACTACAGAATGAACTCTTCCTAACACTATGTATACTACGCCTCTCAAGAATCGAGTCGAGCCGATATTAGTTCACTCCAAACCAGACTGACAGTCATACTAACACCTTCCACATCTTGTATTATTATTCCGTGTAATATATCTTCGTTATTTCTACTCTTGTGTTTGTGTTCTTCCTTGGTCCTAACCTGGACCACAACAGTTACAGTTTCTAAGAGAGGGCATAATATGGTGGGATCATTAAGATGAACAAGGTTAGTACGTCCAAGATACGTTTTGCCTGCTTGCATTTAAAAGAAATTCTTTGTGTAACGCACTGTATTCTATGCCATACTTTGGCATTGTTTGCTGTCGCCTTTTCATTATGTTGAGAATTTAATTTGATATCTACTTTTTTTTCTTTGTCTCGTTTTCCTGGGGATGATCTTGTTTGCTTTTTGTCACTAAAGGTTCTCTTAATGTGTCTCACTTTGAATTTACATTCTCATTTAGTGCATTGCATTGGCTTTTAAATCTGTCAGTATACATTACTTTGAATTTGGGTACCTCGACGTGGTGTAATGGTTAGAAAGCTTGTCTTGCTAGATAAATTACGGCTGAGTAGTGAGTTCGATTCTCACTGGGTGCCACGTATTTTCGGCCTTGTGCCACATCTAAGCCGTGCTTAGAAAATCACTACATTACTTTGAAATTCAAGTCATACAGGAGTCTGTTATACTGTAACTTTGCCGTTTCTGTAGTTTTATTCTGCTATTCCATAACATTGGAAGGATGCCGCTCCCACAGTCGGCACTTGAATATATTTTTAAAATATGTATATTTAAAAATATTTAAATATATGTAAAACTGCATTTCTTAGAGATTTTATTAATGTATATTGACTCATTTGTCCACTTACTCCGGACATCACTATTTTAGGAATAATTGTCCTTATTCATCTCACAAGATCTAGTTTTATACTTCAGTCCAGGCCTCTGATCGGAAGAGTGGTGGTTTTGAGGAGCGTGGAACAAACTCTTAATTGCTGTTGTTCTTAGATCCACCCTTACCCGGGGTGGTAGCACCTGTTAAGGTCCAAACTATGGGCAAATAGTGAGCCACCAAACAAAAACAAAGTACTATAAAAGTATAAAAATACATTTTTATAGTAAAAATGCCAGCAATACACACACACACACACGCACACACACACACACACACACACACACACACACACACACGCACACACACATATATATAAAAGTGAACATTGAAGTCAACACTTAGAGGCGACAGGCTGTTTCATGCTAGACGCAAACGTCAGGCCGCCTGGCGATTGCGTCTAGCATGAAACAGCCTGTCGCCTCTGAGTGTTGACTTCAATGTTCACTTTTATATATATATTTACATACGCTCTATCTCTGATATTGAGCACTTTATCCCATAAATATAGCATACCTTCAAACTATATTTCTTCATATATATATATATATATATATATATATATATATATATATATATATATATATAATGACAGCAATAATTATTTTATAGCAAAATGACCAACAATACCTATTTTATCAGAAAAATGTGTTCCAAATATTGAGATTTTGGCATTAAATAACCCATAGAGGTTGATATATCGCTAAACAAAACAAATATATTTCAATCCAATCCGCAACACCAAACGAATTCGACATTCTTGATGTTAATAGGCTTATCTTACAAAATATACCATACGCATTGAATCTGTCATTCTATCTATCTTTCGTACAAATAAGGTAGTCATATTTTGTCAATGTTTACTAGGTTTTGTTTTGTACGACACATGGCCAAATGGAATACACAAATCGTGATCAAAAAGATTTTGTTACGTGGTGAAGAGCGGCTACCTACCCATTTTCACAAATGAGGCAGATTTTGTACACAAAACATATAAAAAAACCAGTGAATCAATCACTCTGTCTGTTTGTCGATCAATTTATAGGTATTTAGTATAAACATTTGATTCAATGTTCGTATTTTCATTGCTTCTAATCTGCTCCCGAATTGAACAATTGATAAAGAATCCGCTTATTGATATTTATTCTTTAAAATTGTGTCAGACTTATCTGAGTTTAATCGAAATCTACAGGATACAACAAGCACGGCTTATCTCACATTCCTTTGTTATTTTTCAAAAAGATCCAAGTAGAAGGGAAAAGACTCTGCCACGCATTTGAGCTTAAGTTTAACAACGGCAGGATTCTTCGATGAAATCTGCAAAGAAACATTAAGTCTTTTATCTGAATAATCCGAAATGCTTTAAGCGAATCAACGATAAAGTCCTAAATTTGATATCGACTCATAGATATACTGTTCAAAAGTTCTAAAATGATTTATTCCTAGAATTCCAGAAAATGCTCAAACTGGTATCCTTATCTTTTCTGTTTTTAAAGCAATTTGGATTAGCAAAAGTAAGTGCTATAAATGGCCTATTCAAATGACATATCATTGAGACCCAAGATTGAATGAAACCTGATGAGTGATTGTCCTTGAAGCTAGAAGTTGCTAGAAGGCTGAATGTTAAGTCAGTACCGTTTAAGATGAGGGGTGAATTATTCTCCTTAGTTACAAATGCACACGAATGACTGTGGGCGAGCGAGTGGCTTGAAAAGATGATGAAGATTAACAAAGCAGATTCAGTTAATCCTTATACGAATTATTCAAAGTATTAAACTTGTTGGAACTATTGACAAGGTTTATTATACAAAATTAAAATTACCTTAAGATGACAGTTATGGAAGAAGAACCTACCATAAAACTCCATGCTCATTTGTTGTGTCGCATGAGGATGGATGTTTCATGTATTAAGAATAAACATCTTTATTTTTTTATTCGAGTGTATTATTCAATTGGACAAATTGCTCACTGTATTGTTACACAAGTTTGTTGAGCCAATTCAGAATAAAGAATTGTCTATGGATTATACACAGAATTACATTTAGGCTATAATGTTTAAAGCTGTCCTTGACTGAGTTACAAATTCCTTCATTTCTCATAAATGTATTTTTTCATTGCTTCACCCTGTCAAAAATTGATATTTTCTTTGTCCGTCAAGAAGAAAACAAGTGTTTAAATATTGAGAAATATTTGTTTCAGTCAATTCATTTGGAACGCATTATTTTTTCTAATGCTTGTAAAAGACTTATTATAATTAACTGATAGTACAAGCAGTAAAAGTTAAGTAAACTTCAAAGAATAGGTTTATGATTTCTTTAATAAAAGGCACAAGATGGAACTAGAAACTCTCATATCAGTTTAATAATTACAATATTGTTTTCCTAGAATTCTCATGCTGGTAAGTTAGGAATATTTACCACAAAAATGCCGAAAAGCATTCTCGTTGATGCATATGAGTATCATTGTTTCTGATAAAATTTTATGCCAAATATGACGATCTGGCCGCATCGTTTAAACCAGTGTTTCCCAACCGTTTTTGCCCAATACACCCTTTTCGCCATTAGTCAGAATGTCATCTCCCCCACTTTCAAGATTGTCTGATTCCAAATAATATGCATATATTATTGAAAAGCTTCATTCTTTTCCATATTAGTACATATATATTTACGTGTATTATTTTTTATAGAAGAGTTTTACAGATTTAATATCAATAAAAAATACTTTTTTAAATGGATTTTTAAACTTGAATACCTGTAGGGTAATTTGTTTTAGTTCATATCTGATTATTAAATCAATTGAAGCATACTTTAATAAACAAAAAAAGTTCAGTAGAATGTCATGGTATTGTAATTCAATAAACAAAATTTTGTAAATAAAAAAACAAAAAAAGTAAAAGATTCCGCCCCCCTTAAAATGCTGAAATGTCCCCCCCCCTGGTTGAGAAGCCCTGGAAGCCACAGATGCATTTCTTAAGCACCCAAAGCTTTCCATTAGTCTCTATGGAAAGAGGTTAATGGAAAGCCTTACCTTAGCCTTTGGTGGAGTCACTAAGTACACAACTCTCTGGAGAAACGATGTTTTAATATCGATTGAATTAATTTTCCATCATGAAAACTCATAAAGGTTAAACAACGCATAGTCCTTTTTTTTAGAGCATGTGGAGGATTTTGTTCTAACAGCTTTGGAATACTGGAAAACTTTTGCTGATGACCTAGAAGAATAGATGATTGTATCGTTTTTCTTGCTATCTTGTCGAAAAAGCCAATGAACTAATATATATTTTTTTCACTTGAATTATGTACATATAGTGGCGTAACCATGAGGTGATCGCATAAAGAAACCAGTGGTCAGTGTTGCAACATGAAAGCTCGGTGAACATTTGCAGCGCATAATGTGAAAGTGGTTAGACGGTTTTAAATAAGCAAACTACATCTGTTGTTATCTTCATTATCTCTCTCCATTCCACAAGAGATGCAGCCGCCAGAATCGTCGCTTATGTTGTGCGTTATTTTTGTGTATATTGATTGTTTGTTTTCTACGGTTTATCAACCCTTTGCAGGTTATTTAATGGCAGAATATATATTCAGATAGTAAGAATATTTTGGAGATGATAATAATAATTTACTGATACAAGTCCTACTAATTAACCCTTAACTGTGTGGGTGGGTGGGGGAGTTATTAATGCCTTTCTCAAGGGTATTGGTGAATATAACTAGGATCTCCGATTTCCGAGGTGTTATCCATTACACCACACACACATCCCATATAGATACTGACCAGGCTCGACATTGCTTAACCTCGGTGCTCTAAAGAGAACCGGTGTGCCAACGTGTCATGACTGTAAGTCTTTTATGTATAAATACAGTTTAATAAATATAATGTCCGCACTTACCTTGATGAAGTTCATCGGGGAACGGAATGCGTTGGCATAAAAGTTTTCTTCTGATTTTTCTTATATATATATATATATATATATATATATATATATATATATATATATGTGTGTAAAAGAGAATAGGAAAACTGTAATAGTTGCCGACGCGTTTCGTCCGATGTGGACTTTCTCAAGGCAAAACGAAAACTTGTGGAGATATTGTCTTTCTTGCAATATCTCCACACGTGACAGTAAATGACGTAATTTCAGTTAACAGTATGAAAATAGTGTTCTCTAAATTCTTCCAGTTGTTAAGGACATTTTGTTTTGTTATTATTAGTTACTTCGTTTAATAAATTCATTTCGTTTTGCCTTGAAAAAGTCCACATCGGGCGAAACGCGTTCGCAACTATTACAGTTTTCCTATTGTCTTTTACATTTATAAATATTGTCTTTTTCTACCGGTTAACTCTGTGAAAATTTTCATATATATATTATATATATATGTATATATATATATATATATATATATATATATATATATATATATATATATATATATGAAAATTTTATGGATATATTATATTATGGATTTAGTTGGATCTTTTCTAATTGATCTCTTTAACTCTAAGTTGACATGATGATCCATCTTCCTGTTGTGACCGCCTGACTTATTCACCGTTCTCTGGATGGTTCTTGAATGGACTTTGAAGATGGAAGCCAGGGTATGATTGTTGGTACCATTACTGAAGGCCTGAATGATCTTTTCCATCTCACCATTGCTCAGCTGAGAAGACAATAGTGCTGACACAAAACGATTTTAACTTGTTTTTTTTTCTAACTGAATAACTCAAGGGTTTTTTCAGTGATTCTTACGACAAATGGTGTCAAGATGAAACCATGGAAAAAAGAAACTCAATTAGTTTAGTGGTTTTTTAGATATGAAATATTTTGTGGCATGGACAATTATGCTGTTACACGATTTGGACAATTTTTCTGTTACACTCGGTATGTATATATGTGGGTGTACGTGTTTGTGTTTGTTTGTGTGTGTGTGTGTGTGTGTGTGTGTGTGTGTGTGTGTGTGCGTGCGTGCGTGCGAGTGCAGGAGTATATTTGTGCAATTGTGTATGGAATAAAAAGAAAAGAAAAATAGAAGAAAAGGACAAAACACCTGTTGGTTTTTGTTTGCGGATATTTTTTCCGGTAAAATTCGAGGCTCTGAATCTCCCAAAAGGATTCGTTGAAGATCTATAATCTTCTTCTGATCAATATTGATTGCGAAGCTGTCACCACTTTTGAAGTCCTGATTGAAAGCCGATAAAGATCAGAAGGCTAATCAATGTTCAAGGACAATCGAAACATCAAATACCATGTTTCCAAAATGAGATGCGGAACACAGCAGAGCTTCGTTAAAAGAACCGCTCTGTGCCTATCATACGCACACACGCACGCGCGCATATATACTGAGATATACACCCAGACTGACACGTACGACACATAAACACTCACGTTATACATGTGTATGTATGCAAGTGTCTGTATGTGCGTATGAGATTGCGTTTGTGCGATATTATATATTAGGTGTAAATCTGTAATTCATTAATATATATTTTTATGAATCAACTAAAGATAATTTCGTTTGCTCCCCCGTCCCTCTCTCTCACTCTCAGTTTTTGAGTGCATAACTGTAATCTCCTTCAAATTAGGGTCCTCTGACCCTAATGCACCTGTTGTAAGCGACCGACTCACTTCGTGAAGGCCCCATGGAAGTTATCCAAAGTGAAGTTGTCTAGAACTCTTGTCACAGCCTTCGACATCTTCGCGATGCCTTTAAAACGACTTCTCCTGATTTTCTTCTTCAGCTTTACAGAACAACCAAAAGTTACAGGGTGTGGACTGTAGAAAAGTGTATCCAATGGCTGGCCACTACACAGAATTTGATGTGTACATTTATTACACAATGCGTGGGTCGACCACTTGAGGACTCTACTAAATGCACACAGAAGTAGAAGCTTGTTCATAGGAGAAACTTGCCTTATCAATAATAATAATAATAATAATAATAATATATATATATATATATATATATATATATATATATATATATATATATATATATATATATATATATATATATATATATATATATTCTTCACACCTCTGTGTTGACAAAGCCAATAAGTAAGTCTTGTTGGCCGAAAAAGCAATTCAAATGAAGTAATTTTGCATTTCCTTCTATGTAATTTATATGCTCTGTTATAATAAATACATTGAGCACTTTTTGCGGATCATTTTTAATATTTTATATTATTAGGAATCACTTGGATTATATACCAACGGATTATTACCTATATATATTCACCTTCATTCCGTCATGGTGCCAACGACTTAGGGGGAAGAATTTCCCACTGACACCAATTCAGCGAGTTTTCGATCCTAGCTAGAGGCAACCGGACGTCTAGCCACACTGATGAGCTGCGAAACAGTTTGTCTGTTGATGACAATATATATATTGCCATTATTAAGGGCATTTTTGTTTAACTGAATATGTAGATTTTTGTATGTATATAAGAAAGAAAGAAACGGCAGCCCACTGCGCGAATTCAGTCATAAATATGCCACTTAACTCACTGATATATATATATATATATATATATATATATATATATATATATATATATATATATATATATATATATTAACTCACTGATATATATATATATATATATATATATATATATATATATATATATATATATATATATATATATGTGCGTGGATAGAAATGTTTTTAATTTTCGAACGAAAAAAATCAACATATTTAGTTAATCAAAAATATCCTTTATAATGGCTAATAGATTAACCGAAAACGCTTGGATCTACGGATTATTTTGACTTTTTGTACACACAATTTGTTCGCGAAAAATCATTTGTAGGAATGCAAAAAAAATAAAAATAATAAAAAGCTTAATAATAGTGCCTCGTCTGTTGTGTTCAATGAAACTCTCTCTCACACACACTCACACACACACACACACACACGCACATACACACACACATATGTAATAGCCGGCCACTCGTATTCGAGGATACCCGTCTTTTAAGGCGGCTAGCCAATTCCTATTGCAGACGCTCTCTCAGGCACATTTGTGTTTGTTCAACACCCCCAGAGCCAACCCGTGGTTTATGCTGCAACTATGCTGAGCAGACCGTAGCCACACTTTCTGGGAGAGAGCGTCTTATCTAACGTTATCAACAATCTGAACATGGTCAGCACACTCAAACCCTCGGTCACGATGACTTGTCACTTTGTGCTAGCACAGCTATCGACGGTCCCCAACATACATACATACATATATAGGAGGCACGGACAGCGGCTCGAATTGAAAAATCGGAGAGTCGAGTTTGAATTACAGTCGAATCCATTACATTCGTTTACGTGCTAATACGCTTGGAAAAGGTATTAATTCTCTTCTTCTCCCTCCAGCTATGGGTAAATAGCAGGACAAACTGGGTTGGATGGCAACTAGTCTAGGAGACAACTCTGAATTCAAAACCTGCGGATGGCCGTTTGGGGACCTTGTTACACGTAGTGCACCGGGTCTCTATATTCGGCCATTCAAAAAGTGTGGTTCTGCACAAAGCTTTCACCACTATAATAAAATCATACATGCTGGTGTCTGGCTGTCGGTTCCGAGCTGCTTGACACTCATTCGTCGAATACGACGGGATAGTCCACTATATATACTTTAGCTTTCATATATATGTCATATATATTTCATATATATATTTACACACGCTCTATCACTGATATTGAGCACTTTATCCCATAAATATAGCACACTTTAAGACTATATTTCTTCATATATATATATAGACACTTTATTCCTATATAATAAAGTGTTATATCAGACGATATGAAAAAAATATACAAAAATAAAGACAACACTTGTCTATATTATTTAATGAAACATGTATGAATATATATATATATATATATATATATATATATATATATATATATATATATATATATATATGTGTGTGTGTGTGTGTGTGTGTGTGTATATGCCTTTTTTTTAAAAAAAAATTCCACCTTACAATTTAAATGCCGCACATGGTCAGCTAGTTTGGTATTTTACCTAAGATTTACTACCTTAAATCACAACCTATGATTGTACCATCTACGTTTGAAAGTACCTTCCGTATATCCTATGTATGTTTTATTTTGGCTATTAATATTTGTAACTTCTGCTTTTACAAACCTTTAAAAAAAGGGCAAAGCTTTACAACAACCACAACAATATTTGCAACCTTCGCCAACAGGAAAAATTAGCAATTATGAAATTTCCGGATCCAACCAACCTTTTGAACCAGTGATCCGAAGTCTTAAGTTACATATTAGAAAATTCCTCTTAAGCACATAGGAATAAAGTGTCACTGCCGACATTTGAGTTTGAACATAGATCACCAGTGAGCAAACACAGGCGATCCCATTATTGAATTATGTAGACCACATGACCATAGAGGAAACGCATATATGTAGGGAGTAGCTGACGACTATTCGGATCGTTATTCTCTATTCTATTCAATATACTATTTCTCTTTTCGGACCACTATAAGGTGGTTACTCTTCGAGCGAGTATTATCCAGCAAGTACTATTAGTGCGAGTGTTATTCGAAGGCGACTGACACCAGTATTGTTCAACGGCGTCACTATAGTTGTATCTGCAATTACAAAGTCTCTACTACAATGAGCATTACGAAAGTGACAAGGAGTATTCGTTGGCATTACAAAAGTGGCAAATGAGTGTTCGTTGACATCACTAAAATATATGAGGCTGGATAAATAAAAATAAAAAGTAATGTATATTTTAATTACCCACCACCGATACATTTACATTACACTTGCTTTTCTTGTCTTCCCCCTTCTTCTTCCTTCGTCACATCCTCCTCTCCTCTTTTTATTACACCCAACGTCGCGCGTTTGTTTATTCATTTTTGAAAATAATAATATAGCGTTCATTATTTTTTTTTTTACATAAAGCGTTAAGAGGTATTTGATAAAAATTGCCTGAAGATACCGTAAAGTTGAAACCAAGATAGCGGTTTCACCTGACCTCCGGATTTTTAAAAGCTCTATATGTTATTTTCACTTTTATTTTTCACACGTGCATTGAGCACCTTTTAATACTACGGTTTCCTGGTCTGATTCAACTCTGACCATTAACCTTTTATGCATTATATATATATATATATATATATATATATATATATATATATATATATATATATATCAAGAGATACATAGATAGATAGATAGATAGATAGATAGATAGATAGAGAGAGAGAGAGAGAGAGAGAGAGAGAGAGAGAGAGAGAGAGAGTTATAATCATCTGATAATCTTAAAGCTCCGGTGTTTTCTATTGATACTGAAAAAGTGGCAATTGATTATTTTTTTTAATCATTTCACCCCATCCAAGGCGATAATGCCCCTAAAACGCAAGGGTCTACTGGGAGGGAAAGAGAATGTGAAGAATTTAGCATAATAACCGGAAACGAAATCCTAAACAGGAAACAAGGTATAAATCACTACTCCGGTTCAAAAATGGGCAAGGTGTGTTATTCGGGCAATGGACGAACCTATCTACTCATATAGAATAGCATATTCAAGCGTAACCCATACTTACTATACAAGGTTAATGTGTTTATAATAATTGAAGCGTTATACTAGATATTCTATATCTATAGAATGCCGTCGGTAGAAAGATAGCGTGACTGATCATTCTGCGTAGAATTTCGTGACTTCTGAATTAATTTTTACTAAAAGCAAAAAGAAAACAATTTCCCCAAATATCAGTAAAAAATACTTAAATGATGCGTAAAAGGTTAAGCGAAAAAGATAAATGATCGAATAAAAGTGAAAAGGAAAAAAAAAAGTCATCACTCTTCTTGATGTAAGGCGCAAATGTGATCCGAGCTTTTCTTTATTTGTCTATGTTTCTGAGATGAGGTATTATGTACACTATTTACGTTATTCGTACTATCTTCTTTGTTGTTACGAAGGGATTTTTTTACAAAATTTTTATAAATTATAGAAAATTTTATAAATTTATTTTTGTAAATTATAATTTTATATCAAATTTTAAAATTTTATATAAAATTATAAAATTTTATATAAAATTTTATATAAAATTATAAAATTTTATATAAATTATAAAATTTTATATAAAATTAATAAAATTTTAAAATTTTATGAATTTATTTTTGTAAATAATAATTTTATAAATTTTAAAATTTTATACATTTTATATAAAATTTTATATAAAATTTAAAAAATTAATAAAATTTAAAAATTTTATAAATTTAAAAAAATATATAAATTTAACTTATAAATTGAAATTTTATTTAAATTTATAGAAAATTAAAAATTAGTTACCACTTTTCTAAATGTACTCAAATGTGATCCGAGCTTTTCTTTATTGTTACGAAGGGAGTTTTTTGTTCGAGTCCGAACACGTATACTCTCTGCAGAAGATTTGAATAATACAGTCCCACTTTATATTAAGCTTAGCTTCGTCTTCTTTCTTTCTTTTTATGTGCCATGTCCTTTCAAGACGTAGGCGATCATGGCTCTCCACATCCCTCTATCCCATGCAGCTCTCAACAAGTTCCTTTCCTCTGCTTCCTCCCCCATACCACGTTCTGTCATCTACTTGCTTAAGCCCGCTAGTTATGTCATGCGTTGTTTCCCCCTGTCTCTCTCTCCCTCTATTCGACCCGTGAGTATCAGATTCTCCAGGCCCTCCTTTCTAATTATGTTTCCCTGAAACTTCAGCTACCTCTTCCTGATGTTATGTATAACCTCCTCCTTGTTTGCATCCTCTCTAAGACCTCATCATAGCTCACACACTCGGTCCATGATATCCTTAGCATCCTTCTGTAGAACCACATCTCCGTCGCCTCGAGTACAGTGTTAGACACCTAATAAAGAAGGAATTTACAAGCATATTTATTTATTTATTTTTTTTTTTTAAGCATATCACCCCAAGCAAGGCCGGTGGCCACTATCACGCATGGGGTTACAGAAGGGTTGGTGGAAGAGCTGATAGGAGTGGTAAGGGAAGGGATGTGGAGAAAGAGAAGGACGGAGAGTCGATCGAGGCAGTGGGGTTACGGGAGATATAGAGCGAGAGCAGATAGGAATGAAAGATGTCAGGAAGTGGATAGATCAAAACGTTATTTTTAGTGGATACTAGTTTTGAGAAGACGCTTCGTTTTTTAAACAGCGTATAACGGCGATCGGTTTGCGCACTCAAGAAAATTTAATAATGGAGGTAAGCTCTCCAGCAGTGTTCAAATCTGCGTCTTTTTTTTTTTCTAGGAGAAATCAGCGTCTGATACGACGTGCTTTAAACCAGTGCTTCTCAAACTTTTCTTCCTTGTGGCCTATTTTTTGTGTCAAAAAAGCTTCCAGGATCACATAATCACAAAGACAACATTCCATGTAACAGGAAGTATATTTCATTTACAAAAACAACATAGAGTAGAACATATGAATCCCGACTAATGAGTAAACTGCTCATAATGCCTATCTATCAGCTTGTCAATATGAAATTTCAAGCCTTGGTTCAGCTTCAGTCGTAAGTCTCCTCTCTATTCAACTTCAGCCCATTTTAAAAATTCCTCGTGATCGCTTCTGGATCTAAGGACCCACGTTCGAATCACTGCATTATGCCACTCAGTTACAGTTCCATTTCCTCTTTTCAGGAATGCATATATATTGTTCAGATTTTCTCGGAACATCATATCTGCTCGATTCCGTATTCGAAACGTAAACAAAGCAAATGCTAAAGAATTAATGGATTTATTTTTAATCCAACATTTTTTATTACATCAAACGTTATTTTTTGTAGCTACCTGTAGCTGAGTAGACGCCCCATTTTATAAACAGTGAGTATTATTAGGTTGGTGCATAACTATCAGGCGTTTTTTAAACAATATTTATTATAAAAAAAAAGAAACCTAACAATTCAACAATAACATTTTTAAATGATTATTCTGGAGCATTTTTATAACCTGAAGATGAAATAATATTTTTATTAAAAAACAAAACAAAGCAGTAATTTTTATTAACAAGTAACGCCTACAAAAACGCCTGATAATTATGCACCTACCCAATAGTTTAGCGGCGCTATCCCCTAAAAAATAATAATAGTGGTTTGTGTCTTTAAAGTAAAGTCTGCGAAATAGAATTTTCAAAGCAGTTACCAACTTGGCTAAAAAGGAATAAAGTAATAGATATACAAATGAAAACTTTCGGGAACAAGTGGCACTTGAGCGGACGTTGAAAATTTTCGTTCACTTATATAAACATTCACAATTAGAAACGTCCATTGGCGAGTATGTGCTTCGTGGCGTAGTGAAAGGCAGAAGAGTGGTAGGAGAGTGTCAGAGTTCTCTAGAAATATTTGACTTCTCAAAATATTTGTTAAGGATTTCTGCTATAGCTGTCTTATATATAACTAATTAATAACATTGGACATGTAAATATTATCATAATATTCAAAGTCAGGGTTGGTTTGAGGTAAGTTCAATTGCGGTTTATCTAATTTATTATATTATTGAGATAAATAGCCATGTAAATAACTGGCTAAAATAAATACATAAATAAATGGATGAATTATTATTTTTATGTAATCTGATTTTATATAAGAAAGTAGGCGTTTGCTAATATATCAGCATTCAACTAGGAATTCATTCTTTTTATTCAATGATTTATTTTGATTTTTGAAACTGATTATGGATTTTTAAAATTTCCAACATAGTCGGCATTTTTTGCTGTTAGCACTGCCTAGGGGTGTTATCTATCTATCTATCTATCTATCTATCTATCTATCTATCTATCTATCTATGTGTGTATGCATATTCTGAGAGTTTAGCTTCAATTAGTCTTCTTCTTCTTCATCATCATCTTCTTCTTCTTCGTCTTCTTCTTCTTCTTCTTGTTCTTCTTGTTCTTCTTGTTCTTGTTCTTGTTCTTCTTGTTCTTGTTCTTCTTCTTCTTCTTCTTCTTCTTCTTCTTCTTCTTCTTCTTCTTCTTCTTCTTCTTCGCGACGTTGATGATCATCACAATTTGATGTTCTTTGCAGCTCTTAATTTATTTAGTCTTTTTGTTATATCTTCTAAACCTTTTTTCCGACATCAATTTACTCCAGCTCGTAGGAAGGTTATGTATTGTTTTCCTCTGTCTCTCTTGCCTTCAGTCGGTCCTGTGTGTATCAAATTTCCCAAGTCCTCTTTCCTCATTATGTGCCCTAGAAATTTCAACTGTTTCTTTCTAATACTCTGCCAAGTATAAGAGTCCATTTTGTTTCTATTTGCTCTAAAACTTCGTCGTTGCTTACATCATTTTTTTACATGGTTGATTATCTCCTGAGTCATTTTGTTTATTTTCTTTCTTTCTTTCTTTCTTTCTTTCTTTCTTTCTTTCTTTCTTTCTTTTTTCAGTCTTGCTCAATTCATTTTTCCTTCATTTATTTATTTAATTTCTCCATCTGATTTTATTTTTTTTCTGCATATTTTACCTTTCTTTCTTTCTTTCTTTCTTTCTTTCTTTCTTTCTTTCTTTCTTTCTCTCATCTTTCTTTCTTTCTTTCTTTCTTTTCTGTTTCATTTATTTTCATTTTCTTTTTACACCTTCCATCATTCTTTAAAAGACGCGACGAAATATCCCGGTTATCAGTAGATAACCGAAATGAATACACTAACCTACCACATCGCCGACGAATGATCTCCCCGCCTCTGCAGGCAAATTAAAACACAAGTGAGCGACCAGAAAGGCTCACATTTATTAACTTCTGATGATGAATTTATTTCCTCATCATGAACGACAACTCTGGAAATAAGAGACGAAGAAACAACTATTCACATTTATTAATGTTTAGTATTTCTTTATTTCTGTTTTTTTTTGTAACTTTTTCGAAGCGCACACTCTGATGATAAGACTGAACTGAGCTTCGTGATAAAAAGTACCAAAAATTAATAAGATGAAAGAGATATTGGCAAACTTGAAACCTTCATACCCGCAAAAAACTTTTTTTTTCCATTGACACCGCTATTATTTTAACTACCTTTACTCATCGGCAATGTTTATGGTTTTTAAAAGTGATTATTAGAATTGTTATGAAACCAAATATATAAAAATGAATTTATACAATATCTTTATCCTTGACAATTGACAACAAAATAATAAACACTATTTATTAGATTGTTTATTTTAATGTTTAATTTCCAATAGATTCGAACTTTATAAAATGGTAAATGATAAGGATTTCCTTATAGTTGGTTTAAATATTTTAATAATTTAGTAAATGTTTATAAATTTATGAATCAAAAATTATTTTCATATTTATTTTTTTACAAATTATTAAATGATGAATATTGCATTGCATTAGTATAATGACAAAAGTACGCAGGTGTAATCTTTAATAAGCCTTATTCAACTGCGAATACAAAGTTCGCGTATAGTTTCCTTTTATAGTTCCAGTAAACAAAAATAGCTCTCTCAAAGACGAGAGTAACAAAACAAGGGGAGTCTACTCTTGATTATTCATAACAATTAGTTTTAATTGTATTAGAATGTAGATATAAAATTATTCTTGTAAATAAACAAGCTAATAGATAGTGTTTAATATTTTTGAATTAAATTCTAAAGAAAAATAATCTAAATTCACTTTCATCTGACATACGTTTAGGTTTTATTGCAATTCTAATAATCGCTTTTTAAAACAACAAACATTGCCAAAGATGGAAGGTAGTTAAAATAATAGCTGTCTAAACGAAAAAAAAAATGTAACAATAGATTTAGGAAATATGTATTTTATCCTTCTTGTTTATTGTTAGTTTCATACACAAGAAGCAGGCAGGTTCGCCTATCGTCCGGTTCACAATCCTCCCAGGTATTTTGAACAGGAAAAGTGGTTTATTTTGCTTTCCTGTTTAGGACTGAGTTTTGGATTGGGTTCCTTCTATAGTCTTTTTCTTCTCTTTTACTTCCGGTTACCCCTTGCATCTTGATAGCATTATCACCTTACTCGGGGTGCTGCTTCTTACTCTTTAATCATCTAGCCCAAGTGGCTGTTGGGCCTTGTACAGAGTGAACATCATTGTAAAAAAAACACATACACAAAGAAGATCTCGAGATGGAGCAACTGAATACCTGCAAATAGCGAGGCACTCCGAAGTGAGATGAATGACGACACAGAAAAATGCAGAAAATACTGACAAGGTCGACAATAAATGAAACAGCGTTTTTTATGTTTTGTTCCTATTCATTAGATGTCGGTTAATAATATTTTTATGTCTAATCTGCAACAAGCAAACGAACGCAAAACTGACATACCGGGTGTAACAGCAAAAATTGTCTAATTTTTAGATTAAGATTTTGAACCGTTGTATCTTGGAAATGATTAAACATATCTTAGTGGAATTCTCCGATATTTTTATAACACTATTAGACTCTTCTTTGAGCAATAAGAATGTATAATTACTCTCCAAGCTTAACAGAAGAACCCTGATGTATTCGATCATAAACGAAAATGACATCATCATCATTAATTAATCATAGCTAAGGATCGGAACCTCATGAATGATTGAAATAAAGTTCATATATATATATATATATATATATATATATATATATATATATATATATATATATATATATTATTCCAGGACTATTTTCCAACTTATTCAAGAGATTATACTCGCCTCTCTAACTTTCTGTCTTGGAGTACAGAGGTACCTCACAGGTTTCATGTACGATTTCATTTTCAGTTTTTTTTTCACTGCGCTTTGGATCGTCATTGCTGAAACTCCTCTCTCACGTGTCAAACGTATTATGGATTTAGTTGATCTTTTCTAATTGATCTCGTTAACTCTAAGTTGACATGATGATCCCTCTTCCTGTTGTGACCTCCTGACTCAGTTTTACTCCCTACTGTTCCCCCTTTTTAAAACTTATTCACCGTTCTCTTGATGGTTCTTGAATGGACTTTGAAGATGGAAGCCAGAGTATGATTGTTGGTACCATTACTGAAGGCCTGAATGATCTTTTCCCTATCACCACTGCTCAACTCAGAAGACACTAAGGCTGACACAAAACGATTTAACCTTTTCTCTTTCTAGGTTTTTTCGGTGATTGATACGATAAATGATGTCAAGATGGCTGAACGTCTTATCTGTAAACATGGAACAGAAAGAAACTCAATTAATTTAGTGTTTTTTTTAGATATTAAATATTTTGTGTGTTGAACAATTATGCTGTTGCACGATCTGGGCAATTTTGCTGTTACACGAGCCATATATATATATATATATATATATATATATATATATATATATATGTGTGTGTGTGTGTGTGTGTGTGTGTGTGTGTGTGTCTGTGTCTGTGTATGTGTATGTGTGTATATATATATATATATATATATATATATATATATATATACAAATAAACTAATGGAGATGTGAACTGAAAGCTCCTAAAAACAATCCCTACGAATAAAAAACCCACACAAACAGGAAACAGACACAAAAAACTATTGTTTAGTGCCTATACGATTAAACAAAAACCGGACTTCAGAGCATAACATAGCTGTAACAATAGCAATAACCAGAGACCCGTCGAGACACTGATTTATAACAACCACTTTGATTTTCACGCCAACCGCGATCATTAGACGTTTATGACATTGTTATATATATATATGTATATATATATATATGAAGAAATATAGTCTTAAAGTGTGCTATATTTATGGGATAAAGTGCTCAATATCAGAGATAGAGCGCGTGTAAATATAAAAGTGGACATGGAAGTCAGCACTTAGACACAGACTGTCGCCTCTAAGTGCTGACTTCCATGTCCACTTTTATATATATATATATATATATATATATATATATATATATATATATATATATATATATATATATATATATATATACAACGCAGAGAAGCAAATAAATATTTATTTAATTTATGGTGCGAACAAAACATTGCTCAGTGTAGTTAAACAGAGTTATGAAGTATATATTAATAAATAACAAATATACATTGTAGTGCAACTTAAAGTTTCATGGTTTCGCAAGTCGTCACGTACTTATGGAAAATAGGCCGTTTATTACAGTTGTTTTAAAATACTGTGTCTCATTGGAGGAACGCTCAATTATACGCAGATTCAAAGCTGAAAATGATTATAAATCCAATATAATATTGGGGTGTGAATTCAAAATATAGAATGTATGGAGGGAGATATTGAAAAAAAAAATGATGCAAGCTTAAAGTATATATGGCACATGTTTTCCCGTTGGGCTAGATTTAAGTCAAAAAATTATAAAGCATAAGGAGCAAGCAATATGAATAAAAAAGAAGGGGTAGGCGCAGTGGATTGTATAGATTGTATAAATAATCTCTATGTTTCAATGGAGTAACACTGCACAGTAATTAAAGCTAACGTTTAAGAATATTAGGAGATATAGTAAATATAAAAAGTGTTGAGAGACGGAGAAGGCAAAAGATGAGAAATAGTAAAAAAAACAAAAAACAAAAAATTAATTAAAGAAAATAGGAACGCCGTGTAATCCGTTATGTATTAATAGACGCTTAAATGGTTAAATTTGGATAATAAGTATTTAACTTAAAAAATTTAATGGTCAGTTGAAGTTGGGTAAAAATGATCTGGAATCAAAATACTTTAGGAGAGAGCTTTTTTTATGGGCGCAAGCTATCATGAGCTCACAACGTTTGTTCAGACGGTTGGGGTCGTGAATATTTTTGAGTATGAATTTTTTTCCAGCAAACATACTTTACATCGGTGTGTGTGTGTGTGTGTGTGTGTGTGTGTGTGTGTGTGTGTGTGTGTGTGTGTGTGCAGAAATAAGTATACTTAAATCTATTTCTAACATATCGGAATAAAAGCTTTTTGTTGCCCGAGGAATCTATTCGGAATACAGTGTACGCTTTCATCAGACCTTGTAATTTATCTCTGTTTCTCTTTATCAATACTAAGAACAAGAAAAGGGGGCTCCTTGCTTACCTGAAGAGATTCTGAGAAGATCAGACCATTTATGTCGAATAACAGTTGGGGCGGGGGCGGTCGTGATCGCGCTGAGGGTCAAAAGTGGCCTGTCTCACGTGAATACTCAGTTCGATCACTCAGCCCGCTGATCGTTCGTACACAAGAACCCGCCTAGCCTAACCAATCACGTGATGCGCATACAAGCTTTGCGCGACCTCATTATTACTCGTACAAGTACCCACCTTTCCTGTCCGATCCGCTTCTTTCTTTTTTCTCTTTCATCTTTCATCTTTCCTCCTCCTCCTCCTCCTCCTTCTTCTTCTTCTTCTTCTTCTTCTTCTTCTTCTTCTTCTTCTTCTTCTTCTTCTTCTTCTTCTTCTTCTTCAAAGCAGAAACATCGGCTTTGGCGAAAACAAAATCGATAAAATCGATATTGCTGTAGCATTAGAGAAAGTTGTGTGTACGAAGTTTTTATGGTGGCGGTGATGATGCCAGTGAATATTGCGGTTTTGATGAACGGTACATTTGCGATTCTGTATCGCAGATGGTTCCAATAAAACCAATAAGAGATAAAGATGGTGACGTTGCTACCCGATACGAAGCAGCAGACTGATAGTTGAATCAATTCATTGCGGGAGAAAGAAGAGCTGATAATTTAGTTCAAGACAATGCATGAGATGCAATTTATGTGTGCGAGTAGATGAATGACATCACATCTAACAAACACAGAAAAACATACGCATACGCAAACACGTTATATATATATATATATATATATATATATATATATATATATATATATATATATACTTAGTTCTATTGATATGAGTTTGTGACCCTGGTTTTCACGCCCTTGCGATCGTCAGACAAACCAGGGTCACAAATTCATGTCATTACAACTAAGTACGTTAGCTCTATCACTGATATTGAGCGCTTTTCAATAAGTACTGCACGTATATAATATATAAATAATATATATAGAAATTACATATATATATATATATATATATATATATATATATATATATATATATATATATATATATATATATATATATAACATGATGAGAGGCCACGTATACTTTCTTGATGTGTATATAATATCTGGATAAAATAAATGAAACAAAATTGAGTTTTTTCTTTATGAAAGTATTCATTTCTGTGTTTTTGTATATATTTAATAAACTACAACCAAAACATTATCCTCAGTTGCCCGTTAAAGATTCAAACACAATCGCATTCTATATCACGCGAAGTCCGAGTCTCAAAACAAATACACAAACACAGTAATTTAAGTACAACATACATACGAAGAAGAAAAGAGTAATACTGGATTCTAAAATTAGACACATATAAACTAGGGTTAAACAAACACGTGGATATTTTAAATCTACAAAAATATTTCAACAGTTAAAAATATTTCAACAGTTAAAAATATTTCTTTAGATATGGTCAAAAAGCCTTTTTAAACAACATTTGAGACACTATCATCAGTCTTCCGCCAAAAATTCAAACACAGTCGCATTCCACATCACGTGACATCCACGCCTCACGACAAACGCTGTAAACAAACAAACACACAAACACAGTATCTCATTTGATTTCCGACGAAGGACCGAGGTGGTCTGAAATATTAAATATATACAAAAACACAGAAATAAATACTTTCATAAAAAAAACACCCAATTTTGTTTCATTTATTTTATCCAGATATTATATATATGTATATATATATATATATTTATATATACATACATATTATATATATATATATATATATATATATATATATATATATATATATATTTATACAGTGTAACCCGGATATAAGAGACCCTGATATAAGAGAAACTCGGATATAAGAGAGATTTTCTCTGGTCCCAAATTAGAGCCTGTGTTAATGTATATATAATAGACCAAAACCGGATATAAGAGAAACCCGGATATAAGAGACTTCGTATCCGGTCCCGACAATTCTCTTATATCCGGGTTACACTGTATATATATATGATAAAAATGTAGTTTTACGGTGTGTTATATTTATGGGTAAAAGTGATCGATATTAGGGATATATCGTATATAAAAATGCACACTGAAGTCAACGCGGAACGGAGACAGTCTGTTTCATGTTTGAAAGGAATCTTCAGGCCATATGTGTTGTGGACAGTGGCCTATTATGCAATACAAGGCCTGTTGTGTTATTCTGACAGTCACTGGGGAGGCGATAACGATTATATTTAACTTTATTCTGGAGATTATGAGTGGAAATAATTGTGGAAGCGAATGCGATTATTTTTAATTGTTGTATAGTGGTTATTTGTTAACATTTTACTCATTATTTATCATTGATTACTTAATTATTTGCTGTTGATGATGATTATTATCTTTACTTGTGTTTATGGGTAAGTTCGTAGTTTGTTAATTTGTTTATTATTTACTGAATTTGTTTATTTATTTATCATGATTTTTGGTTATTTGTTATCGACATTTTTCGGGGGTTGCTTTTCTTATGAGGTTTGAGGTATTGGCTTTGTCTAAAAAGCATGTTAGATTATTTCCTATATATTTAGTGCGTATATTTACATTAGTCAGTCATAGCGATATTTTTACAAGGTATTCGATTTTTAAGTAACGTGCTAAAAATTCCACTGGCGTCGGCATTTTGAAATACATTCAGAACTTCCATACATATGCATTATATATATATATATATATATATATATATATATATATATATATATATATATATATATATATATATATCTTGTTATTCACCGGCAGACTGTTTCGCTCTATCACAGCTCATTAATGTCGCTAGACATCTAATTGCCTCAATCCACGATCGAAAGCCAACTGACTAAGGTCGGAGATTTTTCCCCTCAGGTATCGGTTCTCAGCAGAGAGGAAGGTGACTTTTTACATATATATTTTCAATAATCATGCCAATGACTCAGAGCGCTCGATTTATAGAAGAGCTTTGCAGTATCAGCAGTAGCAGCTATTGTTTACAAATTTGCGCTTTCTCTCTAAAGTGCATATATATATATTTATTTATACAGCGTGCGATGAGTAAATTATCGCCATTTTCTATTTTTAATTTTGCGCATGCGCGTTGTTTGTTTTTTTATTTTGTCAACTGCTCAGTATAGTAGCGTCAGTTGGGCAACGTCTGGGATAAAAAGAGCATAATGACGCAGTTCACTCCTCCAGAAATTTGGAACCGGCCTACTGTACTGCTTGGCATTCACGTTGGAAACTCCGATACGAACATAGAGTATTTGAAGATAGTGCAGAGGATTCGGAAAGAGTTAGCTCTGAAAACTTACTATGGTCGTGTTGATAAAAGAAATCATGAATGTGTTGCAGACGGCCTCATACTCAACACGGATATCTTCATAATGTACATTGAGGAGGCAGTGCTTCCCTGAGTCAAGAGGGAGGCTGCTGGAAGACCCTATAGCTGGCAATAGGACTCTGCACCATGACACACTAGCAGAAGAAACCAGTCTTGGCTGTCAAACAATTTCTGCGATCACATCACCCCTTATATCTGGTTACTTAACTCCCCAGACTGCAACCTCTTTGATTATTATGTGTGGGGCGCAGCTGTGTGAGAGGCCAACAAAACTCCTTGTAACACCCGAAGATGAAGTGAAGGCAAGGACTATGGCAGCATTCACCAATTTAAACAAGGAGAACGCCCAGAATAGTTTCAGGAGATTCCAAAGTCGTCTGCAGACCGTGGTTGAAGCCAATTGAGATTTGATTGAATAAATTTACTCTTTAGTATTTCAAGATATTTTTGTGTAATTTTGGTAAATATATCTGTTAAAATGAGATATCAGTGTTATCTTCATTTTTGCGTAATTTAGACGACAATTTATCTATCAGACCCTGTAATATATATATATATATATATATATATATATATATATATATATATATATATATATATATATATATATATATATATATATATATAATGTTTTTATTATAAATTAACTGATTTAAAATATGGTGTTTTCGCAACACAGTAATAACCATATTTCAAAAATGGAAGCTAAAAGCTTCGAATTTAATTTTGTAATTAAATTAAAACCATTAGTTCCATTTTACCCTCAAGCGAATTTTGGAGTAACTTACTTTTTTAAATTTACAGAAAGGCACAGAAAAAATTCATAATTTTTATAATTCTTTCCAAGGATACAGAGAAATCCAATCATTCAGACAAGGGGTGGTAGCGTGTTCATTTTTATTAACTTTTGTTGTATCCGTTATTAGTTACGTTCGAAAAAGGGGTTATGTTTAGGTAGGGTAGGGATGTATTTTTCAACGAATTCTGACATCCGTTAAATGTATGTCGTCTGGGTTTGTTTTTTTAAATTTTATTGTTAACGGCAAAAAATTCTTACGTCATTTTTTCTATTTGTATACTTAAAGATTTTTTGGGGATGTTTCGGTTAGAATACGTTTTATTTAACTACAATTTTAAAATATTTTAATTTTTAATAGACTATATTTCTTTTTTAAAACAAGTAAATGTACTAGAATTACATACAGTATATAAAATTATATTTTCATATCAAGTTTAAGTATGTATATTACCAGGTCACATTTTTTATAATTTTATTTTTAAATATTATTTAAGGAAAATTTTTGACAATGACGGCAAAAAATAGTTAATTCATTTCTCTGATTCAGTAAACTTTTATTTTTTATAAACTTAGTAATATATAGTTTCTCATGCATGTACAAAGGACATGGGCCATTTAATTTTCTACATATTCTAGCTTTTCCTATTAAATTCATTTTACTGTAGGTGTTTTATTGGATTCTTTTAAGTGCTAGAAGTACTTTGTGAGAGATTTTTAGGTTAGAATACGTTTTATTTAACTACGATTTTAAAAGATGTTTAGGTTAGAATTCGTTTTATTTAACTACAATTTTAAAATATTTTCAGTCTTAATTTTAATATTCTATATTTCTTTTTAAAACAAGTAAATGTAATAGAATTGCTTACAGTATAAAAAATTATTTTTTCATACCAAATATAAGTATGTATATTACCAGGTCGCATTTTTTAATTTTATTTTTAAATATTATTTAAGGAAAACTTTTGACAATGACGGCAAAAAATAGCTATTTCATTTCTCTGATTCAGTAAATTTTTATTTTTTATAAACTTAGTAATATATAGTTTCTCATGTATGCACAAAGGACATGGGTCATTTAATGACCTACATATTCTAGGTTTTCTTATTAACTTCCATTTTACTATAGGTGTTTTATTAGATTCTTTTAGGTGCCAGAAGTACTTTGAGAGAGATGTTTGATTTCTATATTTATTTATCCTAAATGAACTTTGATGTTGGTTGAAGCATTTTCTGAACTCATGGCTTGTGCAACCTATATAGATTTTTATGTTTTCAGGATTTTCAATAGAAGAGATATTGCATTGGTGTACTAATGATTCCGTGCAACATTTATTTTGTAGAGGACAGTTCTGAGGGTTTCTACAGTTACATAATATTTGTTTATCTTCATCTGTTTTTATTTTTATTTTTCCATTTTCTAAAATTTTTTTTTGTTCTGGTATAAGTGTTTATTTAAGATATTAGCATTATGTTTCTTAATAATTTTTTCTAAGTTGTCAGTACAGCTGTAACTTGATTTTAGTGTATTTTTATTGAAAATAGTACTTAGTTTACTATTACTAGGAAAAAGGCTTGAATATTAATGCGAGGAATTTTTGTCCTAATTTGTTCTTTACCATTTGGTTGTATAGGGGCGTATACCAAATTATTTTTCTACTTCTGTTTTTTCTATGCTTTCCATTTTCATTTTTTATATAAGTTAGTTTTGGGTTTTTGTAGCCACTATTAGAGATTTATTATAGAAATTAATATGTTAATCGAAAATCTTGTCATTTGCTAAATTTGTACTTATCCTTTTTCGGATAGATAAAAGGTATATGCTTAATTATAGATGGGGGTTGATTTAAGGTGTATATATAAAGGATTGGTATTGGTTTTTTTATAAGGTGTGTATGTATTTTTCTTTAAATCTAATATTATATCAAGGAAATTAACTTTTTTAATTTAGTGCTAACCGTAATTTTTAAGTTCATGCTTTTAAATTCTTTATATAATACCTTTCTAATTTTATCTATTTTAAAATTAGTAGAGTTTCTAATAACCATAAGACCGTCGTCTCTGTATAAACCAATGTCAGTTATATTAATATTACGGTGCGCAGTAAGATTGTATAATATAAAAAGACCTATGAAATCAGACGACTCAGCTGAGTCTAGTGATCCCATTGTGATGTCAAAGTGGATTCATGCCTTCCCACAAGTATTAGTGTCAAGTGAACATGCATTTCTTGGCGAAATATAACTTCTATATATATATATATATATATATATATATATATATATATATTGACGAACATAAGTTAGATTTTGCCAAGAAAGGTATGTTCACGCCAAGTGAACATGCATTTCTTGGCGAAATATAACTTCTGTATATATATATATATATATATATATATATATATATATATATATATATATATATATATATTGACGAACATAAGTTAGATTTTGCCAAGAAATGCATGTTCACTTGGCACTAATATTATGGAAAGGCATGAATCCAAATTCCCCCGCCTTTTCAGAAATCAACCGATATTTTGAACATAAATTTTCATGTTTAATGGGGAAAACAGTGAGACAATCAAAATTTTGGAAAACTATTCCTCCAAAACTATTTTACCTTCCGAAGAAGTAAATAGATGTGTCATCAGTATAGATACTGGCTTGAGAGCCAAAGCCATCAGGAATGTCATTGATTGTAAGCGATCTGGGATTGCAAAGGTAATATTTGTCGCAGATTACTTCCACAACGCAGAGAACAAATCACTACGTTCAGATTCGAACATCGGGGGCAGAAAGTAATGCCGAAAACTCGATTCACAGGTACTATCTCACAAATCACAATGCACGCAACCAGTCAGAAAAATAACTCACTCTCCGACAAACGCGGTAGCCAAAATGCCTGAATGTTTTTCCCCGATTCGAGAACACCAACTGCTTTTATCTGCCGAGCATTTTTCCATTCGTCAACAACTGGGAGAGGACGCCTAATTTTTGCATATCAAAATACTTTTACAGCGACTCCTGCGACGGACTTGTTTTAACTTACATATTCCGTCTTCAGCATGTCATGAGGAATACGTACCCTTTTTTTCTTGGTAAGTAATTTTCTTTTTCGCCACATTTTCCGTCATAGGATAGACGCGACGCGCTGTCGCTTGGTTTGATGAGGTAAGTCGCCGTTTTCTTCGCTATATTGATATAAATTCAGAACAACGTAGGTCCAAGGATAGAGTCATTGGAGGGGACATCTGAATTAATACAAAAAGATCTGAAAGAGTGGCCGTTCAGGACAACTTTCATTTCGTGATATGATAAGAAAGTTTGAATCAGCTCAAAAATTTGCCCAGAAATATTATAACCTTTCAACTTGTCAAGAATAAGAGCTGTTAAATTCATTGTCAGCCTTGACAAGAGCCAATGGAACGTTCTACAATACGGTCATTCATAATTCTACAGTTTAAAAAGTTGTTCAATGAAAGACAAGAAAAATAAGAACATTAAAATTCTTGATGTCAGTATTTTTTCTTTTTTTTTTTTGGTAGGGGTGATATTTATAAACACAACATCAAATGTTTAAAAAAATGTACTTAAAAAAAACTCGTAAACGGTGTTTAAATAAGAAAAAAGCAAAAAAAACATCTGTTTGTCATCAACATTGGAATAGCTGTCAGATTTCTGATATGCTATCGAAGCTTCGAACAATTGATGCTTTGTCAAAACTTTAAAAAGAAATTGTTGACAAAAACGCAAAGAAGCCTGCACAACGCAGAAAGCGGTGATGTCGTTAATGGTCGCTGTGTGATAAATTGATATCCTAACATCTTGTCAATTTGAATTTCTCCTCATGAGATTTCGCAGATTGGAATCTTTCATCTTGTTTTTCTTCAGAAAGTCTATTAAAATGTATTTAATAGCATTTTCTAATATTTATCGGCATAAGGAACAGACGTATGAATGTACACGCAAATATTACGTTGATGCAAAACTTCCCGGCAGTATCTTTTGCGCAATGATTTAGATTTATTCAGCTTCTGTTCGCGTGTGCAATCATTCAGCTGTAGTACGCCATTTGCAAGCTGAAGGAAAATCCTTTTTAAAGCACGAGATGAATGCACGAGATGTGAAGTATCCAGTTGCTCAGTTTTTGTGAATGCAAAGCTCACACAGTACACTAGAATTAAGACTATGTCTGCATTCAACAACTTTTATACCATCTACAATAGCACTTTCACACTATTTATCGTGGTAGTCTATATATAAAATTCTGTGACTTTCGTCCATCTGTCCGTCATACTCTTTAAAATGGCCATACATTGACCGATCGAAATCAAATTTGGGGGAGAAGTGTAAATAGTTAAGGGAGTACAAGGTAGAATTGGTTTTACTGGGGTTCGTAGATTAGTACAATAAATTTTCATGGATAAATTAAAATATTTATTATTTAACACACAAAATACTCCCATTATTTTAAAAACTGTACTGTGCTTAAATCGATAAAGTCTAGGTACCATAGAGGAAAGTTGATCAGAACCAAGAAAGTATTTATAGAAATATGCACAAGGAAGCGATAATATGGCTGTGGCAAATTTACTGAAGATAGGATGCCAGGTCAGGGCCAATGATATTGCAAATTCTTCTTTGGATTTTTTTAAGTATCTGTAAATATATAGTAGGCGTACCAGACTAGATGTGGCTGTAATATTCAAAGCATGGATGAATGGTAAACTTATAAATATGTAAGTTAATTTCTGAACAGAAAAATTGTCCAGCACGACGCAGTGAACCAACATTCCTAGCATAGGGCGAGCAGTTGATTCAATATAATCTTTCCATTTCATGTCAGCAGTAAACGTTTGCCCGAGTAGGAGCATACGTCACATGGAGGTTAGCACGAGCCATGCTGATGGAAGGTAGAAAGGACTCTCTGTGATTATTAATAGAAAGCAGTTTTGTTTTGCAGGTGTTAAAATTAAAAAAGTCATTCCTTGCCCCAGTTAACAAGTGATTTTATGTCACTTTTGGGATCAGCTGCCAATTAGACCCTATCGAACTTATCAGATTTCATATTAAGATAGAAGTAAATAGTTGTCATCATCATAGATACCGACTTGAGGTCTGAAACCATCAGGGATGTCATTGATAAAAATTATAAAAAATATAAGTCCAAGAATATATATATATATATATATATATATATATATATATATATATAGAGAGAGAGAGAGAGAGAGAGAGAGAGAGAGAGAGAGAGAAAAGAAGAAGAAGAAGTATGTATCGGTGTGAGATTAAATGAAATGTACATTACCTTTTTTTTATCCAGCCTCATATGTTTTTAAGAGGAACTTTCTAATATGTAAGCAAGAACTCAAGACTTCGGATTTCTGGTTCAGAAGGGTGTTTGGTTCCAGAAATATGATAATTGCTAATTTTTCCTATGGACAGAAGTTACAGATATTGTTGTGGTTCTTATAAGACTTTGCCTTTTTAAAAATTTTACACCTTACAATCGGTCGTTTTTTTCTTCTTTTAAATTTCACACGTGGTTAGCTAGTTTGATAGTGCACCTAAAATTTACTAGCTTAAATGACGACCGATGATTGTACCCTCTACGTTTGAAAGTAACTTCAATACATCCTATTTACGTTTTATTTTGTTCATTAATATCTGCTACTTCTGCTTTATAGATTATAGCTTTAGATTTAAAACCTCCATTTAATGGACATCTAGTATTATTTCTACAGTTGCATAAATTACTAGTGTAAACTATATTTTTGTTATAGTGAATGACAACTGGTCTAGAGAATAGACTCTCCCACCTATTATAAGTAGGAGTCAGTAGGTAGTCGAGGAAGAGTAAGTGATCAGCGACCACAACTCGATTACTCTGCGTAATACTTTATTACAAGTTCCTAACGTTTCTGTACGTTTACCCCTTTTAGGACGCATTTAGTCCAACTACAAGTTCTATTGCGGAAATAACTCCACAACAATTTTGCTGCGTGTTAGTTTTGAATTTTCTGGTGCTTTGTCTATTTATTATTGTTTCTAAATTGAAAAACTGAAGTTAAACTGAAGTTTAATTTAAATGTGTTTTTAATGAATATCTTATGCAATTCTGAATTTTGGGGGAAGTGTTTAGTAAGTAACTTGAAAAATAATTTCCCTATTTTAAATTTTACTTCTAAGTTAAAAGGTGGGGTTAAACCAAATGATATTTTTCTTTACCTCGAATTGTTCTTCATGTGTTGTTTAATTTGAGGTTTACATTCTAGTTTGGTTTTATGGCGCTCTACCTTTAAGTTTTTTCTCATATTCTTTCTTTTTAGCCTCAAAAATTATTTTACTAGAAGAGTTTCTGGATAACCTAGACTTTAATGATCTGCTTTATTATGTTCGCAGGACGGTTAGATTTAATATTCACGTATTTTAATTTTGTGTTGAATTTCATGTATGGGGAGACAATGTCAACTTGAAGGTTTAATTCTCCGTCCAGAAAAAAATGTAAAAAAAGCATAATATAGTTACCACTAGTAATTAATGCAACTGTAGACATAAGAATGCATGTCCATTAAATGGAGCGTGTAAAACAGAAGCTATAATCTATAAAGCAGAAGTAACAGATATTAATAGTCAAAATAAAACATACGCAGGATGTACGGAAGGTACTTTCAAACATAGCATTTAAGCTAGCAAATCTTAGGTGCACTACCAAACTAGCTAACCTTGTGCGAAATTTAAAAGAAAAAAAAAACAACCGATTGTGAGGTGTAAAATTTTTGAAAAAATTTTTAATCTTAGGTACTCTACCAAACTAGTTAACAATGTGTGGAATTCAAAAGAAAAAAAAACAACAAGGAAAATTTTTACAAAAGGCAAAACAACTACAACAATATATGAAACCCTGTCCACAGGAAAAATTAGCAATTATGACATTTCCGAATCAAAAGAACCTTCTGAACAAGAAAACCGAAGTCTTGAGTCCTTGCTTACATATTAAAAAGTTCCTCTTAGGTACATATGAGGTTGGATAAAAAAAAGTAATGTAGATTTCAATTAACCCCACACCGATACATTTATAATAATAATAATAATAATAATAATAATAATAATAATAATATTTTTGTTCTTCTTAACCACTTCCTCCCCTTCCCTTTCTATTATACCCAACGTCGTGTGTTTGTTTATTTATTTTTGAAAATAATAATATAGCGTTCATTAGTTTAAAAAAAATAAAGCGTTAAGAAATCATTTGATAAAAATCACCTCAGGATATCGTAAGTTTGAAACCAAGGTAGCGGATTTTTAAATATATATATATATATATATATATATATATATATATATATATATATATATATATATATATATATATATATATATATGGAGAGAGCAAGCGATAAGAAGTCTTCAATTGGCTATATCTTCGCAATAAGCGTTTCTTCTGAAGTCCCTTTCAATCATTGTTTAACATCTGCTTATAGAATCAACTCAAATAGATGAGGAACTGGATGCGTAATTAACACTTCCCACAGCATATAGATATTAATTACACTTATCAGTGCCGGGAAATGACTCTTTGATCTTAGACGGAGCGTATAGAGATTCTGGACCTTGGCAGGTGTAGCGATACACTTGTAAATCATCCTACCATTTTTGACGGGTACTATACTAGTGTATTTAAAAACACAATATCTTGAATATAGACTGTGCACTAAATGAAACCGCCGTAACACAAACTTCTATTTATGAAAGACTTTGGGAGTAATGTTTGTTTAACTAAACTGCGAAGGTTAGATAACCTCTGTCAAACTTAATAGTTGTTTTGCTGGAGTGATAATGTTGTTTAAAGCAAAAAAAAAAAAAAAAAAAATAGGGTCACAATTGACTTTCATTAGAAAACAAGGAAATGAAACAGAACTAAAACAGTTCCATTTGCTGTCACCTTTTTATGCTTTGATTTATTCTTTTCTAGGTTTTTCTTTCGATTTATTCTCAAGTTCAGGGAATAGTTTTAGACTTTAAAATCGTCTTTTTTTAAATTAGGCTACTTTTATTTGTTATTTTTTATATTGTTTTCTCTCCTTTCACTATCCTCTTCGGCATTCCAATGTTTTTATAGCCTTTCATTCTCCTTGATTATCATCGTATCCTGGATGTTTGACGTTATTTCACTTTTTCTCGGAACGCAAAAATGCACTATTCTTTCTTTCTTTCTTTCTTTCTTTCTTTCTTTCTTTCTTTTCACTAAAACTCCATATTATTCCTTTCTTTCTTTCTTTTCACTAAAACTCCATATTATTTCTTTCTTTCTTTCTTATCTTGTTCTGGTCATAATTATTAATTCGTTGTTTGTTTCTTTTTTCTGCTCAACGAATCTCAGAATTATTTACTTCGTTCTTTCTTTCGTTTTCTGGTCACTAAAACTAAATATTGTTTGTTTCTTTGTTTTTTTGCTTGTTTCTTCCTTCCTTTCTTTCTTTTTCTGGTCACTAAAACTCAGTCTTATTTCATTCTTTCTGTTCTTGTTCTGGTCACTAAAACTAAATATTGTTTGTTTCTTTGTTTTTTTGCTTGTTTCTTCCTTCCTTTCTTTCTTTTTCTGGTCACTAAAACTCAGTCTTATTTCATTCTTTCTGTTCTTGTTCTGGTCAATAAAACTAAATATTGTTTCATTGTTTCTTTCTCTCATTTTCTGGTCATTAAAACTCACTATTAATTTATTATCTGTTTGTTTGCTTGTTTGCTTGTTTCTTTCTTTCTTTCTTTGGTTTCTCAAAAACCGGCCATATCACATTGAAACATCGGTTCTTGTTAAGTAACGTCAGATAAGATGGGTTACCGCTTGGGCATACCAGTTGCTGTAAACCTCGATGTGCAGGTGGTGCAATGGATAAATGGCTCAGAAATGGAAATTGAAGTGTCGAGTTCCAATTCCAGTCCGTTCGTTATAATCACTTACGCGCAAATACACTTAGGAAAAGTATGAATCCACCGCTTCTCCCTCCAGGTATGGGTTAATTAGTAAGATTTGTCTCCATAAATTGTTACAAACTAAAAATATTTTCCAGTTATTTTTTAAAATAACCTGTTAAAGATTGATAAGCCGTAAAAAACGATCAATCAAAAGTTTCATATCTTTCTTTGTCTGGTTACTAAAACGAAGTATTTATTCATTCGTTCTTTTTTTTTGGTAACTAAAATGATGTGTTGTTTCTTTGTTTGTTTCTTTAATTTCTAAAAAGAGCCATTTATTTCTTTTTCTAGTTACTAAAATGAAGTAATTATTCATGTTTTCTTTCTTTCTTGGTCTGTAAAACGAAGTATTAACCGTTTGTTTACTTCTTCATTTCTTTTTTTCTCTCATATGTTCCTTCTTCCTCTCGACTCCTCATTTGTTTTTCGTTTAATGTTTGCCTCTATTTTCTCTTTTTTTGTTTGCACTTTTACCAACTAATTGAGAGAAATCTATAATAACTTGCAATGACTTCTCTATATAGCCTCTCTCTCCTTGTCTATCTCTTTCTCCTTTTACTTTAGATCTCACTCAGTTTTCACTTCACTTTGCCCTTTTCCATTATCCATTTAAAACAAAATCTTTCAGCCATTTCCGTTGACGCAATAACATAAACAGAAAGTGAGATAAAGCAGCGAGGAATGGGAAGAGTAGTAGATTAACGAGGGAAATGACTTGGAGTAGAGAGAGTAAAAAAGAAACAAAAGAAAGTATTTCGATTAGTAGGAGCAAAAAACAACAAAAATGTATTTAGAGTAGTGAGAACAAGAAGTAATTGGAGTGGTGAGAGTAAAAAAAGAAACAAAAGAAAAATAACTGGAGTAGTGAGAGCAAAGAAACATAAGAAACAAAAGTAATAGGAATTGTGGGAGCAAAAAAGAAACAAAAGACAAATAATTTGGGTAGTGAGAGTAAAATATAAAAAAGAAAGTAATTGTCGTATTTAGATTTAAAAAGAAATAAAAGAAAGTAATTGGAGTAGTGAGAGTAAAGAAGAGACAAAAAAAACTGGAGTGGTGAGTGTAAAACAGGGACAATAGAAAAATAATGATAGCAAAGAAAAAAGAAACAAAAGAAAATAATTAGAGTGGTACGAGTAAAGAAGAAACAATAGAAATTGGAGTGGTGAGAGTAAAACTATAAAAAAGTAAATAGAGTGGTGAGAGTAAAAAAGAAACAAAGTAACTGCAGTGGTTAGAGTAAAAAAGAAACAAAAGAAAAATAATCGGTGTATTGAAAGCAAAAAAAAAAAAGAAATAAAGGAATATAACTGGAGTGGTGAGAGTAAAGAAGAAACAATAGAAATTGAAGTGGTTAGAGTGAAAAAGAAACAAAAGAGTAATTGAAGTGATGAGAGTAAAAAAGAAACAAAAAAATAACTGGAGTAGTGTGAGCACAAATATAACAAAAGAAGATACTTTGAGTAATGTGATAAAAACAATAAAGCCTCTGGTATTCCAAAGCGGTCACCCATTGAGGTACTGACCAGGTTCAACGTTGCTTAACTTCGGTGATCGTCCAGGAACCACCGTTTCAACGTTATACGACCGCAAGCACAGAAACCACAATGAGGCAAGAATAAGCGTATAAAGATATTTGTTTTAAATTTTAATTAAGTATTTCGAAAAAGAAGATCTAAGAAGAGTGTTATTCTGCAAGAAAACCTTTCTTGATATTTTCCGATGAAAGAAGTGGATTTAATCTTTCAAACAGACATAAAGTATACTTTTTTAAACAGCGGTAGAAGTTTATTTCTTGTTTCTTGTTTAGGATTGAGTTTCCGGTTCTTTCTAAAGTCTACTTCAACTCTATACGTCTAATGTCACCGGCTAAACTCAGAAATTTTATTTACTATTTATTTATTTTCATTTTTATTCAATAGGAGTAGACAGATTCGCCTATCGTCCAGTTCACACTCCTCCCCGATCTGCTGAACAGGAGTAGAGATTTATCTCTTGATTCCTGTTTAGGTTTGTGTTTCTGGTTTCTTTTAAAGTCTTCTCATTCTCCTTTACACCTTCCAACCCCTAGTGTTTTAGTGGCATTATCGCCTTGCTCTGTTGAAATCATAAAAAAATACCGGTTAGTAGCAATAATAAGGAATAGAAAACTGAAGTAACATATTAAATTCTCCCTCAAATAATCATTCTGTACGCATTGAAAAATCTTGTCGGTTTTTTAATGACAAAAAGAAAAAGATCTATCGAATCGTGTATGTAGATCAACCAAAAAGAAACAGAAAAAAATACAATTATATCCTAACTAACAATGTACAAAATCTATAAACGGCAAGATAATTTTAGTTTGCATAAATATTATGATGTTTAAAGCTGTTAGAAAGAGGCTTTAGTAATTTTTCTTAGAATTTGGCACAATTTGAAACTCCTTAGAATTGAGATTCAATGGAAGGGAGAACGGAAACGCATCTCGATAAATGCAACAATGGTGAAAAAACTGATGACAAAAGAGACTTAACACGCCTTCTGGTTTGTGTAGGCATTTCTTATTTCGAAGCTTCTCTCACTCGTAGCCAAATATGTGCTTATGAAATCAAGGTTAATACGTATATGAAACACGACGACAAAACGCGAAAGCCAGAAATCCTGGAAATTTGAACAGCAAGCCTGAATCGAATTCTTTCAAATCTGCTATCGACACATACACGAAATTTTAGCTTACACAATACATACACTTGCATTGCTTAGATTGTTAAATTCTGTTTTTATTTACTTTTGTTCTGTACGTTGTCGGCATTCGGTTTTTGTTTGTTTGTTAAAAGCTGCTTTATTAACCTTATCGTTTTCATTTCGATCAGATAATGCGAAATGTATTTGTTTTTTCTTCCAGCTGTGTCTGTGTTTCTTTTTTCTTTTTTTTGTCATATATTTTTCTAACAAGTGTTTTCCAGAGGGCGTAGCAGGAAGTAATGCGAAACAAGGTCATACTCATTATCATACATAAGTTTATTCAAAAGTAGAGGGAGACCTCGTTTCTGTCATCTCTTTCTGGAACAGTGTCTTCTGTCTGTGCACTGGTTGACAATAAATGCTGTTTAGGAAGAGGAGTTGACGGATTGCGTGCAACATTCCTTTTTGATACCTGAAATCCCCAAATTTTTGGTACCATCCAGTATAATCTTTTTTCAATAACCTTTAACATTCTGGAGGTGATTTTGCTTGCAAAGCAAAATTTTTATCCTGCAAGTGACTCAGATGAATGAATAACAGCTGGTTTAAATTTTACGGTTGTGTTGGCATATCCTGCTATGGCAACAGAAAATGACCTTGACTAAAATTAATAAAATTAATTTAATGAATAACAACAAAATAGTAAGCTTTAATAAAAAAAAAAAAATTTTGATAAAGAGAAATTAGGAAACAGACTTTCATCTTAAATGAATTATACTGAAATTAAATTATTCTCTCTTTTTTAAATTAACCTTTAACACTCTGCATTACTCACTAATTTCCTTTCCATTGCACAGAGACTTGGTTGGGCGACGCTGTGCCATCCACTTGTCGGACATTGCGCAAAGAGATTATCACCTCTTCTATTTCCTGGATAGTGATTGTTCAAGGAATGGAAGCGGGAAATCGTAAATGAAGCTGACTTGCGGCAGACACTTACAGACTTCTTTGAGTCCAAGACACCTTATTTTTACCGCTTGGGCATTTTACGTTAGCAAATGTTTCTGAATCCCAATAGGTATTACTTTGAGGACTAACGGTATGTTAAACTTTCTGTATACCTGTTGTTTTCCTAATAAATCAAAACAGCAAAATCCCTTTTGGTCATCAGGTATAACTTGGTCAGTCTATGAACATACCAGCCGCACCTTGAAAGATGTTTGAAAAATGGTCGACTCCTTGTACCGCACCAGAAAAGTATCTAATTCAGCTATACATTTTTCATTTTTTAAAATATTTTTCAAGGACCTATCTTTTAAAAAATGTAAACTTCATCGACACACAATTGAAAAATAATCCAATTAAAAAAAATGGGAAGCGGGTGAAAGCGTGTGAAAAAATTGTCTAAGATTTTGAGGATAGACTGCTTTAAATGTATTTATTCTTTTTACATAAATGCCAAAAGTTTTGTTAAAATTCAATAATTAGATTATAGAGACAGATACGACTAAAAGTGGAATAATCCTAGATTTGCTCAGTCCTCAATTTCCAGCCTGGACAGAATTCACTATCGTTTACGTGGCCTCGAAGGAGACGAAATATTTTCCACCCTAAATCCCCTTTCTTGCCGATGCATGGTCGCAAGCCTATCTCTTCTCTATTGCTATTTCTACAGATGTTCTTAGATTACGTGGAACAGAACCCCGCATGGACGCATCACAAAACACTACATTCTTAACGTCATAACACTGACAACCAATCATACCCTCAAATCCAGAAAGAAAAAAAATCAGTATGAAAAGTTTTTCATTTATTTAAAAAAATTTTTTCTGTATGGCATCTCTAGCTACCGCGCCATATGAGTCCTGGCATTCTCGTAGAGGAACTGTTGTGCTACTATACTATGCTATCTACCGAGGCACTTTTGATCTATCGTAAATGACGATGCACTCATTATTGCTGGAAAATGCTCAGGAAAAACGATTAATTGTTTACTGTTTTTAAATGATATTAAATCAGTTTAGAAACATCAAAATCACTATGTGATGATTGTTTTTATTTTTTCTATAAAAAAATGTTAATGATTTTTAATACATAACCAGTTCACTGTTCACTGCCTTTAACCCTAATCCTAACCCCTAACCCTAACCTATTTCATACTTCCAACAGTTGGTAAATTGTCATACCACAATAGAAAATGAATAGAAGATATCATACTATAGTAGAAAATGGACGGTAGATATCATACTATAGTAGCACCGGAACTGTACACTCTTGCGATTAACCAATGCTGGCTGCTTTTGCTTCAATGTCGGTTTCACGTCCCTATTGCTGCGAGTACAGGTCGCAGAGATGGTTTTGCCCGTTGATAGCAGCTCATAAAGCACCACTTGTCGATTAATCCACCAGAATAGAGCATTATCTTGGGTGAGCGTAGAGGTAGACTTGTGGTATGAGGAACAGGGTTTCGTGGTGACAGCCAATGACTGACATGCCTGGGAGTGTTATACAGGTCCCATTTTTCGTCACAGGTGAGCACGAAATCAAATATCGGTACGTTGGGGTGCCTAGAAAGCAACGAAAAATAGGATGTCATTCGTTGATGCTTTCGACAGTGTGTGGGGTAGCCACTTGCTCAACTTGTACGCCTTCCCTACACGCTGCATGGGAAGTCTGACTGCTACATCAGAAACCTGGAAAGCGCTCATTGGTTTGGCAGTAATTCTCTTCTATGGCCATATTCAGGGCCTCATCATCCAGAACTTGTGGCCTGCCACTGCGGGGTTCATCACAAAGGGACTGTTCTCTTGACCTGAACTTCTGGAACTAATGTCTGGCCGTGCGTTCATTCACAACACTATCCCCAAAGGCTTGACGTATTCGGCGACTTGGTGCGGCTGCGAACAAGTCCACATTAAAGTTATGAAGCAGACAAACCCGAACGAGCTGCATTGACATTGCCATGTTTTTCGCCGCTGCTCGTGCTATGACTGATATGTGCGCGGAATGCATCTGCATTGGTCAAGAGGAATCCCCCCAACCGCTTTCCCGGCACGTGACGAATTCATTTGCATATCAGTGATCATTTCTTCCAAACCGACGTAAAAAAAACAAAAACAAAAAAAACCGCAAGGACTTTTTTGGTTATCTTATAAATGTAAGTCGGCACACAAGTTGGTACGCTAAAATACACGCTGTTGTATTCTGGTCCACTTATATATCTTTTAGTCTACTAACTAGTGTATCTAATTACATTTATACCTTGTGTTGTGTAGGATCCACCTAATCTGCATAGGTAACTACCAACTATATAAATAATGGTTGGTACCGGAAGACGAGGGGGAGGAATCACGAGATCCAACTAGAGACTCTGATCGACTGCGACTAGTCAACACATTCTCCAGGAACGTCTTCCCAGAAATATACAGAAATACTATATGTACTTATTGTGTACACTTTCTTGTTATAATACATTCTTGTTCTAAGTACATTTTGTGTTGCATTATTATTCCATGCAATAGGCGAGATTCAACATTGAGTCAAGACTCAACACCTTGGGGTGTGTAAACCACTCTAGGGTTATACACATTCGGATACTTACCTGGCCCAGGGATCCGTCCCTGTGCTGGTGGTATCACGGCTACGACTAGTTTGGACCGGCTCTGACCAGCTATGACAAGCCAAGCCCAACTATGACTAGCTTAGACCAGCTCTGACCAGCTTGGACAAGCTATGACCAGCTAAGACCAGCTTGGACCAGCGGCCTGAGTGAAAGCACTCGGGTCCCTACGTTAAAAACTGACCTTGTATCACACCCTGACTCAGTGGGGGGGGTCAAGTAAATCTCCTTATATTTATACTTTGGTCAGCCGATGAACTTTCCAATCCACCATCGTATGTGTTTCACTTGAAAACCTCAAGGGGGGAATTATAGAGCCTCGTTGAGAATGCAACCGTTTGTTATGAATGAAGACAATTAAGTGTTTAGTAAGCGGTGAAACCTTACTAGTTTCGTTTTGAAGTTATTGAATAATACAAGTCAGTCTTTTGTTCATTGAGCTGTTAGAGGTCAGAGGTGAGATCAGCTATCAGCATCTTGATTTTGGAGGTTCACTCATAAACTGTGGTATCATAGATATTTACTAATGATCTGGTTTTATTTACTATTAATATTGTATTTTCTTTGTTTGCTATACATTTGGTAGTTTCCTAATAAGTTTCAAACGTTTCCATTACCAGTTTTTATTTACTATTTTAGTGAGTTAGATCCTCACTGGGCACTGAATATGAGCTAGAAGTTAAACTTAGTAGTAAATGCGATTTTCATTGTATGCGTCACAATTATGAAAGATTTAAGGATGGTTTAAAGCATAGGGCTCAGAATGAGAAATTGAAGAACCGAGTTCGATCACTGGGGTAGACTGTTCTAGTTCCACGTGCCATGTCTAATGGATGTCAGTTATCAGTTATCTCCTGTTAATTCCCCTCTCCAAGTTCTCCACCGCCTTAATCAGGTATTGAATTCACTAACACCTTTATCCACTGTGCCATGTGTCCTTGAGGACACATGGCACAGTGCCGAAACGTGGCACAGTGACACATGGCCGAAACGTTGTAATAAATATGACGACAAAGATAAGGACAATAGTTCGAATAATGTAAATAGGGTACATAATCCCTCATCTCAGAAATATAGACAGTTAATGCAATATCATGTAATATTTTAAATATTTTTAATTTGTTTATTTAATTTTCAGAACGTTAGGGAAATTTTCCATGGGAAAAATTCACAACTGAACAAAGAAACAAAATCGTGGGATTTTATTTTTTCACTTAACCATAGTTTTGTTCACCCGATAATTTCGTTGTTGCATAGTACCCCCTCATGCTGGGAGGTCCTGGGCAACGGCGTTAATTCGATAATAAAGTAAATAAATAATAATAATTCTTCTCTCGCAGCCGGTGATCGCTTGATGTTTCAGGTTCAGAGATAAAAGACCTTTAACACTGTGATAATTTTAACTTAACTTTTTATTAAGCAAGTCGCCTTTCACATTTTCTAACTATTCAGTGAGGGTCACTGGGGAGCCGTTTCAGAGAGGAAAATCAACACACGTCTACACTGCCGTGTAACAACCAACTCAACTTTCTCCTATCTTCTTTCCCGCGTTGGAATCAAAATCGACTTCCTTATTTTGGCTTGTATCTGACCTGGAATGTAAAACATTCCCCTTAAATTATTAGCCTGTTCAACTATTTAAGATCGTGACATTCCTCAATTTTATGGCCACAAGGTTCTTCTGATCTGGTTCTCCCGATTATTTTATGTGGGGTTACTGTTGTGAAGTCCTAAATCCATTACTACTCAATGTTCATCCATAGTTACTCTTAATCGGAATCATTATATGGCCTGGGTATTCTGGATATATTAATTAGTTAATCTCCATATCACTACAGTTACTTTAAGGAGCGTTTAATCGTTAATAAACCGTTGACAATTCGGCAACTCTCACTGCGCAGAAATTCGAGGTCTTCAACCAGTTATTAACCATTTATAGAGAATGCTACCGAAAAAGAACTCATCTGTGTAAAGTCGAAAATAGAGGATATCTACGTCATATACATTTTCACAAATAAATGGAAATATATTTCCCGTATTTGAATTTTAATTATGTATAAAACTATTTTTGAATAATTAAAAAATATTGAAATTACAAGTTTTGTAAATCCCTAGGGGATTTTTGGAACACCTTTTGTATGAGATATAAGTATAGCGTTGCACTGTGGCAATCTAATCTTGAAAACATAATTTGATGCTTGCGATGCCTTACAATTGTTGCCTTCTGTCAGACTAAGTAAAGCTTAGCAAATATCAATAAGAGAATCAATTATCAAAGTGGTAGTTGTAGCGATAGCAGCTGCTGTCGTAGTAGTGATTTAGCAGAACATTTTTTTATTTTTTAATTAAAAAACATTTCCACTTCAGTTTCCTCATTTGATAATTTAGTTTCATGAAGTCTTTCTTTGTGTTTAATTTGTATTTTTTTTAACGATTCGTTGGTATGTTTTGGAATCGCTTCTTTTTCTTAATAATCATTCAGTTGTTGTTATTGTTGCATTTTGCTTCTGTTTTTCCCCCAATTATTCCGGCTTTCTATAATTATTTCCACTGACGTTCTTCGTTCAGAAAGTGGAAGTATATTTCACTTTCGATATCTGCTGGCAGCTTTCTTTACTAGAAGATAAAAAGAGTTTTCATTCCCTTTTTTATTTCTTCTAAGATTCCATTAAAAAAGCACATATAAATTTCCACACTTTTTTGACACTTGCCTTTTTTCTATTCTTTCTTTCTTTCTTTCTTTCTTTCTTTATGTGCGTATGTATGTATGTATATGGGAACGTGGCTGAATGATTAGAACGTTTGCATGAGAATGACCGGGTTCGAATTTCACCATGGTCGATTTGTCAGGAAGGAGAGTTCTTGGTGTTATCTGGAGGGGTCGATCCCAGCGTGCGGATACTTTGGAATGTGTTTGAAAACCATACCACGAGTTGACCCAAGCCTTGTGAGTGAAATTGGGTAGACGGATCCTTTGGGGCGGGGCGTCGATAGCTGTGCTAGCACGATGTCACAAGTCATCGTGGCCGAGGGCTTGAGCGTGCTGGCCATGTTCAAATTGTTGATCACGCTAGATAACACCCTCTTTCTCAGAAACTGTAACTAAGGTCTACTCAGAACAGTTGCATTGTCGGTATTGAATAAACACAATTGCGCCTGAGCAAGCGACTTCAATAGGAATTGGCTAGCCGCCCTAGCAGACGGGTATCCTCGAATACGAGTGGCCAGCTATACTAATATGTATGTATATATGTCAGATCACTCTACGAATGCTACTTGTTCCATATAATCCAGTATTACCTGCCGCATCGCTATCTATCTATCTATCTATCTATCTATCTATCTATCTATCTATCTCAGTGTCTTTCTTTCTTTCTTTCTTCCTTCATTCGTTCCTTCCTCATGCATTCTGAACGACTCACAGTTTCCCAGCAACCCAATTACTTTTAACTGTATATCGGTACGATTTAGTTTACCTTAATACGAAGTAAAGTCACAATTGCGTGTCATCCACTGAAGATCGAACTCATTACCTACATATTCAAAACTTGCTTGCTCACCACCGCCACAAATCAAGATACCTAAATTTACAGAAATTGTAGATCTATCGATGGTTACTAAACATTGTCTGGAATGGGGTTATATGTTTAGGGCCCAATTAGTGTCGAACTCACCGTATAGATTTGCGAACATGGCTTGCAAATCATTACTCTGAGTAAATATGCATTTAACTATCGCCGAAAGTAGTATCCCCTTATTTATATCTATAAAAAGTCCAACAAAAACAAGGAGCCAATTACTACCGTGGGAGAGAGAAATCTTTTTGTTACATAACACTCTATTAGGACATAATCCCTATCATCAGCTATTTCCACGACTGATGAACATGTGTTCTTCTTGTGTTCTAGGCCACCCGGATCGCGGCTAGTTACACACACTGCTGTTGCCACACTACTGTAACGTATTACAAATCCATTTAACTGTGCTTTCATCCACTTTTTGGTTTCTGTAAATGTTCGAAACGCGTTAGTGAATGTCAATGTTTGATGTATTTTCTTCCTAGCGAAATTGAATGACACACTTCTGTTTTGTACGCACTTTCAAATCAGACGCCACTTTACCAGTCTACTTCTCAACTGCGTTATTAGCGGAAAAATTGAGTCACTATTTCCATACCGCCAACACTCGCTTTGAATGTTATGGAATAACGTAATAAAACATAAAAATGCTATTATCAATATTTAGTCCATATGGGAAATTAATGAGAGAGTTACAATATTTTCGAAGGTTGTTCTTAGATTTTTTACTTCACCCTTGTCTTTAGTAAAAAGAAATATATCATCTGCGTAGTTAATAATTTTTGATGTTGTTGCAATTATTTTGATATTGTTAAGATTGGATAAATTGTTTTGGATAGTAGATATTTAGGAGTTAGTAGGTAGTATTATATGTCTGTCTTTATCAAGTTTATTCTCATTGATATTGTTATTAATGATATCATTATCTTTTTTTTGCGGTTGTATATTTTGTATTCCTTTCTCTTTGCGTTGTTGATGAAATAATGAGGTTATTGCAGGTTTTTGAAAGTCTTTTCTATATATATTTCTTCTTCAATATCAAAATGATTACAGTCAGGCCCCAAACTATTATGGGTATCATTAGAACCAAAAATACCCATTACAATAATCATTCTGAAGCAGGTATATATAAAATAAACTGTCACAACTGCTCTTCACAATACATTGGAGAAACTTGCAGAAATGAAAAGAAAAGCGTATATATGAACAGAAAAAGGATCTTATACACAACAATTTATCAAATGCATTAGTTATACAGAGAAATAAATTCAACCACAACTTTGATCTGAAAATGCTACACGTATTAAAAGATAAAGTAACTTACTTCGACGGAAAATTCTCGAGAATGCCGCTATCGAAAATTATTAATATATAAATTTGTGCCCCCGATTTTTTCAAATATTTCCATTCCTGAAAGAATTATTCCTTTCTCAAACCAACATACATGACTATAAAAATGTTAAAAAAATTAAAACAAAACAGTTAAATTCATAACTTTTATTTAAAATATATAATACATAAATTAATCCCAAACTAAAATAATATAATATTAATTACATTATAAAAGAAAAAAAAAATTCAAAAACATCATCATTTACTTTTGTTTATTAGACATTAAATTATGTCACTTAGCATCCTTCATAATTTACCTTGACTTTTCAGTTGGCCGGATGTATATTTATGAGTGTACTTAAATTGAAAAAATAATGACATCTTGAATTTTGCATCTTGATCTTGATCCCTGTCCTTCTCTTTATCCTTTTCTCAAACATTCCACTTTACTCTTACCCTCACTCTCTGTAACCTTCATCATATGATTATTCTATTCAGTAATCCTCCCTAGATTACAACATAAACTAAAACAACTTGAATATTAATTACATGATAAAAAATTCAACATCATTTACTCACATTTGTTTATTAGACATTAAATTACGTCACTTAGCATCCTCCATAATTTACCTAGACTTTTCAGTTAACCTGATTAATATTTATGAGCGTCTCTTAAATTTAAAAAAAAATAACAAAATTGTTACTTTTGTTTATAAATACTTGTAAAATAAATTCCTTGCATTTGTCTTGATAAAGTCCACCAGAGTACGAAACACGTCGGCTAAGTTTTCTTTTTGTCTTTATTCTCTGTATTCATATTGTCCTTTTACATATATATTTTTAGTTATATCTAAAATTTTACACACACACATATATTACTTCAAACGTTATTTTTAGGAGATACCTGTAATTGAGTAAACGATTCGTTTTTTAAACAGTGTTTATTTCGTCTACCGGCCTGAGCATTTAAGGAAACTGTTATGGGTCCTTACCTATAACTACAGAATGAACTCTTCCTAACACTATGTATACTACGCCTCTCAAGAGAGAGAGACGAATCGAGTCGAGCCGATAGTAGTTCACTCCAAACCAGACTGACAGTCATACTAACACCTTCCACATCTTGTATTATTATTCCGTGTAATATATCTTCGTTATTTCTACTCTTGTGTTCGTGTTGTTCTTCCTTGGTCCTAACCTGGACCATAACAGAAACTAAATAAAGAATATGTTGCATCCAGCAGGATTCAAGCCCGCGTTCTCCTTTGCAGGAGAAGCCGCTGTCTGATCCGACGTGTTTTTGACCTCTTGGCCACAGAGAGCTTCATTGCTCAGCAAGCTTCTATTTGCCTCAGTGTATATTCACTCCCTCAGTTTTTCTCGCAAGCCATATCCGCTGAGTTTCATATTCGAAACGTATATTATTATTATTATTATTATTATTATTATTAGGGAAATTTGGTAAACGAAATTGTTAGGAAACGGTCGATGGTTATACTGGTACGAAGACACAAATCATCGTGGCCGAAGTTTTGAGACGACTCTGTGGACGGTGACAACATCGAAAATGACGATGACATCTACTAAGATGACATCAGTAGTCGAAACTGTCATGCCATCTATTTTTGACACGGACAAAAGTACAATAAATTAAAATGAGAACAAATATTAAACAAACAAACAAACGCACTTTAGTTAGTGATTTAAACTCTTTGTTATAAATTAGTTAATTTGGACCATAGTTATCAGCTCAGAAGACGTTGGATAATTTATGCTCAATTTCTACCCGGAAACCAGAAAAATCATCCGAAACTATATAAAATGAAATAAAAAAAATTATTAAACAAAGAAATTTTGTCGGTTTTTCAGCCAAGTCTGTATATTATATAATATAATATATAAATTAATATATAATATAATATATTTATAGTATTTTTCTCTCTTTCGAATAAGTTTTTGCACATGCAAAGGAATACTGTAGTTAAAATGTTCAAAGTTCACGTTTTTTGTTCGTTTGTTTTCGTAATTTCAACCGTCTCTGTCATTATTGAGAACCATATGTTGTCAATATCGTAGACAAGAGTTTTGTTTCTGATATCCTGGCATTATTTTATAGCATAACATTTATGTTTGGGTTAGGATTTAGACAACGGGAAAGTGTGAGAGGGAAAGAGAGAGATAATGGCTCTGAGCACGCACCGACCCCCCCACCACCAAAAAAAAAAAAACGCCCGTGTTTCATTTCCGGCTGAAGCCGGTTGTGCTTCCTTAATATAGATGGAATATGTAAAGCCACTTCTTACGCGATGGGACACTAACGAGTATCGTAATAAAAATAAAATTACTTGACAATGGGTATATCTACCTACCAACTTACTTCTTACAGGTGGTGGGATGTGACACAAGTTCGGTTTAACGGGTAATAGCAATATGCGTTTATTTTATTAATTACCTTTAATTTTTTCCAGTTACCTCCAACCATTGTCACACCGACGTCGATAACCACCAAATCTTTCTCTTTAATGCAATGAGGGGAGGTGCTGCCACAGAGTTGGAAACCTCCAGACGAGACTTCCCTCAGAGGTTAAAAAGGAGAAGAACGTATCTGAAACTAGTGGGAAGGGGTACCATCAGTGGTGTAGCTAGTGTTTTTGACGCCTGGGGCGGCCCTCAAGTTTACCAACCCTCCCCAGAAGGAATATAATATAACAATGCAAATTAAACCCTTAGCCACTCGGACAACAGTTGGTGAGTCTTCCCCGTTTTTCTGTTTATTTCTCGCACCAGTGATGAAGGACACAGGCGTGCCCGAAAATTCCGGACTTAAAACCTTAATTTCCGTGCTTCATTTTTGTTTTGTGGTTAATAATTAATATTTAATAAATATTTTTCGTACTGATCACATTGGTACCCTTTCGTTTGACCTTGTTTTATTAAACAACCTATCTATTTTACATATACATACATACATACATATACACAGTCAGCGACGAAATTATTTATACACCCATCAATTTTTAATTTTTATCTATTCCTTAGAAGGTAATGCCAATGATGCCAGTTTTTTTTCCGTGTTTCTGTTAACGTGATTTTTATAACTCTTCACTGATAAATTATGAAATAAAAGTATGATTTTGATTGTTTGTTTATTTAAAAAAATAAAACTGGGGATATGTAAAAAAACGATGATGTTACTTCTTTTTTTCTAAATTGGGAAAACTTTAAAAACTTTTTACGATATTAAAAGAAAGATAACTTGTTTTTGTTTATATACCTTATGTTTTATTTAAAAAGAAAAACAAAAAGCAAGAGAAACACATTGTAGTTTTAATTCATAATTCATCAGTTTTTTAATATTTATTTCAATTCTAATAAGTGAGGAGTCATAAATTAAATTCCTCCTTTAACAGAAACACGGCTCGTTTTTCTTTTAACAATGTAAAAAATGCAATGTCTTTTTAAATTATTTTACGTAGTTGAAGTTATTATTAGCAAAGTAGTAGACTAAAAATTAAAAGTCCTATAAAATTAATTTCACTTTTAAAAACTGAAATGAACGTTATCATACTTTTAATTCTTAGTCTATTTTGCTTAATAAAACTTCAACTATCTAAAGAAAAAATAAAACATTGCATTGTTTTACTACCGTGAAAACTTGTAAATTGAAAAATGAAAAAAGATATATGCCCATTTTTGAACTTTAAATAAAGTTTCTGCACTTAAAAATATATTAATTTTTAATTTTCTTTTAAATTTCCGTTCGATATTTCCGGAAAAAAATTGGAATGCATGTGATATCATTAAAGCATTGGAATTATTTCAATTTATTTATCTATCTATTTTATAATTTATGTAAAGTAACGATTTTATATCTGTACACAGCGAGGCAATTCTGAGAAAATTGGAGATCCTACCGGGGTTCAGCATTGGCGTCCACAATCTTACCAACATAAGATGCGCAGAAGACACAGTACTGATAGCAGATACAGAAAACAAATAACAAAACCTCCTGCAGAAGGTAGCGAGGGAGAACGAGAAGAAGGGTCGAAGACAGAATGCCTGATCATCAGTAAAAGGATGAGCCCGAAATGCGATTTGCAGGTCGGGGGCACTAAAATCAAGCATTTGCGGAGGTTTCAATATCTGCGAGGTGTTTTGACAGAGGACGGTAGGTGTGACGCTGAGATCCGAAGACGGGTTGGGATGGCCAAGGATGCATTCCAAAAGCTGGACAGAATACTGGGAGACAGGAGGATTTCTTTGGTGACAAAGGAAAGGGTACTGAGTTGCTAAGTGAGATCTGTCCTCCTGTACGGCAGCGAATGTTGGACGGTTTCCTCAAGGATGAAGAAGAGACTCGAGGCAGTGAAGATGTGGTTCTACAGAAGGATGCTGAGAATGTCACGGAGTGAGAGTGTGAGTATCGATGAGGTTTTGGAGAGGATGCAAACAAGGAAGAAGCTTATACTTAACATAAGGAAGATACAGATGGAATTTCTAGGATACGCAATGAGAAAGGAGGACCTGGAGAATCAGATACTCGCAGGTCGGAAAGAGGGGGAAAGATACAAGGGAAAGCAACGCATGACATACCTGGCAGACTTAAGAAAGTGGATGGCAGAACGTGGTGTGGGGAGTTGGCAGAGGCACGAAACTTACTGCGAGCTACAAGAGATAGAGGGAAGTGGAGAACCATGAGCGCCTACGTCCTGAAAGGACACGGCACACAAAAAGATAGAAAGAATTAAAGCTAGGCCTATGATAAGATAAAAAAACAAACAATTGGTTCACTTATTTAATTTTTTCATTAACAGTTCATAGATATGAAAAATCAAAATCAAAGAACTGATGCCAAAGTCTGGACTTCTCACATAGGTGTGAAAAAAAAAAACTGTGGAGACAATTTTTTTTTAATTGCTGGCTGGCTGGCTTTGAGCCAGCCATATCAAAGACAAATTGGCTTCATGTGAACCCTGTCTTCTTCCTTATCGCTGCTTTGTTTTTGCAAAAATTATTGAACTTAAGCTATTGTTTTTTCTTTTCTGAAACCTCATCGCGGACCAAAAGTCCTGCCCGGGACCGGCCGCCCCCTCCGCCCGGGGCCGACCGATAGCTACGCCACTGGATGCCACTAGAGAGGAAGAGTCGGGAAGGTCAACCCTCGAACAATAACACTCTCATATACAAGTGACCTGGTCTTGCGCATGTCGGCGCTTACCCGTCCTACACCCAGCAGCAAGGACACTGATCGAGGGATTGAAAGGTTTGAGGAACGTAGAACCACCTATTAATTGCTCTTGTTCCCAGGTCCACCTTGAATGGTAGCACCTGCTAGAGTCCCAGCTCTGGGCAAATAGTTAACTCCCAAACAGGGGGTTAAGTATTTATTTGCGATAAACGTATAAAAGATTTTATAGTAAAATACCAGCAGTAGATCCTGATAGTAAAAAAAAAAAAAAAAATTACCTACAATACATTTTTGTAAAAAATTAAAAGAAAATAATAAAAATTACCAACAATACATTTTTGTAAAAAATTAAAAGAAAATAATAAAAATTACCAACAATACCCTTCTGTAAAAAATTAAAAGAAAATAATAAAAATTACCAACAATACCCTTCTGTAAAAAATTAAAAGAAAATAATAAAAATTACCAACAATACCCTTCTGTAAAAAATTAAAAGAAAATAATAAAAATTACCAACAATACATTTTTGTAAAAAATAAAAAAAAATAATAAAAATTACCAACAATACATTTTTGTAAAAATATAAATAAATAAAAATTACTAGCAATACATTTCTGTAAGGGAAAAATATTATCAGCAATAAATTTTTCTGAAAGAAATTATTAATGACCCAAGAAAATTAAATTTCGCGATTAAATGACCCACAAGGAGTTGATGTGCCGCTAAACAAACAAACAAATCGGCGCGTACGGACACACACACATACACACACGTTATCAAATTTGATTAACATATCTTTACAGCATTGTAAATTATTTATTTGGGGTGTGATTTGGTCAAGTACTCACTCACCCACTATTTTGTGTAGATATCGTGACATGACAGTAATCAGGCATTAAGCTTGGTAATAGTCTTACATTTCCTAAGGTCTTTAACGCGTTAGGAACACTGACAAGCTCAGACAAGAATTCAAATTCAGCTCGCTTATCCTCTTATTCTTGTGCTAATCAAACTCTCTCTCTCTCTCTCTCTCTCTCTCTCTCTCTCTCTTTCTGACTCCTGCCCTCAAATTCTCATGTTTGGTTATTTGGTCAAATTTCGGGAAGAGGGTCGAACCCACATCGTGTACATACATACTGAGAGAAGTAGGGAGGGATAGAAGAGGCAGTTCGACATAGAATGGAAGGAAAATATGGGCGTCAGGACAGAACGAGAAAGAAATACTGAATAAAAACAAGTGGGAACTTTTTGTCTCCGATTCTACAACTGCACACGTCTGCACACACAATCAACAGAAGTCATACAATGGTCAACAGACCGGAATGTAACTTTAACAGATGAGAAACGCGAATGAAATCCCTTTTCCCACTTTTCGTCCTCCCAGACATTTTCTAATACTTCCGAAAATTATTTTCTTTTCTTTGTGAAATTTTCTTATTTTCCCCCGAAATGCAATTATGTTAAATTTTCTTTTCGCAATTTTTTTCGCTCAATTTTATGATAAACATTCTCTTCATATTTTAAGGAGAGTTTGACGCTTTTTAGAGTTATTTTTTTATGATTGATCTACTTTTATGAGTCATATTCTTTTTCTTCTCAAGTCTTAAATAATTTCTGCACTTAGCGTTTTTTCCTTTTATTCTACTTTCTTCCTTTATTGTCATAGAACAATCTTTCTTTCTTTTTCTTTCTTTTTTTCTTTCTTTCTTTCTTTTTTTTTTATTCCTCCTCGGTTGTTGCTTTGACATTGTTTTTTCCCCTTTTATTTTTCTTTAATATTTCTTCATAATTTTTTCTTTGTTGGCATATTTTAGTTTGCACTAAGTTAATTATTTTAATTTCTTTCGTATCCTGCCAGTTTCCGTTTTGTGTTTTGCTTATTTCTCAGTACACATTTTTATCCCTCAACACTTTTATCATTTCTTCTTCATTGTGGTATACATTTTGGCCATCTTCGTCTTTGCTTTTTCCTCTGCCTCTTATTCTTGTTTTCCCATCAACATAACTTTATTCTTAGCCTCTTCTCTTTTTCTTCTTCTTCTTCTTCTTCTTCTTCTTCTTCTTCTTCTTCTTCTTCTTCTTCTTCTTCTTCTTCTTCTTCAACATCAATTTAATCTTATTCTTAACCACATCTTCTTTTCACCTTCATTTTCGTTATCTTCTTCTTTTTCTTCTTCTCCTTTTCTTCTTCTTCTTCGCCTCTTCTTTTATTTCTTTGGTTCTTCTCAATCAACATCACTTTCTTCTTCTTCTTCTTCTTCTTCTTCTTCTTCTTCTTCTTCTTCTTCTTCTTCTTCTTCTTCTTCTTCTTCTTCTTCTTCTTCAACACCACTTTATTCTTATTCTTCGCCCATTCTTTATTATCACCATTACCTTCTTTTTCTTCACTGTTCAATTTCTTCTATATCTACGTATATCTTTATTTTTCCTTTTTTGTTTTCTCTTTTTTAGATAATAATTATGATGTTGATAAATCATCATCATCCTCATTTTCTCCTTTGTTCGTTTCTTCAGCCACCATTACTTTCCACTGTTATAACTATTTTCTCTTTTTGCCTTTTTATTGTTCATAATAAATATTTCTTTCTCTTCAATTTCTTAAAATAATTGTGGGAAAAACCTTCAGACTTGGTGACTCGTAGTTCACGAAATTTAGGGTCTTTTTTTTCTTCTTCGCTCTTCTCATGAAATTGTAGAGTTTAATACTTCACCACTTCTACATTCTATGTTTCACTGGATAATAAACGAAGATATTTCTTCCATATTTTCTTTTCAATGAGAAGTAATCAAGCACTGAATTGAGAGTTTAAAGTGCTTAGTCGTAGACATAGATAAAGACATGCAGGCCACGTTTCCAGTCCGTCCTCGTTATTTTATGAGATATCAGTAATATACCTACACACATGGTTTCTGCTTTGGTTTTGTTAGATATAATTGGCACAGGGAAGAACTGCTTTCTTTTTCTTTATTTAAAACCTTAGTTAGTTATGTGCCATGCGTGATACACGCTTAGGGGATCATGACTGACGAGGCAGATTTTTTTCTCGGAATAGGTTGCCATTTCTTTCTGCAGTAGACCAGTTGCTATCCAAAGCTATAGAACCCAGTGCTGCTATTTACACATAGCTGGGAGGAGAAGAAGAGGATTCATACCTTTCATATTAGCACGTAAGTGAATGTAATGAATTCGAACTCGGCTCTCCGATTCCGCAATCCGAGCCGCTATCCATTATTCCACCGTAGGTAGTTTTAACTCTTTTTTTATCAAGTGTATGAGTTATTAAACAAATACGTGGAATCTTTCGCCCATGTTATGATTAGGGAGGTGCTATAAAGTTCTCGGCTGGAAAAAGTAAATTCTGATCTTTCATTTGATCAGGTCTTCGGAATTGGGTCGAGCCGAGAACTTTTCAGTACTCCCTTATATCGTAACGCAGCAAATACTAAAACATGTAATGTATTTATCATGTAAACAACGATAGCGAATATTAAGTTGAATACGAAAACAATTTGAGAATCTAATATAATTTTCTCATGTTCGAAAATTACACGTTCATTTTGGCACTATTACAGAATAATTTGTATTCTCCTATTTATAATAATTAAAAAATGTTATTATGATGTAACGATTGTTATTAACCCACCGTTAGTAAATTGGGGTATTTGAACACCCTACAAAATATTTTTCCTGTAACGAATCCGACTAGAATTTGAAATCGGCTTTCCGATTTATCAGTATCCATTATACTAATCCCCGCATTTGAAACCTCGGTTACCATGTAATTAACTAACATTCTAAACCAACAGGTATATCAATAAAATTTTAAGTTTGAAGACATTTTGAAAGCACTAGTTTATTTCTATTCCTTCATTTTTAAAATATTAACATAAGATATGCAGATGACACAGTGTTGATAGTAGACACAGTAAGGAAACCACATTACATTCACTTACGTGCTATTACCCTCGAGAAAAAGTGTCCTGAGTAAGACGATAAACTACATCCAACAGCAAAGCCTGTGATCAGGAGGTTTTGAGGAGCGTGGAACTACCTCTTAATTGCTGGTGTTCCGAGGTCCATCCTGACCCGGGTTGGTAGCACCTGTTGGGCCCCAGCTATGGGCAAATAGTTAACCCCTAAACTGGGGTCAAAACACCATGAAAGTGTAAAAATAGGTTTTAATACCAGAAATACTTTGTAAAAAAAATTATTACCAGCAATACATTTTTGAAAAAAAACAAAAAAAAACTACCAGCGATACATATGTGAAGGAAAAATGTTACCAGAAATAGATTTTTTTATTTAAAAAAAAAAAAAATTACATCAATAAAAAAAAAAAAATTACATCAATAAAAATTTTGTTGGCATTAAATAACATATTGAGGTTGATATGCCATAAAAAAAACAAAAAAACAAAACAAAACCAAACCTTGGGAAAAGTATGAATCCTCTTTTTCTCCCTCCAGCTATTAGTAAATAGCAGAACAGACCGGGTTCTATATCCCTGGATGGCAACTGGGCTACCGCAGAAAGAAATGGCAACCAACTGCGGGAAAAAATCTGCCTCGTCAGTCATGTATCGAAAGATACATGATCGCCTAAGCGCGTATTACGCATGACACCTAACTGACTGAACTGAAGGAAACTACAAGAACTAAACAACAATTATAAGACTGAATGCATCGTTGTTAGCAAATGGAACAGCCCAACATGCAAATTACAGATTGGATATAACGAAATCAAACAGATGCAACAATTGAGATATCTGGGAAGCGTATTAAAGAGGATGGAAAGTCCGATACGGAAATCCAAAGGCAAAGATGCTTTCCAAAAGCTAAGCAAAATATTAAGAAATAGAAAAATATCGTTAGAAACAAAGAATAGAGTACTGAACTATATGTAGTTTCAGTCCTCCTACATGGGAGTGAATGCTGGACAATCTCCTCACAGATGAAGAAAGGACTTGAACTGATAGAAGTGTGGTTCTACAGAAGGATGCTGAGAATAACACGTACCGAACATGTGACGAATTTCTAGAGATAATGGCAACAAAAAGAACACTTATACTTAACATCAGGAAGAGACAGCTGAAATCTCTGGGGTACATAATGAGGAAAGGGTGCTTGGAAAATTTGATACTCACAGGACAGGTTGAAGGTAAGAGGGCCAGAAGAAAGCAACGCACAACCTCACTGGCAAATTTGAGCGAATGGGAGGCGGAGCAGGGTTTGGGTGAGATGGCAAAAAGACAAAAGTTATTAAGAGCTACAAAGGACAGGAAATTGTGGAGATCCATGATCGCCAACGTCCTGAAGGAACACGGCACATAGAAGAAGATGTTTGATATACATTCTGCTATATAAAGCCCATTCATTTTCAAAAAGCTCATCTAAAGTTCACACGGCATTTTATCTCCCGATAGACAATAGTGTAGATTATAAACACCTTTGTTTTACATACTGATCCCTTGATTAACTTAGAATTAAATATATATCATTATGATTATAAAAATTATGATTACAAATAAAAAAGAATTGATTTTCTGTCTGTCACACACTGTCTGCGTGGGACTTTGCATACGCGTATTTAACGTAAATGCGTAGGTCTGTGTTGTGCGTGAGAGTCTTAATGTGTTTGTCTCGTTTAATGTGTACACAAGCACACGCAAAGACACACACCCACACTTTGACTAAATTTAAAATAAAACGTTCGAATAATACATTCCCCTCTCACTCAGCCCGCACAACCCATACCCCGGACTGAGCAATAAAATTATAAATTCAGAAACAAGATTTTTAAACCGTAATTTCGGGAATAAATCGAATTTTTTAAAAAGATTTTGTTTTAAAGATGTTTTTTAGAAATATTTCTAGATGGGTTATTGTGTTGTAGCATACCTACGGACGATAATGGGTATGTCCCCATTCACATATTTACAGTAGTAAATACTATATGTTGGTCTAGAGTTGGAGATTTGTCTCCAGCTGTGCTGGTCAAACTCTCTGCCTCCGGTCAGAGAGGATCCTCAGATGAGGCTATTTCGAGTTTCGTCTCGGAAAACAGCTACCCGGTCCCGGTTTATACGGGATCTACGTGGAATTTTTGCCCGAGCCTACAGGCTTGGATACCCCCACATTAAATTTGGCCTCCTGCCACATCTGACCGCGTGGGGCGGTTGGTAGATATCCTAGAGTTTGAGATTCATTGTAGAATTCACTTGACTCACTTCTAGCAGTTGACTACTTCATCTACGCGCAGTTGGTGAATCTTATATGTGTTGTTCTTGTCCTAAGTATTATCGTTCATTACCAACCTTCATTTGATTATTCTAATCAGTAACATTTTCTAGGTTACAACATATTGAATTAAAATATACATGCAAATGTACCTACATACAATTTGAATGAAATAGAAATGCGCATCTGTTTCGCGTGTGTTCAATTCCCTTTCTGCCTGGCAATAATACCTGTGTAACAGGAAAAATCTCGTGGTTCTCGACAAAATCCATTGGGTCTGTGTCATTACCGGTCCTGACCTTGCATCTGGACTTCATTCCCTTTCCCATCACCTGTAACGCAGCTTCCCTCAGTCTTTTCTGGAGACATTCTCATTGCATTTGTTCTAATGAACTCTCCTCCTTGGTATCTGGATCGCGTGAATTTACGCGTAGTACCAGATTATCTACTAGGTCTTATCCTTTTACTGTTGATTTAGTCAGATGCAACCTTGAGTTCTATTTTAATAGTTTCTTTTCTTGCACTTCACATCTGGGAAACTTCCTTCCAATTTCTTGCTTCCCTGCCGCCTAAAATCTTCAAACATTTAAATAGAATGTCAATCGCCATCTTCATTCTCTCTGTTCTTTTATCGTCCTTTCTTCTCAACTGAAATCTTCCCATTCCCTTTTACCCTCATTAAGCCCTCGTGTCTTAGTGACGTTAATAGTAGGTCGAAATGTGAGTCCTTTTTGAAGTCATTTTATTGACATATGTATTTAAGGGGAACATTTCTAATAAATGTAGGAACAATTTAGATTTGGAATTAGATCATCTTGCCGACAGCAAAGCGACAGGTACGGAAATCGCAATGTGAAAAGATAAATTCAAAATCGAATCTTAAGATTAAAGGCATCATCATCTGAATATCGTTAGATCCTTTTTTTTTTTACGAAACATCATTTGCCAAATTATAGGTGCCTATTATAGAGTGATGTGTGTCATTGGAAAGGAATGTTACTCTTCTTACGCGCGCACACTCACACAAACGCAAACAAAAAACAATGAAAAATAAGAAAAATAAAAATAATGGCTTTAAGGATGAAGTCATATATATATATATATATATATATATATATATATATATATCATAAATAATTCTTATCTAGGGGTGAAACGTTTAACGTATGACCATTTTCCCATTTGACAATCAGTTATCTATTATAAATCTTATATATAAATATATATAAATATATATATATATATATATATATATATATATATATATATATATATATATATATATATATATATATATATATGTAAGCAAATGTGTGGATGTAGATCCGACGGTATGATGAAAATGTGGAAAAGACAAAGCAAAATCCGAATATGTGAGCTTACTGTTTTTTATTTTGTTTTTGTTTTTGTTATTCTGTCGACATCAGACGTTTCGGTCAAATAGACCCGGAATTAAAGCAAACATACGAACATTAGAACGGCTCATAATCAGGCATAAAACACATTCATTGTCTGTTATATTTAACAATATATGTTATATATATATATATATATATATATATATATATATATATATATATATATATATATATATATATATATATATATATATATATATATATTACTTCAAATGTTAGTATAATGGATACTTCATACTTGCATTAGATACCCGATTTTTATTCATTAAGCAGTATGTATTGCGTCTATTGGCCTTCACACAAGAGAAATCTTAGTATGCAAGCCAACTGACGTAATATCCCATGTTTAATAAATAAAAATGGGGCCTCTAATTCAAATTCGACGTGTTCACTATAATAACGTTTGGAGTAATATAAACATCGGATTAAAAATCAATCCATTAATTCTTTAGAATATATATATATATATATATCTATATATAGTATATGTGTTTGCGTATAAAGAATTAATGGATTTATTTATAATCCGACATTTTATTACTTCAAACGTTTTTATAACGAATATCGGTATTTGAAATAGACACCATTTTTTAAAAATTTTACTTTAAAAACGGTGTGTATTATGTCCATTAGCCTACGAGTGGTAAAGGACACCGAATCCAATGGTAGTTTTTCCTACAAAGGAGATCTATTAATTTCAAACCTCAAAATTCCCTATATTTCATATTACGAATAGCTTTCATTTGTTCAGAGCCATGCGCAGAGCGATCCGGTTTTCATCTTATTTGCGCATATAGATTTTGCAATCCTTCAGCAAATAAATCTTTCAAGTCCAGTCAGTATTTATTTTATAAATCAATCAAGCATATAATAGCTAATAATGTTAAACGTTGTTTATAAATAATAATAATGCAAATAGTATAAGTAAAAACAGTTGAAATATCTGAGACATATGAGAGAAGAGGATTTTGAGATTTTAACACACACAGGACATAATGAAGGCAAGAAAGACAGAAGTAAACAGAGTAACATTTCTAACAAGCCTGTGTAAATAGTAGAATATGTATTAAGATGGATAGCTCTACAAAGTATATGAAGTTTTAGACAACCATGACCGCTCACATTCTAATGGTGTACGTTACTAAAAGAAAAATTGTAACGTATTTTTGTTAACTAATTAAAATAACTTATCGAGGTTGATCAGGAGATGAGTGAATGCTTAAAGTGGAATTGGACTATTCGAATATCAAATTTTGTAAATTTGTCACAACTTGTTAAAGGAGGAGTCTGTAGTAACAATACCAACACGGTTTCGTCTTAAGTCTTCTGTCCGCCGAAACTATTTCCAGCCCTTTTGTTCACACATAAACAATATGGCCGACACGTTACTTCCGTGTTTGAACAATAGCAGAAACAGTGCTTCCGTTTCCTTAGTTCCCTGTTACAACAGTTAATCTAAATTTTACCTGAGCATTTTTCGGCATTCAATCTGTATGACACGAATTGAAAATAAGGAAGAAAAAAGAACGTTCGGTGGTCACTAAATAAGGTAAGCTTTACTAACAAGCAAAATAAGGTTATATGTATAAGATATCCTTTAAGCGATTCAATTTTGCAAGATGTATTATGTTTTTCTAATGAATTATTTCGATATTTGAAAATAAACTTTTGGAAGGTGTGTAAACAAAAGAATCCCCGGGGGAAAAAATTATTGATTATTTTAGGAAATAAGTTTTTTTTTTCTTCTAGTGTTTGTGTTTGTATTTCAAAACTCAATTTAATCATCTAGATTCGTCGTAGCGTCGCCATGACTTTGGTTGGCATGAAAATCCCAACTTCCTGTAAAACAGCATGTCCTACAGGATTTTATTCGCGCTTCTGGGACTCGTGTGGCTTCATGGCCGTCCATTTTGCGCAACAACCTTTCTTAATTGCAATATCGTTCTGAGAAACATGGCTACTCGTACTTTGTTTGTATCGATCGATGTTTGTTGATTTAACACAATTCAATCGACACCATTCGGTTCGCGTTACAAATGGCAATCTCGGTGGGTTATTTTACCGCTGTAATTATAGTGCATGCAGCGTAATGGTTAGTGACTCGGAATGTGGTATCTTCGAGCTGAGTACAAATTCCGTCCTGTTCTATTGCCTTCACTTTTGCACAAACGCCCGGGAGAAAAGCATGACTCCATATTCTCCCCACCAGCTGTGGGTTAAGCAGCGGGACAAACTGGCCCGTTTGGCCTTTGGGCAGCAGTCTGTGGCGGAAAAGGAGAAATCTGAATTCAAAACTTTGGAACGAGAAAGCACTACTCTGTTTCCAGGGAAATCATGGCAATTCATAGACAAAGAAGCGGAATCTATGAAGAGTACTCATTCTCTACGCCCTGAAGAGACATGCCATTTTTAAAAAAGACTATTTCCTTATCAAAGTGTCTGCCTCCATTTGCCCATTTTCAATGTATCTTTTGTTCTTTACAAAAGACGCTTGTTTCTTAATTATATTATCTGCATATATTTACATTTCATTCCGTTTACTTGTGTAAATGTTTTAAAATAAACACACACACACACACACACACACACACACACACACACACACACACACACACACTCACTCATCGTCTCCGACTTACGATAGGAATATGGACGGAAAATGCGACAGTAAATTTCCCATGGGGAATTTCCTTATAAATGTATTCTATGATGAATTAAACTCCTTTTCTGGAATGTCTTCATTTTTAAAATAAGTTTAAATTAAACACTAACGAGGCTGCATTTCCTTTATTAACTAAAAACACATATTTCACAGCATTTAATTAAATAAAAATCAGTCAATTACCATACATAAGCAAATCACTAATGATGATTTGAATGGACATCTCAGGAGAGGCACCAGCGGCTTTTTTGACCCTGCAATTGTGTTGCCCTGTCTAGATAATCTAGCCGTCGATCACTTTACTTTGCCATTAGGACTTTTTCCTTTTTTCCTAATACTGTTCATGTTTAAGATTTCATCTTATTTAAGGATATTTAGGCCTTTTGGCAAGTTTTTCGTTGGTTCCACCAATATCCACCAACGGTCTTAATTTTTCTTTAATATATATATATATATATATATATATATATATATTTAAAGGGGTAAGAGTGCTCAATATCAGGGATAGAGCGTTTATAGATAGAGACAGTGTGGGTGGACATATGAATTAACATGCTTAGTGACAGCCAGTTTCAAACGATCTTAAGACCATGTGTTCATTCCTACGCTACACTGTCTATATATCTTTATCTCTCTCTCTCTCTTTCACTTTTACTATATATATATATATATATATATATATATATATATATATATATATATATATATACTCTGGGGTGCGATTAGTAAATTTTCGCCATTTTATATTTTTAATTTCGAGCATGCGCTTAAACAAAGTTGATTTTGTCAACTGCACAGTATAGTAGGATCAGTTGGGCACTGTCTGTGAGAAAAAAGAGCACCATGATGCAATCCGAGAGAAATTTGGAAATAGCATGTTCTACTGCTTGGGATTCGCGCCGGAAACTCCAATACGAACATTTCAAAGTGTTTGGGTGTGTCTGGAGAGAGCAGAGGATTCGGAAAGAGTTGGATTAATCTAATGGTCATTACGAATGTACGGCCGCTCAGAAAACTCACACTGATCGTTCTGAAGGGTATATAACTCCCGAATTAGTTGATGAGGACCTCAGACTTAACACGGAGGCCTACATCAAGTACCTTGAGAAGGTAGTGCTGCTCTGGGCCAAGAAGGTGGCTGCTGGAAAACACTATGTCTGGCAACAGGACTCAGCACCATATCAAACAAGGAGAGGAACCCAGTCATGGGTGTCAGACAATTTTTGCAACCAAATCATCACTCACATCTGGGCACCAAAACCCCTAGACTGCAACTCCCTTGATTATTATGTGTGAGACTCAGGTGAGCGAGAGACCAATAAAATTCCTTGTAGCACAAAAGATGAACTGAAGGCATGCATTTATCGACTAAAACGAGAAGACTGCCCAGAAAAGTTGATGGAGATTCCGAAGTCGTCTGAAGGCCGTGGTTGAAACGAATGGCGATTTTATTGAATAAATTTACTCTTTAGTATTTCAAAATATTTTTGTCTAATTTTGGTAAATATATCTGTTAAAATGAGATATCAGTATTATTTTCATTTTTGCGTAACTTAGAGAAGAATTCATCCATCACACACACACACACACACACACACACACACACACACACACACACACACACACACAAATATATACATATATATATATATATATATATATATATATATATATATATATATATATATATATATATATATATATATATATATATTTCCAGCGAAGACCTGGTTTCCACTAATGATTTTAGGGTCTGATGGTGACTACGAAGGAAAACCCACTCTGATCGTTCTGATAAGAAATGAACTCTCGAATTTGTTGCTGAGGGCCTCAGACTCAACACGGAGACCTACATCAAGTGCTTTGATGAAATAGTGCTGCCCTGAGTCAAGAGGGTGGCTGCTAAAAAACTATAGCTCTGGCTACAGGACTCTGCCCCATGTCACACAAACAAGAGAACCCAGTTATGGCTGTCTGACAATTTCTACGACCATATCACCCCTTAAATCTGGCCACCTAACTCTTCAGACTGCAACCCCTTGATTATTATGTGTGGGGCGCAGTTGAGCGAGATACCAACAAAACTCAGTATTATTTTCATTTTCGCGTAATTTAGGAGACAATTTATCCATCGCATCCTGTTTAGATAGAGAGAGAGAGACCGACAGAATGACACAGACAAAGAGAGAACAAAGGAAAAAAGAGAGACAGAGCAGAGAGAAAAATTATTAATCGTATATAACGGTTTAATATTTATATCATTTAAAAAATTGGAGAAAACTTTGATAGGAAATTATTTTTTTCATTATATAGAAACAGTTGTTTGAGTTTTAAATTTATATTTACGTTTGTAAAAAAAAAATGTACGGAAAAAGTCATATTGAAAATGTCAGTATCAAAATTTCCTCACATTTTATAATTCTCCTAAAATTTTGGTTAAAAGAATTAAACCAAACTTCTGTTACTAATTTATTGATTAATGAAAAAAAGTTCTTATCTGAATGTCGATGAGCATAATTTCCAACTCTGTCTTAAGTGGAGAAATCCTATGTCAGGGAAAAAATATATGTAATGTTCAAAATTCTTCTTTATTTTTTAATGATTTATGTTTTTAAGCTTATCGACCCTTTTGAGTTATTTAAAGCGGGAACTTTTCGAATTGTAGGAGGTCGCTTGTTTCCAAGCAGTCTCCCATCTAAGTACTGGCAAGGCTCGAATCTGCTTAACTTTTTATTTAGCAAGTTTGGTTCCTTTTTTATAGTTATTATTCACGTTACCAACAATCTATCTACTTTCCTTTTGTTCATCATTACTTTATATTCACGTTTGAATATAATTTTAAATATATACATTTGATAAAAAAAACTGTCTATTTACTGTAATGGTTGAAATCCACGCTAGTGATTTGAAAATGATTTGCTTTGTAAAGCAAATCATTTTCAAATCACTAGCGTTGTGACAACCTTTGCAAGCACGTTTTTACAATAAAGTTCATCCTGTACAAGTATAACACCTCCTGCCGACAGGGTCACATCCTTGGTCAGAGTCACCAATTAATATAACGCTTTTCGCCGTTGCCAACACCAGGTGTGATGTAAACACATTTAGGGGTCCGGTCCTCACGGTCTTAAGACGACGCTTTAACCACTGGGCTAACTCTGCGATAGTCAATGTTGACGCTGGCCCAAGCTGGTTGATGGTCGCTGGCCGCTTTGATCCACACCGATCCGCCCACGCTGTGTTCTTGATCTCAGAGAAGTAGAAGATTGAATGTCGCCGTAATCGCAGCGCTGGTTCAAGCAGTGGCGGGTGCTATATTAAGGAAGAAAATTATCTCCACGACGAAAAATAAAACGAGAGATTCATGGGGTTAATCTTCAGTTGGTTTATATAGCTCTTGATACAGCAAAAATAATCCTTCCCGCATCAATTTCTATAGTGACAAACTTCTGGAGGAACTGGGTTCAAACTTCATGGAATCATGAAATCTGGTACCAGCTGTCGTGGATTTCAGAGGTACTCGATATGAGTTCTCAGCCCAAGGTTTCCGAGCTCCTAAAGTCATTTGCTTATATGCACTTCGGCCCAAAATTGGCATGAGGCCGAAGAGTTCTGGGGATTCGGTGATTTCCCAATTTTCATTATTTCTAATAAAGGTTTTCTTTGTTCCCTATTTCTACTTTGGTAATTAACTTTCCAAAGTTGGAGAAGTATCCACTTTCCGTGCGAGTAGTCACAGGAATTGCTCCTACCTTAACTCCAACCAGCTTCACTTTACATCTCGCACCGCTACTCCGAACAAATGGAGTAAATTCTGCCCTTTCCCCCTACATTCTGGGTATTTTAACGCGACCCACTTCTCACAGGTGGCATAGCTGTCTTTGTAACAAATCTAATCTTTTTAACTGCGTAGTAGAAAGGGTTTGCTTTATTCTTCTCATTAATTTCTATTCTCTAACTATTTTCCTGGACTCACTTGTCCAACGAAAACACAAACCAGAACGTCTTCCCATTTTAACCTTCCGAGCGATAGATAAAAATTATTTCCCAATTTGATTTCGTCAATGAAATTTTATTTGTTTACCTTAATTCTCAACAAAGAGACACGCTGTTTCTCATCCTTGGGCCGGTTACCGTCTTGACGAAAACATAAACCAGATCACCTGCCTGTTATGACAGATCGATTTTCATAAGACAAAGAATGAACCAGCTGCGAGGTTTAGGAATGAAAACACAGAATGAAACCGCTGCCAGGGTTAGGTTTACCTAACGCTCACAGCGGGTTCATTCTCTCTTTTCATTTCTCAATTCGTTTTCGCTAACGAAAATATAATTCCTATCTGCTTCTCTTTTCCCCAATGTTAAGTGTTTTTCCCAAGAAAGAGATAAAGCCATTTCCCAATTTGCTTTAACCGCATGCCAGAATTTCAATATATGAAAAAAGTAAACTATTGGTGCATCATTTCATTTCCTAGGTGTGAGGCAAACCAGATGGCTCTTTCTTCACTTCCACATTACCAGGGAAAATGTCTTCCATTCTCTCTTTCTATCTCTCTATCGTCCAGTTTATATTTCATTTGGAGTTTAACACTTTACTGCTTAGAATTAATGTTTAAACACCTCGCAGTCTCAGCGTCACACAAAGCCCAAGAACCACTCGAGGTAGAGAATTACTGAGCAAGAGAAACAATTTATGAGGATACGTGGGAAAGATAATTATTAACCCTAGACTTGGACAGTTTAAAATAGTAATCGAGGAAGCATCCACTTGGAAGTCGGTTCCACAAAGCAGGGGCTTGTGGGAAGAAGCTGCTCACGAAGGGGATAAGGGTGATTAACTACAATGTGCGTGGCATGGCGAGTCTTAGCCATGAAGGTTAAAACTGGTAGAACTAAGGAATATAGTTCGTCCGAACACTTGTCTTAGGCTGGCCTTACCTCTCCATAACTCACTAACCAATGGTTATAAGTCTGTTATGGGGACTTTAGTAGACTTGAATTCAAATTTAACATGGGTGACTAACTCATGTTAAACTAGATATAATATAACATAATATAATATAATAATTCTGTTTGTTCATTTCTTCCTTAGTTCGCGCGTACATTACGTCTTGCCAATACCTAATAAATAATGGACTATTTCCTTTTGATCACGATGAAAGATGAAAAGAAAGAAGGAATTACTTACTTACTTGTTTACCTCTTAAATAATGAACTATTCCGTTTT
>OZ038483.1:54576054-54616054 GCA_964036315.1 Acanthosepion esculentum | reverse complement strand
ACCAAGCAAGACAATAAAGCCATTAAGATGCGAGAAAAATATTGAGAGATGACAAAGATCATAATTCGAGGAGATAGAAAATAATGAATTACATTGCATTTCAATTTTTGAAGAACATAGTTGACAGGAACGCACCATGCCGGAATAGAGGTCCACAAGCGAGAAGTGCAAGGGAAGAAACAGCATAGAAAATAGTTAAAATGAGTTAATTCAACAGTGAAATTATGAGACCTAACTGCCAATCTAGTACCGCGCTTAAGTTCGTTAAGTCGGGTACCAAAGAGGAAAGTTCATCAGAACAATTACCGTGAAAATATTTATAGAAGAGACAAAGAGAATCTACGTTATGGCGGCGTTGAAGTGATTGAAGCCGAGATGCCATACCCGGACTGATAATGTTGCCGATTTTGCTTTCGATTTTGTAACGAATTTCTAGACACATAGAAGTATCAGACTATTATGTGGCAGCAATAGTAGATAAACGGACGAATAGTAGTCTTATAAATATGCAAGATTCTGAAGGGGACATCTGTCTAGCACGGCATAGGGAACCGACTTTGTGTGTGTATGCGCACTGCCCCAAATTCGGTAATTTTAAAAACTGCGTATGAGCCAGATGTAGTACAGAGTAGACTAGCCTTTTTGAGTAGTACCATTGTAGAGAACGCTTCATTTATTCGAGGAATGATAATTTTAAAGGAAACAAACGTTAAAATTCAAAATCAAAATTATAGAGATCCCAGTGAGGATCAATTTCACTACGGTAGTAATATTTAATTCATGGAGCGACACACTCGTTCAGTTTTCGTCAAACGGGGTCCGAGCAACCCACTAGGAGTCGGTGAAGATTTCTAGGAGTCGATGTTAGTTAAGGGGTCGAATGGGGGTCGGTGTGCGAATGATACTGAACTAAATTTAACGATCAATGCTCTAGTTAGTACCCATTTTTTTTTTACTTGATTAGTAGAGTAATTATAACGAACCTAAAAAATTCGGTGTTCTTTATTGAAATTATGGCCATTGTTCCGGGCAAAAGGTATGGGTTTGTTAGACGTTAAGCTGGAATCATAGATATATTTTTTATTTTTTGTTCTTCCTTTCTTTACCTTTCAAAAAAAATAAATTAAGCGTGGCTTCTTGGTAACACAACAGGGTTCAGTAACCATTCGCTAATAATCCGTAAACAAATTGGTTCTTAAATGCCTGACATGCATTTCCCCCTGCCGCCCAACTGCTCGGAAGCGACCGCCACTTGAGATGAAAAAAACAACTAAAAACAAAAACGCAAGAACAAAGAGGAAAAAAAAAAAGAAGAATGACTAAAGGCCTGGGTCGAGAATACAAGAATAATTCGGACGAAATGGTTCCGCTGGTTTAGAAAAGCAGGAAAACTAAGAGGTTGTCTGGAGATTTGGTCTCGTGCAATCATTAAAACGCCAGGGCAGTCTGCTCATCATATCCTGATCGTTTCCCCAGATGATTCTCTTCTTCATCTTGCCTTTCATTAACTAATGAATTTCCTGCACGTCCAGCGGTTGGAAGAGAAACTTGCTGGAATGAGCCGAAATGGCGGAGAAAGAGAGGGAGGAGAAAAGAGGGAGAATGAGAGAAGGAGATAAACGAAAATAAAATTGAGGGAGCGAGAGAGAAAAATTCAGAAAGAAGTAAAGAATAAAGGCAAGGGAGTGAAAGGAGAGAGAGAGGGGGGGAGAGAGAGAGAAAGAGACTTGAGAATGAGAGAGACAGATAATTAGAGAGAACCAGAAAGAACAACAGAACAAGGGAGATAAAAGGAAAGAGAGAGAGAGAGAGAGAGAGAGAGAGAGAGAGTTAAAAGGAAGGAGAGTGTGAAAGAAAGAAAGAAAGAAAGAAAGAGAATGTGAGCGAGAACAACGAACACAGTATAGTGTGAGAGAGAAAAGTAAAGAAATAGAGAGAAAAAGAATAAGAGACACGACAACAGAAAGAGTGAGAGGGCGAGTGAGAGAAAGAAAGAGAGAGAAGAACGTGAGAAAGAGTTAGCAAGAGAAAAAAGAGGACAGGAACAGGAGAGTAAGAGAGATAAGCAATAAAGAAAAAAAGAGGGAGACAAACAATAGGATTAAAGAGAATAAGAGTGCGCATGTGTGTGTGTGTGTAAGAGAAAGAGAATAAGAAGAAAAAGATATATATATATATATACATACACATATATATATATATACATATATATATATATATATATATATATATATATATATATATATATATACACACACACACACACAAACATATATATATATATATATATATATATATATATATATATATATATATATATATATATATATATATATATATATATATATACGGATTGTTAACTCTGTGTTTCCATGCTAAAATGATTTACAATCTTCGCGGGTGGGCAGTCTTCTACCAAGAGCGAAATCAAATGCTGTTAAAATCATTTCGTTTTCTGCTCAGCGCGTGGCCTCTTCATATATGTTAAATTGGCTGATGCTGGCACTCAGAAACATGTTAAAAACATTTGTAATTACGCACGGAGAATATATTGCACACTCCTTTTGCAACGCTTCGGATGCTTTTGGGAATATGAATCTTGTTTTTGGTCAGAAAAAAAATACTGTTTATATCGACCGGCGAGTGAACTAAACATATAGGAACGGACTGAGGATATTAGCAATCAGTGTGGTGGTCTGGTAAGACAATACCAAAAAGATGTGGGCGGGAGTTGCAGGACAAAAGTTTTTTTTAGAGCACACACGTGGACCTAAGCATAAGTATTTCTTTCTACCGGAAGTCCATCATTGACCGAAACGAAAACAAAACCTGCACTCTGGATTGCTATCTCAGATTTCTATCCTATTCTACTCTATAGATATTTTTTAAAATTGCCTTAGTATGGCATAAGGTCATAATAATAGAGAGCCTACTGAGGATCAAACTCACTACACAAGTGAATGGCATACTATGTTTATGACTGGTATATATTATTACCTAGAATATTAATAATAAAAAAAAAAATGCATTTTCGGGGATACCATTATTATCGAATTTATCTCATTTCCTCAAACTAATTAACTGCCTTTTCGTATGTAGCTCATTTTCTTCATATCGAAATGGCCGTGTGACCGAGAGCATTACCGTTTCAAGTATAAAACCTGGGTTCGAATCTCAACATGGTCAATTAGTCAAGGAATTGAACTCTTGACAATATCGACCTGGGAAGACAACCACGGTGGGTGGCACTGTTGGGGCGTGCCCGAAAACCATAGCTCGCGTCTACCCAAGTCTCGTGTGTGAAACTAGACAGACGAAACTGTTGATAGTTTTGTTAGCAAGTCCTCACTTAATGGGAAGATAGAAGCTATTTAGCACTGGTTGGCAATCTATCTAGAGATGTCTCGATAAAAACAACCATGTCCCGGCAGCCTGTCGACTCGCGAGGATGTACAGCCCAAATAAAAACAATTATAAAAAAAAATCATTGATATTCTTTTTTAACAATGAAGTTCATCCTGCACAAGGCTCAAGAGGCACTAGAAAATGCTACAGTAGGTACGGTAGTACGGGTTAGCATAGCAAAACTTCATTATACGTTCAAATTCTAATTCCTCAAAATTCTATCACTTGTATATCCTTGCTTGTCCCATCTTTGTCTGTAACCTTTTTAAGGTTACAAACAGACAAAGGTGGTACTCGAGTGGAAGGAACAGCAACACGGGCGGAGATGGATGAAAAAGAGGTTTATTGTAAAAGAGAATACACTACTTCTGAAGACAGGGAGTCGACTAACACTTCCCGAAGCCAGTCAGAGAGATAGACAGTCAGACGGACCGACTCTGGTATGTCCTACATATATTACTGATATAGTCAGTTCACAATAGGTAATAGGGAGAGAGGAACATTCCATTACAACATCCAGCTAATGCTCTGCGATGGAGCGGCTAAGGGGAAAGAAAAGACGTTGCTCTTGGTATCACCACGTAATTTGTGAGTAGCGGCGCTATATCGAGTCTCTTCAGTCACCGAGGCCCGTTGGTACAGTTGGTATGACGCTTGCGTTGTATCGAAACCAACTAAACTCGGTAGTGGATGCGCACTGCTGATGAGTCCCAAATAAGACGAAACGCATTCTGTTGTGGATTCTTCTAGACTCGATGAATTACTATATTGATTATTCTAATTCCTGTTATATATCCTTGCTTGACCCAGCTAATGCTATAAGGAGAAAGGAAAGCACTGAGGCACAACCCGTTGGGTTATAAATACCTGGATGAATATCACCAGGGAATTTGTGAGTAGCGGCGCTACATCGTGTCCAGTCGTTACTTATTCGTCACCGAGGTCCGTTGGCACAGTTGGTATAGCGCTTCCGCTGTATCGAAACAGTTCTCGGTAGTGGATGAGCACTACTGATGAGTCCCAATTCCTGTGCTTTCTGTATTCTGTTGAGGATTCTTCTAGACTCGATGAATAACTATATATATATATATATATATATATATATATATATATATATATATATATATATATATATAGTGGATAAATGAAACGGCGTGTGCTAGTGTGCATAGGCAGGCAAGCAAATAAATAATCGTTAAATTTATGCATTAGGTGCAAACGTAATAGTGCTCAGTGCGGTTATATAGAGCAAAGATATGTATCTATGTATATGTAGACCCTGTGCCCGATGATCTGGGAACACAAACCAGCGAAACTATAGTCGCACGCCAAAAACGTAGGTCCGCGTATATGTATTAATTAATACACACACAGATATATATATATATATATATATATATATATATATATATATATATATATATATATATATATATATATATATATATGAAACCGGTGTTTCAAGGTGATACGGTCGTAAGTAATATACATTTGAGGTTGCTTGCCCTTAAATTTAAAAAAACGAAACAATTATAACTTAAACTGCTCCTCTGCGCAATTTCCTCGTGGATGTTACGCTGAACACTAAAATCTTTACATCTTCAGGTTAAGAGTCAATTATGAGGATACATATATGCTTATAATCTTCAATTCCTTCTACTTCCTCTTATATTCGAATCATATCCAATAATCCTCTATGATGAATGGCTCTTGAGTCTTGTCTCATAATACAATAAAAATGACAGATTAGTTGATTTCCAGATACAGTTATCAAATCAAACAGGACATTCACACTTGTATGGTCAACCCAACAAATTTATCTGTTCTTAATTTCCTTTATTTTTGCCTTGCGTTGAAGTGAGCAAAGCTTTGTATATATGAAGACATCAAGTTAGATTTTCCTTCACACAATAAAAAAAGGCTTGCGATGTTCATGTAATAGAATACGTATATTTATTTCGGTTAAGAATGATTCTTTACGCGGTCTTTTAGGGGATGCCTTATTTTTCCATTCTGCAGCCGCTTTCTCATCGACGCAACGTCGAAAGAATTTTCTATGGCAGATGTTCAGAATAGCTCCATTTCATTAGTTTCACCAGTTCAGAACTTTACAACTCGGACACGCCTACGGAATCGAATCCATATTTCCTAGCTCTCATTCAGTAACCCTCTACCATGAGTGGCTTTCGAGCCTTGAATTGATTGAATTTTAGCAATATATATATATATATATATATATATATATATATATATATATATATATATATATATATATATATTTGTGTATTTAGGCAGCAATCCTTCTTTCAAGCACATTTCTTTAAAAACGACTGACAAGGTGCTTTTATTTAGTTTTTTATATAATTTCTCGTGCGATCTAATAAAGTTTTTCTTTTCAGAGGATAAATTATATAAAAATTGTCCGAATGTTCTTTTCCGAGCACTTTCGGCTATACTTTTAGCCATTATCAAGGATTGTATTTCAACTGTTAGAATTAGAAATAGTTTGTGTGTGTTTTATAAAGTGATTCATTTTTTTTTTTTTTGTTTCAAAACACGGTCAAGATATTATGTCCATGTTCAAAGTTAATATTATTAAGGGTTATATAATTTATCCTCTGAAAAGAAAAACTTTATTAGATCGCACGAGAAATTATATAAAAAACTAAATAAAAGCACCTTGTCAGTCGTTTTTAATGAAAATATATATATATATATATATATATATATATATATATATATATATATATATATATATATATATATATGTAGAGAGAGAGAGAGGGAGAGAGAGAGAGATTGTGATTGGCAGATATTGGCGTGTGGTTTGGTTTGTTTTACGGCTTATCAACCTCAATGGCTTATTTAATACCGACAAGATTTTTATTGCTGGTATTTTTTTTTCAGAAATGTATTGCTGGTAATATTTTTTTAAATGTATTGCTGGTTATAGTTTTTTTTTCAAAAATTTATTACTGGTAATAATTTTTTACAAAGTATTTCTGGTAGTAAGACCTATTTCACAGTGTTTTGACCCCAGTTTTTTTTTGGTGGGGGGTAACTATTTACCTATAGCTGGGACCCTAACAAGTGCTACCATCCCGGGTCAGGGTGGACCTGGGAACACCAGCAATTAGGAGGTTGTTCCACACTCCTCAAAACCTCCTGATCAGAGGCCTTGCTCTCGGACGTAGTTTATCGTCTTACCCTGAACGTGGATGTAGTTTATCATCATACCCAGGACGGATTTTCGCTTGTGCTTCTGAATGATAGATAATCAAACATACATACACTTTGACACACCGACGTTTATCTCGAATATCGCTTAGCATGTTTCTTTATAAATATTATGGATTTCAAAGCTGCTGTTTTGTATATATTTATTTATTTATTTTACTCTTCTTTTTCTTGACCACTTCTTGTCTAAATGTAAACAGCCAACCGCTTACGCAGTCGTCTGGTAATTTTATCCGTCCACAAATGTTGATTGACGGGCTTTATCTGATATACGAACGAAAGGCAAATATTTATTTTCTCCCAGTCCGTTATCACTTCCGGAAAGAGATACGCTCAGTATCACCGATTTGATGATCGGGGAACAATCTCAAAAGATCAGCTCTTTCAAAGCCGAGTCCCAGGAATCTATCACTCTGAGGAGTCAAAAGATTAACTTAAAAATACTTGCTGATGGTTCGAAGTCTATCATATTTCTTTTGCCTAGAACCAATTATACTATTCTCATACATTTTTGGAACAACAAAAGCTTAACAAAGTCCCTTCTTAGCTAAGCGACGTACGAGATAGGATACCGGTTATCAACAAACTTTAATCTACTAGGCTATTTTCCCGTGACTATGAGCTTTGGTTCGTAATTCTGGGGGCATAGTAATTGAGAGTTCGATCTTTATGCCACGTAGTACAGACTCAGTGGAAACAGGTCTATCAATAACTGAGCAGTGCTAAAAAGAACAAGACAAGATATCCCTAGACATGGAGAACAGAAGAAACGACTCTCTTAGATTAACGGTTTCATTTCAAAATTATCTGAAGTTTATCCGGATATCGATCTGTAAGAAGGCCGGAGAGAACAACCACCGATCGTTGTGGTAATAACAACAAAGATGAGGTCATTAGTCCGAGTGTAATAGCTGATGCTAACCTCCATGAGCGACACGTTGCGCCTTCTCGGGCTTGAATTCTCGGATGACATAAAGTGGAAAGATTATATTGAATCCATTGCTAGGTTTGCTGCTAGGAAATTTGGTTCAATATGTCGTGCTTGACGATTTTTCTCTCCTGAATCTTACATATTTATAAATCTACCATTCGCCCAATGCGTTGAATATTGCTTCCATATATGGTTCGGTGCTCCTGTTCTATATCTAGAGATCTTTGAGAAAATCGAAAGGAGAATCAGCAATATAATTGGTCCTGACTTGGCACCTCGGCTTCAGTCATTTTCCCACCGACGTAATATAGCTTCCCTGTGGCTTTTCTATAAATATTTACTTGGTGATTTAGACTTTATTAAATTAAGTGCAGTACTAGATTAGCAACAATGTCCCATCGGTTTAAAGTTGAATTGGCTATATATAACCGTAAGTTCTATGCTAACAGTTCCTTCTCTTGCACTTCTCGCTTGTGGAACTCACTTCTGACTCCATGCTTTCCAGCCAACGTTGATCCTCAAAAATGTAAATGTAATGTCAATCGTTATCTACTGTCCTCGCTATTACTTTTCTATTGTTCTCGCACCTTAATAATATTTCTCTTTTTTCTTATTCTTTTATATTCAGTATCCCTTTTGCGTCTTAGTGGCTTTGCTGCCTTGCCATGGGGCGATATGATTAAAAATGTTTTATGTTCAGTAAGGTTAATATGGAAAGCAAAATGCCTTTTAATTTTATTTAATGAATTGGGCGAACGTTTTCCATTATTAAATATTTCGCTGACCTTATATCGGAGGATGCCACAGTGCCACCGAGCGTTTTTATATGAGACGCGGGTTTAATCAGCCATGTTTGCAGTGGTTGAGTTAGTTATCTTCCTATCACCCTTTTAAATCTTTGCCAGATTACATTTTTAATGGCATGATCTTGATCTCTTTTCATCATGAGTTTTAATCCGTTCTTGGTTATTTTCTAGGAACATTGAACAAAATTACTTGATTTGATTTAACTCGGTGGAAATATTCTATTTAAGCTGGAATAAATGGTTTTATGTTTTAAACTAGTTTGCCGGAATAACGGTTATATTAAACATGCGTTGCGCTAGTCGGTGCCGATTTATCCGAATGTGATAATAAATTAAGCACATCCCATCTCCCCGCTCGCTCGTAACCATTCATCACAATAAAATAAACGTGTTTCAGCGTTAAAGCTGAACGAATAAAATAAGGCTTCTACCTAGAGTTGTTACTACAGTGTAACCCGGATATAAGAGACCCGGATATAAGAGAAACCCGGATATAAACAGAAATCAAAGAAAATAATAATAATAATAATAATAATGGAATCATAAATTTCAGATATACAGTGTAACCCGGATATAAGAGAAACCCGGATATAAGAGATATTTTCTCTGGTCCCAAATTAGAGCCTGTGTTAATAAAACAAAATAAACCAAACCCGGATATAAGAGAAACCCGGATATAAGATACTTCTTCTCCGGTCCCGACAACTCTCTTATATCCGGGTTACACTGTATATTACACCCAGTAGTTTGGGCTCCTCGGCGTGGTGTAATGTTTAGCAAGCTTGTCTCGCTAGATCAGTTACAACTAAAAAGTGAATTCGATCCTCACTAGGTACCCCATACTTTCAGCCTTGTGCCGCATCTAAGCTACGCTTAGAAAATAATTATTACACTGAGTATTAAAAGCAGTCAATACTACGGGCCCCAGCGCTTTTTTCGATGTCCCCGCTTAAATATTTTCAAGCTGTCTAGTAGAATTAGTATCTTACTATCTGGCAATATAATGCTTTCATATTGCGGAGAGCTGTATCTTTAATTATTCATCATTTCAGGTAAAATTATATCGAGGCCTTTAAACCAACTCAGATATCACGTTAGAATCATTTGCTTCATATTTTTCTGTGTTTATTTATTACGTTGAAAGAAGTTAAATATTTATCCGTTTTATGCGCACTGTCACTATAGTAGTAAATAATTTATGATTTAATATTTTTAATGATTTAATGATTTTAATATTTGTATTTTTTAATCTACGACCTCTTTATATCATACTAAAAAAATTTGTAATAAAGTTAATTTGTTTGACATTATTAACTAGTAATTCTTTCATCTTAATTTCATTTGGTTTTCATCTGTTAGTACTATTAATAATATAATTTTTAATCAGATTAGAATTTTTTGACACGTGTTGAACTCCTCACAGTATTTAGTATTGTTGAAGTTATCGCTGACATTTTTGTCGAGATTTACAAACTCTACGTTTCGTTCAATTTCGCAAACCAATCGATGAAATTTAAATAAGCTGATTTGTTCGGAAAATACTTTGACAAAAACCCTAGTTGGTATCATCCCCTTAGCTGTTTGCATTTCTCCCCAAAATTTGGTTTCGATATGGCTATTTTAGAGAGTGTGACGGACAGATGGAATAACGGATGTCACAGAACTGTATATATAGATGTAATAGCCTAATTTAGGACCGGCGTTAAGAATACTCTTAAGATGCTACAAGACAAAAATATTGGTTTCGAACCCGTATTTACAATGCCCAAAATTCACGAACCAAATACATCAAGCGTCCTCTTCTGCCTATTGAAGTCAGGAGGGTGAGAGGAAACAGCGAGTAACCTACATAATAAGCTTGATTGAATTGATAAAGAGAGTTTGTTCAGAGCCAAATGTTCCTTAGAGCCACAAGAGACAGTAAGTTGTGGAGAGCCATGACCGCCCACATCCTGAAGGGATACAGTAAATAAATGAATAAGAACAACATATGGTGTGATTGAAAAGTAACTTCCTATTTTATGTATCATGGATAAGTATAATTTTACAAGATGGGAGAGTGCATTATACATAAAACAGGGAGTTACTATTTTCCTACCATGTTTCATTATTTCAATGCGTCTTTGAACGCAGCGACACAAAATGTTTACGCTGTGCTTTCTTATATACATTTATATAAATGATTAGGCGTGTGAAAGCATTTACAGATTTTCGAACCAAATCAGCTGGCTTAGAAAAAGGTGTTTTGAATTTGTGCAAAGAGAAAGTGGAATTAATTTCGGGTGTAAAACAAAATCAGAATTGATCACTTGGAATTGACTTTCAATGTCAAGTTCTCATTTAAATGGAATAATAAATAAATAAATAAACAAGGACAGTTATTTGTTTTTCTGGCTTTCAAGAACATCAAGAATGGATCGTTTCTTGTTTTACAATGTTTCGTGTCGTCAGATATCATTCTCTGTGGTTGGCGTTTAAATATGATATTGTCAACAATACAAACAGGAATATCGATTGGCTTCAAAAGCAGATGACTGCATACGTGTGTATATATATATATATATATATATATATATATATATATATATATATATACTCAACAAAATTACATTTTAAACTAGTCCCAACAACATATTACATTACATCTAGACATATGGTTCTGTTGTTAATATTTCGTTCTCTCGCGTGGTATGACGTCAAAGAACCGCATCATAAGTTTACGGCCTGCGTCTGCTATTCCGCGACCGTTATCGTCACATAGCAATTTTCTATGTCAACATAGTAGAATATCATCTTTGATGGTGAATATCTTTGTTCAAATATCTATATAACCACTCTGAAGATGGATCATGTGAGCCGAAGTCTTAGATCAAGGAACAGCATAATAAAAAAATATCCAAATTTTGGACAATTTTTGTCTTTATTCTCTTCCGAAATTAAAGCAAATATACGAAGTTTAGAACGCCTCATGATCAAACATAATAGACATTCGCTGTCTTTTATATTTAACAATATATATTTAATAATATATATATATATATGTGTGTGTGTATGTGTGTGTGTGTGTGTGTGTGTGTGTGTGTGTGTGTGTGAGGCAGAGATCACTGGTCACCCCTGAAATATTAATAATTATAGTAATATAGATTTTTGTTTATAGATGAAAGAAAATAATCGGTGGTGAAGATTGTGTCTAGAGAATATGTGCTTCGTCAGAATTATTAATATAAAATGTCAAACAATAGTGTTCACGTGAACTATGGAATACCAATTGAGAAGAAGAGATTGCTCCTTTAATCGTGAAGGAGGGGAGGTCAGTCATCAGATTGTATACTAAGTTACCAAAACCCCGGAGTTTTGTCCCTACCATCGCGTTTATTTATGCGCGTGTTTGTGCGAAAACAAACAGTCGGAGTCAGTCGAAGTCGAGCAGAGAGAGAGAGAGAGAGAGAGAGAGAGAGAGAGAGAGAGAGAGAGAGAGAGAGAGCGAGAGAGAGGGGCAGTGAGAGTGAAAGCGTTTACTTGCTACTGTACTAAGGGAGGAATCAAACTCAAGTTATCTGCAATATTGGAGCAATACTGCCAGTGAACCCTCTTATATCCTGATAGTGAAATAATTACGGCAACTACTAAGAAGAAAAAGGGTGAACCCGAAAACTACTTCTCTCCTTTCAGAATTATTTGCAATATTTGTTTTTCCCTGGATTTTATTTCAGATACACTCCTTTCTTGTAAAAGAAACATTATTTTTTTGTATCAATTTCTTGCTTATATACATATACATCAAAATGTATATATATATGTATATGTATGTGTGTGTATGTGTGTGTGTAGGATACATAACAGTATACGAAACAAAAGTGAAGATAATGAGACAAAGTGGAAAATTTATTAACGACGCGTTTCTCCGAGAGCGTATCCTGTTTTTGACTTCCTCGAGTTAGAAAGAAAGAAAGACAAAACTGTGTGTGAGGAAAAATGCCTTGGGATCTCTGAAGATAAGTAGCAACCATAAATCAAGTTTGGACATGGAAAGTTATCTAATTTAATTTGATTTATGTTTAATAAATTTTCCATTTTGTCTCATCAGAAACATGGAAGCGTTCGTCAAGCACACCACAGGTTTGACTGGTGTCCTCTACAGCCGACTTAAAGACCTCATTATCCCAGACCAGCGGTCGGCCACTGCATAGTTCATCACAAACGGATAGAACTCCAGACCTGATCTTCTGGAACCAATGCCTAGCGGTGTGTTCACTCAACGCATCAGCGCGAAAGGCTTGATGCATTTGGCGACTTGATGCGGCTGTGAACAAGCCCACCTTAAAGTAAAAAATCAGACCACCCCAGACTAGCTGCTTCGACACCGCCATATTTCCACACAGCTGCTCAAGCTATGACTGATGTGTGTGCTCAGTGCACATGCATTAGTCAAGTGCAATGTCTCCATCCCAACCCCACCGTTTTTGCAACACGTGACGCTCACATTTACGTATCAGTGATCACTTCTTCCACACGATTCAAAAAGCTCCAACAACATTTTGGTTAACTTATATATCTATATATATCGGTGGTATGTGTGCGTGCGTGCATGTGTGTGTGTGTGTATGTGGGCATGCAAAAGAAACGAGAAGAGAAAAACCTTTTTCCCAACGCATTTCGTTACTTGAAGATTGCACGGAGACGTAAAAATGACAGTCGTCATCTATAAACGCCTTCTCTTTGATATTGACCACTCTTTCCTTATAAACATAGCAAATTTTAATATATATATATATATATATATATATATATATATATATATATATATATAGAGAGAGAGAGAGAGAGAGAGAGAGAGAGAGAGAGAGAGAGTGTGTGTGAGTGAGTGAGTGTGTGTGTGTGAGAGAGAGAGAGAGAGAGAGAGAGAGAGAATTAATAAAGGTAAAAAGTTACCTTCAGCATCCATCCACTCGTTAGGGAGTATCAGAAATGGACTGCTTATACTTCTCGGTTTTTCCTTTATATATATATATATATATATATATATATATATATATATATATAGAGAGAGAGAGAGAGAGAGAGAGAGAAAGAGAGAGAGAGACATAGATAGATAGAATATAGAGGAAAGTATATATATATATATATATATATATATATATATATATATATATATATGTATATATATATATATATACCTTCCTCTATATTCTATCTATCTATCTATCTATCTAATGAATATATTTTAGACATACATAAATATTCTATTTTCATTGAATAAATTTCATCGAATTGTCTGTGTGTATGAATGTGTGTATGTACGTGCCCCTGTCTGAATACAGACAGAATTAATCTGGCAAAGGTTTTGAATACGAAAGCAAGAAGAAAAAGAATGAAAACGAGAAGTGTAAATAGATTAATCAGAATACGTATTAAGGAATTTTAATGAAGACATCATATAAATGTATACATTTATGTACGTGTTAAACTAACTCTTGTTGTCATCATTTATCTTGGAGTCTCCCTTCCCCCACATATTTTTTTAATGTTTCTTAAACTCAGAAAATGAAACGGAAACTGGTATTTCTTAAGAGATTCCACCATAATGCCAATAATTCAAAGTTTTCCCAAACGCTCTGCATGCTGTCTTATATTTCTTGTCACGTAAGAATGGCCTCAGTCATTCAGTCATCTTTTGGAGGTAATTTTTTAAATAGATTTCCCCCAAGGCGATAACGCCACTAAGACAAAAGGGGCTACCGGAAGTGAAAGAGAAGGAAAACTTTAGAAGGAACCGGGACCCCAATAATAGTAGAAGTAGAATTTATAAGCAACCGGAAACCTAAATCTAAACAGGAAACAAGGAATAAACCTTCTATTCCTGTTCAAAAAATCGAGCGGAATGTGAACTGGGCGATATGCGAATATATTTATGCTTATGTAAGATTTGACTAAAACACGGTTGTTTTTTTTATATCCGTTAAGTAATTTTGACAGTCAGGTATAAGACCGGTTGTTTATTAGTGCTATAGTAATTTACCCACGTACGCATGGACTCTCCAAGCTATAAATAGGAGCAGGTACTGCCTTTTGGAGAGTGAAATTTTCAGCAGTCAGCTCTGACAGTCAGACCGAACATTCTTGCTGTAACACTCTCGTTTGTATATGTTTGTATTTCTCTTTCTGTTAATATATTTATTTAACTCAATTCCCCTCTTTGTGTCTTTATTTCTGGCCCTAACAAGGCCACAACAATTAGTCCTTCGCATAAGCATAAATCATTAGATTGAGGATTAACAGTTATGGAGATCGGTTATCGGATAAAGAAAATCAACACACAAGACTTTTGCCAGTTACATTTAGGCTTGATAATGTAGAACTTGAATACATTTCCAGCCGCCCCAAAATACGCTAACGAGATGGAATTAAACGTTTTTCTTTAATCATTTCACCCCTTAAAACATGGCAATAAAACCACTAAGATGCAAGAGTGTTACTGAGTATGAACGAATGTGAGAAAAATAAACATTATTAAGGGGAGATGACAATAAAGAAACAGAATTGAAAGAGAAAGAAGATGACGATTGATTTAGATTTTTGAAGATCGAACTTGATTGGAAAGCAAGAGGCGGGAGGAGAGCTCCACAAGCGAGAAGTGCGAGGGAAGAAACTGTTAGCATAGAACTTACGGCTAGATCTAGCAATTTCAACTGTAAAATTACGAGACCTTGCCGCCAGTCTAGTACTGCGCTTAAATTCATAGATTCTAGGTATCATAGCGGAACGTTCATCAGAACAATTGCCACGAAAGTATTCATAGGAAAGGCATTGAAATTAATAAAGTCTAAATTACCATGAAAATATTTATTGAAAAGGAACAGGGCAGCTATGTTATGGTGATGGGAAAGGAACTGAAGCGAAGATGACAGGTCAGGACAAATATCATTGCGGATTCTTCATTGGATTTTATCAAGAATCTCTAAATATATAGCAGGAGCACCAGACCATATATGGCAGCAATCTTCAAAGGATAGATGAATGGTAGACTTATAAATATGTATAGATTCAGGAGGGAAAATTGTCTAGTACGATATAGTAAACCAGGTTTCTTAGTTGCAGACTTAGAAATTGATTCAATATTCTCTTTCCATTTCATGTCAGCTGAAAACTTTAGCACGAGAAGGCGCAATGAGTCACTCTTCTGGAGGTTAGCATCAGCCATGTTGATGGAAGGTAAAAAGGCTTATCGCAGATGATTAAAAGAGAGAAGTTTCGTTTTTCAGATGTTAAAATTAACAAGCCACTCCTTGCCCCCTTTAACAATTGATAGTAGGTTATTTTATTTTTTAGATCAGCTGCCAATTTGACCTTATCGAACCGATCAGACTTACTGTTAAAACAGGAGTAAATAGTTGCGTCATCAGCATAGGTACCGACTTGAGAACTGATGACATTATTACGATCACTTATGAAATTATAAACAACGTAGGTCCAAGGATAGAGCACTGGGTGACATTTGGATTTATGAAAAAAGCTATAGAAGTGTGGCCATTTAAGACAATTGGCATTTTGCGATTCGATAAGAAAGACTGAATCAGTTTAAAAATCCGTTCATAATTAGCATAACCTTTCAATTTATGAAGAAGTCTATCTTCATTATCTATCTTTCGGAAAAGAAAAGAGGTCTGGTTGAATTTATTCGGCTTCAAAATATGGTAGTTGGTTGCGCTTACCTACGAGTTTCGACCAATCGCAGTCTTTCTTACCCAAATAGAAGAACGCTACTTTGGACGACTGAGAGATTTCATGCTCTTCGTGGATGTAGAAGTTAATTGTGCGTCGCCGATACTGATTTCTGGCTCCTACTTTTGATTTAGACTCCCCATGAATTTTCTAACACTGGATTTGCGAGATGACTTTTGGAATTACGATTCCGGACTTTCGATTTTTACGTCTTGAACCTCTCCAAAGCGATTGTATCTTAACCATTTTTATAAAATCACTAATTTCTGATTTTTGTCAGTTGTCTTAAAAAATGAATTCTGATAATATTAAGCAACTTATGTGAATAATTTTCATTTTGAATTTCGGAGATAAAGGGTTATTAACGACACATTGATTTATTTCAGGCATTTTTCTCATCTTGGTTGCTATATGCACAATCTTTTATTGTACATTGGTGACATATTTACGGTTTACGGTCAATCATTGATTCTCTTCTGATCAACGAAATTAAGCATCTTATTAAAACTTAGCCCAGTGACTACTTAGCGGCGCCAATTTATATTCTTAGGTGCTTCAATACTTTATAACCAGGGGGTGCAGGGTCTATTTTCAATATGTAATAAAATGTTGGTCTTAACAAAAGGGAATCGGAAAATCATTTACAGAATAAAAAATTGCGAAATTAATAAACTGGGCAATTTTAATAAGCTCTATGGATCGACAAATTTCCTCAATTTTCCACCCCTCTATTAGGCTCCGAAGAATAGAAATTTTGGCCGTCTGCCGATTTTAGCAGCGCTTAGTAAAATAAGCCCTACATAACGCAGTTATTTTACTTTTTTCTTATATTCTCCCATTTTTTTTTTTAGATATCTCCGCCATTACGATTGGTCTTTTAGAAACATTGATAAATACGCTCTGACATTCGGGTCCTATCAGGCATTTTGATTTAAAGCAATCCCCCTCTGAAAAAAAATGGGGGCAACTATATAGAAACTTTTTATTTGATGGAGCGGAATAACAGATTTTTTCACACGCTTCTGCGTCTTTGGCCTCCAGTTAAATGTCTGTACAACAAAGAATTATAGTCACCGAGCAAAATTGACACTCACATATACGCATGCGCAAATACGCATTCTTGTCTTTGCTAACATAAATTTGCAGAATAGTTACACGTATAGATGCGTAATAATTGCTGGCTTTAGGTTAAATATAAGAGAAAGACGTTATGATATTTACACACGTGTTTATCCATCAAAATAACTGAATACGTGTCTATAAATTTGTATTCGATATATGCAAGTGAATACGATGCAGAAATACACAGACTATCTTCCATCCCTGTTTCTCAACACTCTCTCTTTCCCCACCGTACACACACACACACACACACACACACACACACACACACACACACACACATATATATATGTATGAAAAGTTCTTCATTTCCTTTAAATATATATATATATATATATATATATATATATATATATATGCGGTCATAGGAATCAACACTGCATGCTAATTGCCATTGGTCTGAAGATTAAATTAAGGTGTGACGTTGACAGTCACTATGCAGTTTTGATTCTTATGTCCGCGCTGTCTATCTCTATAAACGATATTTTTCAGCCCTCTTAACAAATGTTGGTCATACTACTACATGCCTATGTAGACGACTTACATTACACCTAACCGACCATGACTCCATTAAAGGCTCATTCAAACACACACACAGAAACCTACCAAACTCCATCTGAAATATATTAGTAGAAAATACAAGTATAGTAGCCTCATCCCCATTTAAAAAGAATTAAAAATAATGGAAGCCCTAATAATTAAAAAGGAAAAGTCAATACTCAATAACATTAATTATGAACACGGCCACAATGTGCTGACCGTGTTCAGAAAATAAAACATTCCTATAACTTTAAACACATACCTAAAAAAAAAAACCCAGCACATTTAGTTAAAAAATAAAAATCGCCCTTGGTAATGGCTAAAAGAATAGCCGAAAGCTCTCGGTTATGCAGAACTTTTGGACAGTTTTTACACACTTTGTGTCCAGTAAAGAAAACACTTAAACGAACAAAAGAAAAATTAAATAAAAGCTTAATCGCAGTAACTTGTCAGTCAGAAGGTAACGAAATATATATATATATATATATATATATATATATATATATATATTGTTTACATTTGTAAAAACAATACGCTAGATTTAGTTGTGTAACTCTACCGAGTGAAGATAGCTCTGGCTGACACAAAATTAGTTGTGTTTCAATCCTGGCTTGAGGCATTCGGAAGTCTAGTCGCACTGAAGAGCTGTGATACAGCGAAACAGTACTGTCTGTGAATGATATTATATATATATATATATATATATATATATATATATATATATATATATATATATATGATATTAATTACAGGTTTCTATCTACAACCTATTGGTATCCACCGTCTCATTTTAAGGATGGTGGTTATTATTCTATAGAAACCTATAATTAATACCAATCTTTTTAAGAATGCTAGAATTAACATAATAGCTTTTATTTTAATTTTTCTAAATGCTAGACATTAATGGGTTAATCTTCCATGGCTTTTGTAGGAATGACCGTTCTTCTCAGCATGCAATGTTCAACAGTTTGAATTAATTTTTTGTACAGTTTTATTATAGGATAAAAAATGAAACTGAAAAAAGAAAATGTTAATGATAATTCAATAATTCTTGTAAGTGAACAAAAAAGACCATTGATTTAAAAGAATGTTGGTTTTAAAAAGAAAATTAAAGGGCAATGCTTGGAAAGCGAATTGTTACAGATTATTTTTTGTCTATAATTCTTGCGTTGTAGGAGCTTTTCAAATTCTTTCACAGAGTATAACCTCTACTCGGTATATATTCCGAAGAAAAACATAAACTAAAAGAAATAGTTGCTTCTATGTTATTTCTGTGTACCCATAATCCCTATGAAATCTTCTTCCGGTAATTTCATACAAAACGAAATAGTTCTAAAGGAAGAAATGTTAGTAGCAATCGCAGTCATCAGGTGGTACTGCTGGACAGAGACTAGAGGAAATGACTAAAAAAGCGTTGTTAATGGTGAGAATGTTAATCGCGGTGATGGTAATATAAACTGTTTCCCTACAAAGAAACGTTCGACATTCATTGACAAAGTAGCCATTACTCTTTTCGATTGAAATTTATAAAACATTTATATTTAAACCGTTTTTTTTTATTTTTTTTATTTTTTTATAGGAAAACAGTTTTTTCAACTCTAGTAGCTGTTATCGCTCTTTCTAGTATTGCTGGGAGCTTCTTTCTTAACCTTCTATTTTGAAGTGTTGCGGTATGTTAACATCTTGATTATGTCGTTATTTATTCTTCGAGTTACATGTGCTATCGATTTTAGTTGCTGTTGCTGTTAAACACTCAAGTGATGTAGTTTTTGTTACTTGATACATTTCTTTGCTTGTGATTATGTAGCGCCAGTCCACAATGTTCAAAGGAGGAGGATCTTTGCCAAGACTCTCAGGCTTTACTCGCTCAAAGCCTTTTCTGTCGAATGTCTATTATACAGTGAGCAACTACCATGATGTATTTAGGGGAAAGGTTTCGGTTGATTAAGCTAAACGTAATCAGTCATCTGTAGATAATAGCTGAGCAAATAAAGATTAATTTGGAACTCGTTACTGAAGTCAAAGCTGGAATTAATTTCAACTGTTTTTTGTCTAGTTTTTCTTCCGTCTAAACTTAAGAAAACAAATTTATTCGAGCATATGAATTTGAAAAATAGTTAAAAGCTCGTATTCAAGTGTTTTCTGAGAATGCGCAAATATGAACGGGGACTCTTTTCCCCGGGCTGATATGACGGAGGTAAAAGTAACAGAAATTGCGAGCTGAAAGTAATTATTATACTAGTCTGAACTTGATGTTTTTTTTAATTTGTTTTCTTAATAACTTCACCCCAAGAAAGGCAAATAAAACCACCGAGACGCAAGGGGGTTGCTCAGCGTTAGGGAATATGAGACAAAAACACTATCGAGGAGAAAGAATAATAAAAGAACAAGAATTAAGAAGACAAAAGATATTATTTGAAGATCAAAGTTGACCGGCAATCAAGAAGCCGGAAGAAAGTCCTACAAGTGAGAAGTGCGAGAAAAAGTATTAGCATAGAATTTATGCTGTAAAATGATGAGATCTTGCCGCCAATCTAGTACTGCGCTTAAATTCAATAAGTCTAGACACTGTAAAGTTTGTCAGAACAATTACTATGAAAGTATTTATAGGAAAAGCAATGGGAAAGGGACTGAAGCCAAGATGCCAGGTTCAGACCAGTAACAGTGCAAATTCTTACTTGGATTTCATCAATAACTTCTAAATGTATAGCTGGCCTATCAGACCACATGTGGCAGCAATATCTAAAGCAAGGACGAATGGTAAACTTATAAATATGTAAGATAGACTCAGGAGAGAAAAAAATTCTAGCCCAACACAGTGAACCAACTTTCCTAGCAGCAGATCTAGCAGTTGATTCAATATAATCTTTCTACTTCATACCAGCAGAAAATGTTAGGCCGAGAAAACGCAATGAGTCACCGTCCTGGAGGTAGCATCAGCAATATTAAAATAGATTTACGTGAACGAGTGCTCTTGACTTCAAGACTATCTTCCTAAAAAACGCCTCCTTGGAATAAAACAATAACAGGCGTACGAAATGAGTTCAATATCTGTCTTTGGGATTTTCAGAGCTTTACGAGTTAAACCTGTGCGGAACGCGTCGTTTTGAATTTTCCGTAAACTGTAAACCGTGTGTATTAAAATCTGTTTTATATATGTTTCAAAACTCAAACTTTTGGGAGATAATTATTAGATCAAATATCTTCTTCCTTTATGTGCCGTGTCCCTTCAAGGCGTTGGCGATCAATTTCCTGTCCTTTGTAGCTCTTAATAACTTTTGCCTTTTTGCCATCTCTCGCAAACCATGTTCCGCCATCAATTCGCTCATGCATGCCAGGTAAGTCGTGTATTGCTTTTCTCTGTTCCTCTTTCCTTCAATCTCTCCTGTGAGTATCAGATACTCCAAGCCCTCTTTCCTCATTACGTGCCATAGTGACTCTCACTTCCTGATGTTAAATATGCCTTTTTGTTGCCATTGTTTCTAGAACGTCATCGTTGCTCACATGTTCGATCATTGATATTCGCAGCATCCTTCTATAGAACCAAATTTCTGTTGCTTCAAGTCTCTTTGTGAGGAGATTGTCCAGCATTTTCTGCCATAGAGAAGAACTGATACTACATAACAGTTCATTATACTTTCTCTGATTCTAACGATATTTTTCTATTTCTTAATAATTTGCTCAGCTTTTGGAGGGCATCTTTTGCTACCCCCAATTTCCATCATCTGTTAATACGCTTCACAGATATCTAAATTGTTGCATCTGTTTGATTCCGGTATCCCCAATTCGTAATTTGCATGTTGGGATGTTTCTTTTTGCTAACATAAACTATATCCTGCAGCAAGTCCACTGATCGGGATTTTGAGGAGACTGGAAACACCTCTTAATTGCTTTTCTTCCCAGGTGACCTCTGATCCTGGCCAATAGTGAACCCTCAAACAAAAGTAAAGCACTATGAAAGTATAAAAATACATTTTTATAGTAAAAATACCAGCAATACATTTTTATATAAAAAATGATCAACAGTAGATATTATTTTGTAAAAAAAAATTTGTTTTAAATAACCAACAATACTTATTTATAATAAAATAACTAACGATACATTTTTAAATCAAAATGACCAGCTAAGCATTTTATCTGTAGTTGAAGGTATACAGTTGCGCTCAAAATATATTCAGCTGAAGCCATAAAATTGTGTTCAAATTATTTAGGTTTCGGCATTAAATAACCCATAGTCGTTGATACGCAGCTAAACAAAATCAACCAACAAACCAAATAACCAACATGAAAAAAAACTCTTTTATGACATTAATCCATATAATATCCTACAAATTATTAAAGAAATCAAACTGTATTCCAAAAAATAACTTCAATAAAACTACAATATAAAACACATGTATCGCCGCCTCTAATAATTATGCCCACGTAAACATGTATATATGCACAAAAGCGGAGTATCATCTACCATGTATTCAAATGTGAAAGGAGAATAACATATATTTTCTTTACTTCAAAGTTCCCAAGAAAATTGAATTTCAGCATTAATGGCTCATAAGGAGTTGATATGCCGTTAAGCAAACCAACCAATCAAAACAAACCTTTTGCTAACAAGCATGCATTCAGTCTACGTGCAATTTATATTTAACGTGGCTTTCTTGGGTCAAAGCTTGCATTTAAAACATTTTAAGAATAAAGAAATAAAATAATCACTGACGCAGGAGAAAAAGCAAATGCAGAATGTGTGGAGGTGGTTTTAATTTATTCACAATAAGTTTGACATATTGGGATAAAGATGTGTCTGTTTCTGTTGACGATATTTGTTTGCTATGAATACTCCCATTTTTGTGCAGTGTCGCGTGATTTTAGATAATAGAATAATGTACATGATTATGCTACTCACATTTTCTGCCTTGAAAATGGAATAGTCTGCAAGGGGTCATAGGTTAAATATCTTAAACCTTTGTAGCCACCGTGACCATTTTGAACAGTTATGTCTTAAAAAAACACAGGACATATTTAGAAATCTGTCAGTCCTCATTTAAGTGATTACGATATAAAAATCCCATCTAGTGTTTGACCACATTCGGACAGCTAGTAGACAGGTTGATGTTAACCGGAGAGTTGAGTATCACAGTATGATCATTCAGCATGATGTTCAACCACCACCACCACCACGTTCTTCTTCTTCTGCTTGCCATAGCTCTTCAGGACGTTGATTATCATGGCTCTCCACAATTTCCTGTCTTTTCAGTTGTAATACCAATCGAAATAGAACCGATAGTTTCCACTTGATATAACCGTAAGTTAACGTCGCATAGGCTAAAGGAGGAGATATTCCTTAAAAGACGTTGTCGTTCGTGTTTTCTGTTTAAGTTAAGATATAAATCTTTTGTGGACTTTTCATTACTTTCTGTTTGAATTTCTGGAATAAGGAGTTATGATTATTAACGCTATTTTCAGTCACATCACAGCCCTCGTATTTGTTGTTTTTATCCGGTTTCTGTCACTCCAAGTAACCTTCAGGGAATTTCAAAATGAACCTTATATTTAATTTCTTCTGCTGCCCAATGCCGACTGATATCTTGTCTTGTTCATTTCTGATGCTGCTCATTTATTGCTAGTCTTATTTTCACTCAATCTGAATCTGTACTACCCAGCTCAGGGATTGAACTCGCATTGCTATGTCCCCAAATTCACAATTCAACGCTTTAACCCACTTGGCAATTATGGAACAATCCTGAATCTAGAAAATTAAACCTAATGCTCTTCTTGTATGCCTGCTGATGTCTCTGTTTCAGTAGCCTTGATGTCACACTTGACCGCCTTTGCTTGACGCTTCTCTTTCTTACTGATATGTTTAATGTCAAAATTGTCTCTCTCCAGCGTTGTTTTTCTTCTTTTCTTTATAACTTACTTTCCATTATTTTATTTTCTCTGTTTATTTTTACATTGAAACTTTATTCTACGCTTAATGCGTTTACATAATGTACCTAAAAAAGAAAAAGAAATCACACGAATGAAGAATTTCACTCACGGCGCGTTTTCTTGGGCAGATGTCTCCTCACAGGCGGTCAAAGCTTGCTGGAAGATTGGTGATTTTATCGAGTCACCATCTCTAGAATAGTTGCCAGCGGAAGCTATAGAACCTAGTCTGTCCTGCTATTTAACCCATAGCTGGGAAGAAAAAAGATGGATTCATACATTTGCTCGTAAGTGAATGTAAAGATCTGTTGTAGTAACCCACCTACAGTAGAATGAACTCTTCCTTCTTTCATAAATACTAACTGTGCGTGCGAGCAACGGAGACGCAGTGTAACCTGATCGTTCGGACGGGCACTTCTATCTGCTTATTACTAACGCTGTTGCTTTGTATATATCTGCTATTTCAATGCACTTGTTCGACCTACCTTCGTCTTCCGTGTCTTTATTTTCTGGCCCCTAAACAGGCCACAACAAAAACTCAATAGGAATTCGAACTCGGCTCTTCTATTTCTCATTCCAAACAGCATCCATTACACCACGCGCACATCCAGTCCCTGTCTGACATTAATTCGGCTTTCAAGTAAATCTGTTAACGTCTTTATACTTTTGGAGTTCCTCGATTGAGTTTCGATATTTTATTAACGATTAATAATTATTATTATCATCGTTCGTACGATATTTACTAGATTATAAAACTCTATCCGCATATTTTTAAACGTTGCCGAACATTACGTTGTATCCAATACGTTGGTATTATGGATAGGAGATTGTACATTGAAGGCTAAAGCAATATAGTCAGGAGAGATAACCCCTGTAAAACATGCGTATTATAAGCTAGAAAAAAGTCTATTAAGGAAGGGTGAGGGAGAGCAAGACAGACTTCATTACACACCTATTTCAATAGTGTTTTCTAGAAAGAGAATAAGTGTTAGTTGATGACTACGTAGGTAAATCAGTCAGTAAGGACCCTTCTTTTTCTATGTGCCGTTCTCATCCAGGACATGGACAATCCTTGCTCTCCACAACTTCCGGTCCTTTGTAGCTCTTAGTACGGTTTGTCTTTTTGCTATTACTCCTAATCCCTGGTCTGTCATCACAAGCACGTTAGGCATGTTATTCGCCGCTTTCTTATGTCCCTCTTACCTTGTGAGTTCCAAATTATTCAATGTCTCTTTCCTCCTTATGTTCCCTAGAAATTTCAACTGTCTCTTTCCGATTTTAAGTAAGCGTCCTTTTTGTTTCCATTTTTCTTAAAACTTCGTCGTTAGTCCCATGCTCAGTCGATGGTATTCTCAACATCCTTCTGTAGAACCAGATTTCTATTGATTCAAGTCTCTTCTTCATCTGTGAGAATTATGAAAAAGTATTTATCTTACATGGCAAATATTTATTACATTTCTTTTCAATGCACTTAGACCAACGCTTCAGATTCAAATTCGCTAAACTCTACCAGCGATTAATGTTTCATTTTTCCTCTCATGCCAGAATTTGTGGTCAATGTATAAATAAATATAAGGATTAAAGATTTTGAAACATTTAATATTAGGTTGGTGCAAAAATAATGTCGTTTTTTGACGTTCAACTTCATGTGAGAAAACGACATTATTTTTGCACCAACCTAATAAATCCTACCTGTAATATCGCAGGATGCATAAACAGCTCATGTACATACGTACAGTGTGGGGAACAAATATTCGTACACACAAAATGTTTTAATTTACTGAATTTCCAACTAATGAATAAACATACTTTTTATATAATTAACTGTTCATAGATGCATAATAACTGAATATGCATAGAAAACAGAAAAAAATTATTTAATAGAAATAAATTCCATTTATCCATTTTAATGGGTGAAAAAAGTATCCGTACAATGCAAATTTCACGTTTTAAAACTTTTAAATTGCTTTAATACTCTAGATTATTCTAATGGAATATTCTAGAATGCTTCAGTAATGTTATCAGTATTTATTTTTAGCCTAAAAATACAAACAGAACATTCTATAATTGATATTTGTGCAAGAAACGGCTTGCTGAAAATAATGAAAATACCCTGAAATGGCAAGTCAGTCTCCTGATTTAGGCCCAATCGAGAATCTGTGGCGTTATTGGAAAATTCAAATCCAATCGAGAGTTCCAACAAACATCCCGGATCTGAAGACCATTTGCGAAGAAGAAAGGAACAAAATACTAGCTAAAATTTGCAAATTATTAATTGAGGATTACAAGAGGAGGTTGTTTGCTGTAGAAGTGAATAAGGTCTCTCTCTCTTTCTCTCTCCCTTTTTCTTTCTTTCTTTCTCATTTATTTTAATAGCTTTCTTTTTCTTTCTTGATTCGACCAAGGCGTTATCTATTGTTCAACATATCTATCTCAATCTCGGGTTGTTCATATATCTATTTATTTATCTATCTATCTATATATAGTGGCTAGCCACTCGTATACAGGGACGGCCAGATAAATCTCGTTGCAGACGCCCGCTCAGGCGCATTTGAGTTTGTTCAACACCCATAGAGCCCATCTACTGCAACTATGCTGAGCGGAACTTGGTTACAGTTTCTGGGAGAGAGCGCGTTATCTGGCGTGATCAACAGTCTGAACAGGGCAGCACGCTCAGACCCTCGGTCACGATGACATGTGACTTCGTCCTAGCACAACCATCGATGGCTCCTCAACGGTTCCGTCTAATCGTCACTCACGTGGCTTGGATCAACCCGTGGTTTCCAGGCATTTCCAAAGGTGCCGCACGCTGGGATCGCCTCATCCAGACCGATAACATCAAGAAATTGTCACCCTGATAAATCAACCCTGGTGAGATTCTAACCCTGGTCTCATGGTCAGTAAGCGAACATCCGCTCGACCACATTCCCATATATATATATATATATATATATATATATATATATATATATATATATATATAAAGTCTGTTCATATATATTCCGTTAAAGTTTTTGAATATATATTTCATTTGTCTATCTATCTTTCCCATTTTGTTCATACCTGTGCTTATCTCTTTTCATCATATTTATGTCGGACTCCAGCTGTTCGTATTTATTTTCCATTTCGTTATCCATTTATCTATTATTAGACTGATCTATCTATCTATCTATCTATCTATCTATCTATCTATCTATCTATCTATCTATCTATCTATCTCTTTTGTTTTTATTTTATTTTATTTTCAGTGTCTTTTTTTTTCATTTTCCTCTTCTTTGCTTCTATTTTTATTCCCTTTTCCTCATTACATTCCAAACTCTCTCTCTCTCTCTCTCTCTTTCATTTATTCATCCGCTCCTCTCTGTCCATTCCTGTCTGCGCCACGCCGTACACATTTTTATCGTTGATTTCTCACGACAATGCGAGGCCTATTTACATGTCGAGGATGCACACACCAGAACCAAAATACGTTGAACAGGCTGCAATTGAAACATTTTAAAGATATTTTTTAGGCTGACTGCGTTAGCAAAAGCGCTCAGCCAAAACGGTTGAGGTCGACGAATCTTCGCCATGATGAAATAGTCTTTCACTCCCCCGTCTTAACCCTTCATCAATACACGTAGGTGTTTTCTAATGAACTGCTATTCGAATAGTTAGTTACTCATTCGGATTTAAAGATAGGTTTTATGTTGTGGGCAGACTGTCAGTAACGACGGGCTCTTTGCTTCAATTATTATATGATTATATTTTTGAATTCTTTTCTCGAATTTCCAGCTTCTTTGGTGTGGAAGCCATTTGATTCGTACGCTTGTGCGATGAGGTATAAACTGCGCATGCTCACATATTTCTACACATTTTTTATGCTTATAATATTTGATTAGATTTGTATGCTCCCCGTTATCTCGAATTTTGATTAAGGCTGCTTGGGAAAGGCATGAAGCCACTTAATTTAAAAAATAATATCTACCAAATACAAAGCTTAAGTACTACTCAAGGTATAAGGTCACTGAATGAAGGATTCCTAAGGACGTAAGAGGGAGAAGTAAGTGCAGGTCATGAAGATATGTAGGATAGATAAAGTTTGGTCCCAGATTTGAAGAGGTTAAGTTTGTAATAATCGGGACTCTTTTCCACAACGTGAAGGTTCTTGTAGACCACTTGGTCAAACTGAACGAAATTGAAAAACTGGAAGAAGATCTTGTAAGAGAAGCGAAAAGAGAAGTGGAAGTTAACACCTGTGATCATGATTGCTATAGCGTTTGGAACATTCCCAATGTGCATTGAAAAAAGGTAAGGAAGAAAAAATATCTAAAGAAAAAAACAAGACTAGCATAACAATAATATTTCTGGGATTTAGTAGAATGCTGAGGAGGGTGCTGGCATATTGAAGAAACCTGTTGTCACTTGATATTCACTGGAAGCCACCAGTTACAACGGATCGAAACACGATGAGTATGTTAAGAGAATCTTTTTTTACGAATGAAACTTCTTCGAGTTCGGGATTATTTAGATCAAATACTTCAAAGAACTCTTTGATGTGGTCGGATGACCTTACAAAATGAAGGTCTTCATCTGGGTATTCGTATTCGTTGGTTGGCGCCAAAATTAAGCGAGTTGGCTGGCGATATCAGTTGTTGTAGAAATCTGCTTTAGAGCAGTCCGTTTCCTTCTATGTAAACTATACCGCAAACAACCATCAACTTCCGACTGAATTTATTTTAAAGTAATTCTAACTTTTTGCCGGTAAGCCTTTACATTTTTTCCTCTTAGCCACTGGCCATAATCACTAAAAATGTATTTTTTTTGTTTACTTAGTTGGTTTTCTGTCATTCCCTTTACTTCTCTTTAGCTTATTCCTTGTTGCACATGTAACAGACGTGTACTTCAACTAGTACATAAGAAGCAAGCATTATTATTTTATCTAAGAGTAAAGTGTGAAGATCCAAAACACACACATCTATCTATCTATCTATCTATCTATCTATCTATCTATCTATCTATCTATCTATCTAAATACGTCAGTATTCTAATGATGAAAACACAAAAAATATTTATTTTACGTAGAAATGTTCCTTTTTGCCATAATCTCCTTCCTTGTAAATACACTTAATTCTACGGTGAATAGAACATTATTGTGAAATTTGATATCGAAACTTATCAAATAACTAAACGTGGCTATGGATTTACTGATCCAGCTTCGTGTGTAACAGTAAAGTAGTAATGTTCGATTAGACAAGCGAGGCGCCTTATGGAGAGTGGCTGTATGTGTAAAACATGTAACATGTGAAATGTTTGCGAATTTAGATTTGTCTTTTTGGTTTCCTAGTTGTTCAGAATCGAACATAATGGAAGAAAATGCCAGCTTTAATCCTTTCACCCTGGCTTTAACGTCCAAGTAGGCGACGATTGCACTAGCATGAAACAGACTGTCGCCTCTAAGTAATCGCAGTGGATTACAGTAAATGGGAACTGTTAAGAGAATCTATTTTTATGAAAGAAACCTTCCGAGTTCTAAGTTATTTAGATAAAAAGACTTCAAAAAACTCTTTGATGTGGTTGGATAACCTTACAAAGTGGAAGTCTCTGCATTCGGGTATTCGCATTCGTTGCTTGGAGCCCAAATTTAGCGAGTTGGCTGGTGAAGTCAGTTGTTGTAGAAATCTGCTTCACAGCAGTTTGTTTACTACCATTCGCTGACCCGACATGTAAACTATACCACAAAAAATCGAACAACTCCCGACTGTAGTTATTTAAAAGTATTTACAACTTCTTGCCGGTAAGTCTTTATGTTGTTTCCTTTTTTAGTCCTCTGACCATAATCACTAAAATTATAATAAAACCTCTTTATTTTTGTTTACTGTTAAAACTTAGTTGGTCTTCTTGTTACCTTTACTTCCCTTTTTTATTTTGTTACACACGTTACAAATATAAATATTAGGTTGGTGCAAAAATGATGTCGTTATTTACATGAATAACATATGTGAGAAAACGACATTATTTTTGCACTAACCTAATACTAATGATAAATGTCCTGATATTACGCTATGTATAACAGTCATTGCGTCTGTTCTTAATTGACAGGACATAATTTGTCTTGCTGAAGTAAGACGGAATACAGTAAATATCTAGTTCAGTACCACATATTTGCATGTCAATTGTTTAGCCATAACCATTTGGCCTTAGGGGTTGACGCAGTGTGCATCTCTGTTCATGGGCGGGAGTAGTGTGGGAGCATCATGGCCGCTGCGTAGAGTTGTTTTTTTTTTTTTAGTTTTTTTTGTTGTTCAGTTTGAAGGATGAGGGAGCCAAGGTGACTTGGTAGTCACACTTAGATATTTTCGAAAAACCCTCAATTGTAAACCGTCGAGTGGACTAGGTTATCCGATCTGAAGAGGTTTCTAGCCGCAAGGTTATGTGCTGCTTTTAGCAAAACCCACTACCGAATCGCGTATATTTTTCGTGATGCATATGTCTTGCATGCTCTTATTTGAGTTGGTGTCATGGGGGTGCATCGGGCTTCGTATATTTGTACCCCAGCATTCCTGCTGGCGCATTTGCTCTCTCACTCAGTAATAACAAGATTCGTCCGATAGTGACCAGACATGTTCGTAAGAGCTATTTTCTACAGATAAGTGTATTTTTCTCATCTTCGGTATAATTGCTCGTTTCTCGGCTCAGGCTCATTTGTGTTTCTTCAACATCCACAGATTGTAATGCAACTACGCTGAGAGGACGTTAGTTACAGTTAAACTGTAATTAAGGTCCTCTCAGCATAGTTGTCCATATTGTTCTCTATGTATCGTGTCCTCTCAGGAAGTAAGCGATTTTGCCTTTCCACAACTTTGTCACTTGTAACTCTTAATAAACCTTGTCCTGCTGCTGCCTCTCCTAATCCCTGTTCCGCCATCCATTTTACTCAAGCCTACCAAGTATGTCATACGTTGCTTTCCTCTCTTCCTATTACCCTCTACAGTTTCTATGAGTATCAGATTTTCCACGCCCTCTTTCCTCATTATATGGCCTAGAAACCTCAACTGTCTCTTTCTGAGATGTTATGCGTTGTTTTCCTCTGTCCCTCTTGTTTTCCTCTTTCTTGTGAACATCAGTTTTTCCAAGCCGTCCTTCCTCATTATATGCCCCAGAAACCCCACCCCTCACTGCCTGATGTTAAGTATGAGTTTCCTTTTTGCTTACATTTTCTCTAAAACTTCATCTTTATTTACAGGTTCGGTCTACTGTATCCTCAATATCCTTCTGTAGAACCACATTTCTGTTGCTTCAAGTCTCCTCTCCATCTTTGGAGAAATATTTAAATATAGACAGAGAACCAAGTGAATATAACGTCTGTGGAAATATAACGATTTGTCTCTTGGTCGATTGGATGACTACCAAAACTAACTTTTAGGTTAAAGAGAAAAGTCGCCAATGTCGGTGGATAATGTCACTCGGCCTTTCCTATGAAAATTTTTTTTAAACGATAAAAAACTAACGTTGTCGCTTTTCCTGTTACAGACGCAGAAAACGTTTAATATACCTTATTCGATTCTTTTTTTTCTTTGTGTCATCTCCCGTACTGCCATACAGGAAGACAGATATCACGTAGCAATTTAATACTCTTTTCCATTTTTCATTTATTTTTTTTTAATTTTATTTTTATATTCTCTTATGTTGTTTGTTTACCATGTCTATAGAGTTCAGTTTGCTCTTAGCTATCTTCGGATAGAATAATTCGTACTTTTCTAAAGGGTATTTGTGTGAAAGTGAATGTAACACTCGTCACCGTAATTCGAACTCGGCTCTCTGATTTCACGTTCCAAACCTCTAACCATTGCATCACTTTCCCATCCGAGAACCTAGACAACAGTATAGAAACAAAAGAATTTTAAAAAGTGGAAAATAGGGCAAGGACCTTTCCTGGAAAAAAAAAAAAAGAAACAAAGAAAAAGGAAATAGAACATCGAGGATAGACTCGTTCTCATAATCACTTAGATATTTGGAACCGTGTGATAAACGGCTAGAATCAGGCTTTGAGGATTTAGAAAAGCGAAGAAGAATTAAACCTACCCAATCCACGGCTGGTTGGTCGATTTTGTTTAACGGCATATCAATCTCTATGGATTATTTAATGCCGAAATTTAAATATTTTGAACACGGTTTTATGGCTTCAACTACAGATAAAATATATCGTTGGTCATTTTGCTATAAAATGTATTGTTGGTAATTTTACTATAAATATGTATCGTTGGTAAATTTTTATATAAAAATGTATCACTGGTATTTTTACTATAAACATGTATATTTACATTATTTACATTTATTTTTTAAAGACATTTTTATGTTTATACGTTCTTTTTCGAGATACAAATATTTAATTAAATGCTCTGTTTATAATAAACGGTATTAACAACATTTACCGACCTGAAAGTCCGAGAATTTTTCATAGAAAATATGCGTCCTCCGACTATGAAAATTTTTCAGACATTCCGGCCGGTAAATGTTGTTAATATTGTTTATTATAAACAGAGCATTTACTTAAATATTTGTATCTATAAAAAGAACGTATAAACATAAAAAATGCCTTAAAAAATAATTGTCGGACTTTGTCCATTTCATAATGTGTGACGTCATTATTTACATTGCTTGAACTGCTGTCATCGTCTTTATTGTCATATTCACATATTCACGACGTTTTCGGCCACTGTACGCTCCGGTAATGAAGATGAGGACAACAGTCCGAACAATGTAAATAGTGTAAGTAGTTACAAAACCTCATCTCAGAAATATAGACAGATCCTGAAGAAGGCTGGAGCGTACAATGGCGGAAAAGTTGTGAATATGACAATGAAGATAGGGACAATAGTCTGAACAATGTAAATAGTATAAATACTTACAAAACCTCATCTAAGAAATATTGAGAGATGTTAAAGGATTGGTACGAATTAGATATACCAAAAATATGCAGACAATTAGAAAAGTCCCACCGAATTTCGAACCATCTAACCGATGCAGAGACTTACGACTCATCCCTTCAGACATGGCACCAAGACTTGCGGTCAATTCAACGAGAGCCAGTCTGGTTTCAGAAAAAGCAGGACACGCTTTTGTCTGAGAAAGAAATCAGTAGAACTGTTGGATTAAACATAAGCTGTAATTCGATGATGATGCCCGGCGCGTACAACGTCTGAAACGTTGTGAATATTAGAATAAAGACGAGGACAACAGTCCGAACAGTACAAATAGTGTAAATAGAAATATAGACAGATACTTTCATAGTGTTTTGTTTTTGTTTGGGGGTTCAGTATTTGTCCATTTTTGGAACTATATCAGGTGCTACCACTCCGGGTCAGGGTGCACCTGGGAACAACAACAATTATTTGTTTCGCACTCCTCAAAACCTCCAATTTGGGCCTTGCTGCCGTATGTAGTTTATCGTCATACCCAGAACTAACAAATCCACGATAGTGCTGTTGTAAGCAAGAATACCGAGAAAGTTGCTGGAGATTTGAAGCGATAACTACTAGATATAACGGTCATGCAAATGAACAGATGTCATGCATGAACACACACATCTGGAACAGATGGCTAACCCAAACAACGTATAAAATCCTCAGTTAAATAAAGACGGAGATCCAAGTGAATATAACGTCTGTGGAAATATAACGATTTGTCTCTTGGTCGACTGGATGACTATCAAAACTAACTTTTAGGTTAAAAAGAAAAGTCGCCAAGGTCGGTAGGAAATTCATGGATAATGTCACTCGGCCTTTCCTATGAAAATTTTCTTAAAACGAAAAAAAAATTAACGCTGTCGGCTTTTCTCTTACAGACGCAGAAAACATTTAATATACCTTATTCGATTCTTCTATATTTGTCTATATAGAGAGATGAGGTATTATGTACATTATTTACATTATTCGGACTAATGCCCTGATCTTTGTCGCCATATTTATTACAACGTTTCGGCTGTTGTACACTCCGGCCTTCTTCAGGTAGTTGGAATGTCAAACTGAACCCTTTATTTCACCCACTGCCTTAACCGGGTATCCTGTCACTGGATCTAACCAACGCCTTTATCCACTGTGCCATGTGTCCTTGAGGACATCCGTGTATGAATTTCCGGGTATTATAAACCTAATGTCTTCAGCAACCATTTTTACCAGTGCTCGTATTGAAATTTTTTGATGTTATCAAAACATGTTTTTACCAGAGCTCATATTGCAACTTTTGTTGTTATTATCGCTTTTCTCTGGCACTCCTTATTAGTGGAGAACTTTCAGAGGGAAATTTAACAGGAAGATAACTGATAACTGACATCCATTAAAACATGGCACGTGGAACTAGAACAGTCTACCACAGTGAGCGAAATGAAGGGTTCAGTTCGACATTCCAACTACCTGAAGAAGGCCGGAGTGTACAACAGCCGAAACGTTGTAATAAATATGGCGAAGTTCGAGAAAAAAATTACATTTTATAAATAGAATTATTTAGTAAAATTTTTATTTATTTAAATTTTGTATAATTACTTTTAAGCCTGTTATCAAATTAAAACATACATGCGCGCATGCGCGCGCACACACACACACACACACACATATATATATATATATAATTTGAATGAAATTGATAATGGACATCTGTATCGAGAGGGTTAATTTTCTTTTCTGTTTGATAACAAACTAAGGGTAACAGGAAAAGAATATAAACCTAGATGTGCGGCCCTTTGAAGTCATTTTTATGACTCCTTCTAGATTTAAACTGAATATATTTTCTGTTAAATACAGTATTTTAAATGAACAAACAGTTTAGATTTGAAATTGGATCATCTTGCTGTCAGCAAAGCGACGCGTATCAAGCTAATATATATTAAATAAATATGGCTTCTTTTGCACAAGAGACTAAATTATGCATGGGTGATGTATTTTTTAATGTTCTACGAGAACATTTTTTAGATACACAATCGTACACTTTATTGCTCTGAAGGGAGGTAAGGTATTCATGCGGGTACGATTCAGTGTGTGTGAATGTGCAGGCGTATACATGCATACTGTGTGTGTGTGTGTGTGTGTGTGTGTGTGTGTGTGTGTCTGTGTGTGTATTACAGAATAATAAATATTATTTTGATGAGATAACTGCGTGTGTTGTGAATGTGTATGCTTAGGCACTGGCAGGGTCACACATTAAATCATAGATAGATAAATGAATAGACTGAGATAGGTAGATAGATAGATAGATAAATAGATAGATTGATAGATAGATAGATACATAGATAGATAGATGAACAGAAGGAGATTGACACATATAGGAACAGACGGCGACAAATAGATATATGAACAAACTGAGGTTATAGGATACAAATCCTATATCATCCCAACAAAATACTAGAAAACACAAAATAGATCTGCACACCCGCAAAATCGTTAAGATATTTCTGCATTTTCACAACCGACAAGTTGATTAGCAGTCGTTTCGTCTGGCCAAACATGCATACTGACATGAAAAGCTGGACTCAAACCTGTTCAAATTGCCAAAAAAGCAAAGTAAACAGACATACTAAGTACCCTCCTGGGCATTTTCTAAAACCAGATGGTAGATTCACGAATCTTCACATTGACATAGTGGGTCCCTTACCAGAAGCAAACGGACATAGTTACCTACTCACTATTATTGACCGATTCACAAGATGGCCTGTCGTTGTTCCTCTAAGGGATATATCTGCAGAAACGATCTCTAAAAGTATATTACATGAGTGGATTTCCGTTTTTGGTTGTCCCTCAGTAATAACTACAGATCGAGGTTCGCAGTTCCAATCTACTCTCTTTGATGAGTTCACAAAACTATTGGGAGTTAAGCATATAACAACAACAGCTTATCACCCATGTGCCAATGGCTTAAATGAACGTTTCCACAGGCAACTTAAGACAGCATTAACAGCAAATAATGATTCCTAGACGTGGTTAGAAAACCTACCGCTAATATTACTATCCATCCGGAATGTAATCAAAGAAAATTTAGGATGTACAGCATCCGAAATGGTTTTTGGAACGTCCTTGACGTTACCAGGGCAGTTTTGTGATAAATCCAGTAACCTCCAGCCAACTACATCTTTTGTACAAAGATTTAAGCAAAGAATGAATGAACTAGTTTTCACACCCACTAGAACAGAAACAAAACACCTTTACACTCCAAAAGACCTCCACAATTGTGAATATGTTTTCGTACGAAACGACACAGTAAAAAGGCCTCTTTGCCCTACTTATACGGGACCTTTCCAAGTAGTCGACAGAAAACCCAAATATTTCACAATTGTAGCAAAAGGCAAGCAAGTCACTGTCTCCATAGACAGACTAAAACCAGCGTACTTGGATTTACCTACAAAGAAAGATACGTCGGAACATTCTACAGCTGCATCAAATACCAATGTAAATGAAACATTTTCTACACCTCCAAACACACCTAAAAACATTACCACAAGATCGGATAGACATGTACACTGGCCTACTCATTTTAAAACATATATTAGATATTGAAAAATATTTTCAATATTTATCAATCTGCAGGGGGATTTATAGGATACAAATCCTATATCATCCCAACAAAATACTAGAAAACACAAAATAGATCTGCACACCCGCAAAATCGGATCAAAACGATTAAAAACATTTTTTCGCAATAAGGTGTGAAATTAATTTTCTGACCAATGAAAGGAGGCGATTTCCTAAACTGAGAAAAAAAGTAACGAGCCAGTGTGAAAAGGAAATCAGCCATAAATAGAGAAACTCAAATCAATCAGGGTCAGAAGGGCGCAGATATCAAAGAGGACATAGGACTGACAGAAGTCCATCACTGACTCAACCCGGCACCTAGAGCAGTAAGTGGGGTAGGAAAGCAGAACAACAACAACAACAACAAATTTACAACTACTCCAAAAACAATTCCACCGATAAGTAAATTTTCCTCTTATCTTTTATTTCTCATTCACACTCTCTTTTTCAACTTAAATTGATCGCCCCTTTTCCTTTTTCACCAACTCGGCGGATAAAACAAAAACAAGAAACAGACATTATTATCTCCGTTGAAAGACAGTGAACACATAATTTTTTATTCAAATCACATTTACTTAAATGACCTAAAAAACATTTATCTTGTATGCAAACAGGAGACATTAATATACAAATTTGTTTATTCTGTATGAATGTTATTAAATATACTATATTCTATTTTTCTACAAACATTCCTTATCGTGTTGTCTTTTCTTGAAATTTGCGTGTGTTTTGTGGACAGTGTATCCCGCATTAAATTCTCATTTAATACGGGTATGCTGTACCCCACAATGTAGAAAGATATATATATATATATATATATATATATATATATATATATATATATATATATATATAGATAGATAGATAGATAGATAGACTGAGACATGGAATAGATAAGTAGATAGATAGATAGATAGACTGAGATATGGTATAGATAGATAGATACGCGGAGCTATACAAAAAACTGAGGAATTTAAACAGCTCGCCTACCGAAATATTGTGCAAACTCTTGCCGCTATACCTTGTGAGCAGTAGCATTCAAGAAATCGTTCTCTACGTATTCAAATACATAACTTCAAAATAGGCAGTGGAACCTAGATGCGAAGTTAAGTAATAATTTTTCCATTGTCAGTTTCTCGTAATTTGGAGTAGCATATGACTGATTTAAAGTTAAATTTGGAATAGAGCACCCAGTAAAGATCGAACTCACTACACAGTAGTAGTGATCAATTTGCCTAACCCCGCTAATCATTACCCCAAGCATAGATAGATACGGACAGACTTACATAGACAGATATGAACAAACTGAGATAATAGTTAGATATGAACAGATAGATAGATAGATAGATAGATAGATAGATAGATAGATAGATAAATAAATAAATAAATAAATAAATAAATAAATTTTAGGCCAATAATAATAAATGGGTAAGTCGTTGATTCGGGATGAGACCTGTGCGGATACATTTTCGGCCGGTAATTTGATCAGGTCCGCGTTTGACCCGGGGTCCGTCGCCCGAGACGCAGAGATGAAAAAAATAGTTAAATATTCTTCTCTTGCTGATAATTTATGTTTTTTACTCCTGTGGCAGTGGAGACTTCACGGGTTATTGGCCCTCGTTCGATGGCGTTCCTTCGGAGGATTGGCGCGATTGCGTCTCGATTAAGGAACGAGCCTCGCGGAACGGAGTGGCTCTTGCAGCGTGTCTCACTGGCGATGGTTCGAGGTCATGCTTTCCCCATCATTGCGGCTGGCAGAGGATAGAAAAAATTGTTTATAGTTACGTTGTTCTGGAATTGTCATCAATGGTCGATTGAACTTGCTTTGTTTCAATGACTTTTGTTTTGTTATTATTAGTTACTTTGTTCAATAAATGATTTCTTAAACAATGATCGAAAAAAAAAGAGTTGTAACACTTTGATAAGAGCTAAAAACGCTTGGTTTGTTTTTGCTATGAACGCAAAATACTTTTTCAAATCTCAATGTGCGAATTATGATAACAGTTCCCATCTTTGAACAGCGACATTATTTCTGTTTCTTTTCTGAAGTAATTTATTCGCATTAGAATGTTCATATTCTACTGACCTTTGCAGTAAATTCTTAAACATAGGAATTTATAGCTCTGCTCTGTAATATAAACATAGTGACTTATAAATTTATCAATCACACCACTTGATCTCCCCTTCTTAATAATGAAACATTCTGATGTTGAGCAAAATAATACCTAATTTGTAAGTAGGAGAGATCTGGCTACTAGTCCAGTTATTTTGTTTGCTTTACTGTGAGTTTTTTTTTCTGGTGGGAGTAGATATTGTTTTACTTTTAATGATTTATAAAAACTATTTATTTTGAATACATGTTGCTATAGGGGGTAGGGTTGAAGCTCCCGCCTTCTGCAGGAAGCCGAATATTAAATTTGTATTCTTTCCTTCAATCTATGGCAACGCTACCGAGCTGAGAGGTCGCATTTGTCTAAAATCATTGCTGCGATTGGATTTGGGAAATAAATCCGGAAACTTCTTTTTCAATAAGTGAGCAGTACTAAATAGGAACATGACGTGATATCCCTAGATTTGAACAGCAGAACGAGAACAATTTACCACTGTAGTTTAAATAAAAGGCTCAGTGCACACCGATAATGGCGATTGTCAGGGAATAGAATATGATGTAGTCATATTTGCACCCGTTCACGCATGCGCATACCATTCATACCAATAACCAATCAGTAGGTAGACAGCGTAACAGATATTAATTTACTTGCTCTCTTCGTTTGTCAGGATTGAGCGCTTTCTTATCTGTTTAATGCCGGTTAGCATTTGTGTTATTGCCTGCATAAGCTAATGCACACACACACACACACACACACACACACACACACACACACACACACACACACACACACACACACACATACATTACTTTAAACTTAATCAGCGTTTCTTGTTCCTTATTATCGAAAACGTTATATTAAAATATTCCCTGTTTTTATTTTTATTTGAATTCTTTTAAACAGGGTGAATTACATCTACCGGCCCGCGCATCGAGAATGTTAATAAGGTAAATGGACTAGTAGATGCAATTCGCGCATCTACTGAAACGTATGTATCCACTAAAATATAATGTTTAAATAATGTCGAATAATTCCTTAGAAATTATGCGCGCGCGCACACACACAAACACACATACACAAATATATATATATATATACACATATTTATATAATATATATATATATATATATATATATATATATATATATATATATATATATATATATATATATATATATATATGTGTGTGTGTGTGTGTGTGTGTGTGTAAAATTTGTTACAATAATATCAAAATCCGTTACTCAGAGTTTCATTAACAATCATTGAATACTCGGTTTATTTTATATTTTAAGTTTTAGCTTATTTATAAAATTTAGCATTTCTTATTACTATATATTTATATATATATATATATGTTTTTTACATGTATATGTATATTTGTTTATATAGAAAAATAGGAATGCATCTGTATAGTTGTGTATTGTGAAAAAATATATTTGTGTTTGGCCAATATGAAGATTGATATGTATGTATAGATACGGGTAGGTATATAGATAGGATATATAGGTGTATATGTGTATGTATATATATATATATATATATATATATATATATATATATATATATATATATATATATATATATATATATATGGATATGGATAGATAGATGTATAGGTGTGTGTATATGTGTATGAGGGGATGTGTGTGTGTGTGTGTGTA
>OZ038483.1:54568554-54571054 GCA_964036315.1 Acanthosepion esculentum | reverse complement strand
CAAGGCACCCCTTTTTAAAAATTGATGCAGCATCATAAAAATCAATACATTCGTATACTTGTTAAATCTGCAATCTCCGCAAAGTATACATTGCAAAGTAGAGAAACCAAATTATTTTATGATGACAATGTTAATAACATTCATATGTAGAATAAAAATTAATATTTTTCTCCTTAATTTACAAAGGTTTCTGAATTATATATATATATATATATATATATATATATATATATATATATATATATATATATATATATATATATATATAAGGTATATTTAGGCAGCAAGTATTTATCCAAACAGGTGTGATGAAAAAGAACCGACAATATTTGGCTGTTTAATTTTTTTTATTTGATTTTTCCAATTTTCGGATGTGTTGAGTATTGTGGTCAAATCTAAGAATAAACTGTCCAAAGTTCATATTTTGTTATTTTTGTTCAAGTACTTTCGACTTTCGTAATCATAAGTTCATAAAAGGCTAATTTTGCATATTTTCATAAATGAATTCACCTGTTGTGCATATATGCAAATCCTTATATAAAATTCAAAAAGATTTTCTACAAGCATTATAAAGTTATTTGCATAAGCTTTAGAAATTCTCTTATAACCTGATACCCTTTCTGAACTGTAGAGCAGAAATTTACAAATATTTCAACTCCACTGCTTGGTAGTGGTTCAAATCCATATAGATTAATGTGTGATGGAAATTAAATGTCAGTAACCATTAAAATGCCAAGAACTAAATAGATTAGTATTAAAAAAATAAACAAAAAAACAAGTGGAAATTCCTTCTGTTATATACCGTACTTATGATCACTAATTAGTATGTCGCAATCCTCATAAATACCTTGGACACTATTGTAAGTGGGGTAATAGTACGCCAGTAGCAGCGGTTTACCTACTTCATGCGGCTGGCGAGTATTGTATTTTGTTGATGTTATAAACATTACCATTTCATTTCTAACCTCTGTTTTGGTTATTCCTAATTCAGTAACCCTTTCTAGGTTAAAGCACTTTCTATAGAAGTTTTACAGATATCAAAAAATGTGGCACATTGTTGCCTGCAGCGATGTGTGTGTGTGTGTGTGTGTGTGTGTGCGTGTGTAAATTTTCAGATATACCTAAAATATTTATCTTGAAAAGAACAATATGAATAAAAACAAAAGAACATCTTATCTTAGTCAACGTCTTTCGTCATCAGATGGACTTTATCAAGACAAGTATTTAGAAACAAAAGTAAAAATGTTAGTTTTTCAAAATTTTGAAGTTTAACAAACGCCCATAAATGTTCATCAGGGTTTTAAAATGTTTGAAAAACTAACATTTTTAGTTTTGTTTATAAATACTTATTGCTAAATAAAATCCTTACATTTGCCTTGATCAGAGGGTATATATGTTTTGTCAAATTTAACCGACAAGAAACGCTTTTATTGTATTTAAAGAATGAAAAGCAAACAACACAGAGAAAAATACGAGATTTTTCTTTTTCATATTTTTTCTCTCCCATATTTCATTTTCTGATGAAGCGTTAATAAAGCAATACTTAAACTATAAACGTTTTCTATTTGTTCTTTATCCTGTCATATATATATATATATATATATATATATATATATATATATATATATATATATATATATATATAGAGAGAGAGAGAGAGAGAGAGAGGGAGATAGATAGATAGATAGATAGATAGATAGATAGATAGATAGATAGATAGATAGATAGATAGATAAAATTCAATACCCCATATGATATATGGCCATTTCGCCACGAACGGGCTTTTTAACACCAAGGAGTTAGATAAAAAAATGATTTACCTTATTTTTTTATCCAATTCCTTGGTGTTGAAAAGCTCATTCAGGGCGAAATGGCTATATATCATATGGGGTATTGAATTTTATCTACATATAATTCATATATGCTCTATAATAGATATATTGAGCTCTCTTCTGTGGATCAGTTTTACTATTTTACTATTTTATATTAATAGGATTCACTTGGATTAACTTACCACTGATTTTTACTTCCATCCTAATTCTCGGCTATTTGGAACAAAAACAACATTGCAACAGAAACGTGTTCTTATTTTCAGACCTACCCACAGTGTCGCCATCTTTTTAGTGTAACGTTAACATTACTCTTTCCATCGGTTATATATAAACATTTTACTTTTCACAAATCTATTTAGTGGAAATTAAAACAAAAAAAAACATTTAATTTCAGTGACTAACACTTGATTCTCGAACCCTTAAACTGTCATTAAAACAATCATTTCCATCCTTAGCAACACCATATACATGTTTTAACCAAGGAGAATAGATGGTCTTTTGTTAAAACGCGCATGCGTAGTGTTACTGTCTTGCCAATATTCGCCAGCCACTGAATTCAATGGTGTATGTTTGCAGTGTTCTTGACATTGCCAGTGCCCGATAACACAGGCTTCAGCGGCGCTAGACTGAAATAAAGAGGCTGGACGAGGCAAATAAGGAGATTTATC
>OZ038483.1:54553554-54563554 GCA_964036315.1 Acanthosepion esculentum | reverse complement strand
TATATACACGCAGCACCTGAAGATTGCGTTTGAAACTCCGAGTAGCGCTAACGGTGTGATATGTATATTCATTAATATACATACTTTATGGCTCGGCGGTTTATTTGGAAAAGATGGCGTCATTGGTCTTTACTTTTTTCAAGACGACAATGGAAATGTTGTTACTCTGAACTCCGAACCTTACATTGAGATGATAAACAACTTCTTTGTGCCTGAATTACAATGAAAACGTATTCTAGTCCGACGCGTGTGGTTTTAGCAGCATGGAGCAACGGCACACACAACCAGACCATTAATGGACGTTCTTCGCCTTCTCTTCGGTGACCACCTCATTTCCAGGTTTGCTGGTACTTCTTGCTCCCCTCGGTCACATGATTTGTCCATGTGTGATTATTTCTTGTGGGGAAGCCTTAAGGAACGTGTGTATGAGCAAAATCCCTGTACATTGGACGATTTGAAGGAAGTTATTCGCGTGGAAGTCGTCCAAATCGACAGAGCAATACTGGAGAGCGTGGAGGCCAACTTCCAAGAATGCCTTCAGAAATTCATCAATGAAAACAGACACCACATGAAGGGTGTTTTTCCGTAACTGATTTTTTAAAATGCTAATTCAATATGAACAAACTGATATCAATAAAAAATTTTCGAAGCTAAAATTAATGATGATGTGAATTCTTCAAAAACGTCCATCCTTTCTGCCTCCAACTTTAGAAAGAAAGAAACAGATTAGGATAGATAGATAGATAGATAGATAGATAGAAAGACAGACAGATAGATAGATAGATAGATAGATAGATAGATAGAAAGATAGATAGATAGATAGATAGATAGATAGATAGACAGATAGAAAGACAGATAGATATATAGACAGAAAGACAGACAGATAGATAGATAGACAGAAAGACAGATAGATAGATAGATAGATAGATAGAAAGACAGATAGATAGATAGATAGAAAGAAAGACAGATAGATAGAAGCTTATCAGTCTGAATTGATTCATGGACCGACTGAAGCAATCCGTACAGGTTTATTTATATTAAAACGTGAAACAAGACTTAAGCTCCAATATTCTTTTGTCAGTCTTTTTAAAGTGCTCATATCTAAGAAAAGACGTTATTGAAAAAAAATCCTCTTCGTTGCCATAGCAATGGTCAATCTATCTTTGAACCTTCACTTTATGCCACATAGACTAATCTGTCTGTTTATTTGTCTGTCTTTTTCTCGTTAGTTACATATTTGGTATTCATATATCTATGTTGTCAAGTATGCGTATGAAGATATGTAAGTACATTCTCATACAATTCAGTGCTTGTTTACAGCTGAAAGAAAGATTTTGTTTTCATGTTAACTTATTTTCAACGAAAAGAAATGTTTCAAGTTTAATATATAAAAGAAAAATATAGTAAGAATGCCGTTTATTCTATGTGTTTTTCAGACTATTGTCTCTGCCATAGTTGCTTTTGGCACAGCGTTACAATCGATGTATTTGTCGGCCTCCCTCAACTGAATATTAGATTCACTTGCATTGAAATAGCACCAGCAATTTAACATTTTTCTTTAATAGAATATCAAAAATCTAACAGTCACAAAACTGAGCATTATGATCTTCTGTTTATCTATCTATCCCTCTATCTGGGAAAGCAACTGATAATTTTTTTTTATATATGAGACCAATTTTAGGAAAATCTGTAAACGATTGTAAAACCGTTTACGTGTGTCACACCCTTTAGGACTTTATCGGACAAAAAGCGATGTTTACTTTGACGCGATTACACATGTGCATGAAGGAGAGGGGAGGCTGAAATTTTAAATTAAAAGTTTTAATTTCAAATTTGAAGATTTCATCCTGCGTATGTGCATTCACATCAACGTAAACTTCATTTTAGACAGATGACGAAACGACTCACACTTTGTCATATATATATATACATATATATATATATATATATATATATATATATATATATATATATATATATATATATATATATGTATGTATTAGGATATTAAAACCAAACATGGTAAAAATCGCTACACAATTACAATTATCTTTCAACACTACAAATGTGTCTCCACGGGCGTTGTTAAACTACTGGCAAGTGGGCGATTATAAATAAATAATCGATTACAAAGAAATAATCTCTCTCTTATTCTCTCTCCCTATCTCCCTCTCTCTCTCTCTCTCTATATATATATATATATATATAGGGTGCGATGGTAAATTGTCATCATTTTATATTTTTAATTTCGCGCATGCGCATTCTTTATTTTGATTTTGTCGACTGCACAGTATACTAGGGTCAGTTGGGCACCGTCTGTGAGAAAAACAGCACCATGAATGTAATTCACTCCGCCAGAAATTTGGAATTGCACGATGTACTGCTTAGTATTCCCACCGGAAGCTCCAACGCGAACATTTCGGAGGTGTTTGGCTGTCAATCTGAAAACAGAGCAGATGATTCGCAAACAGCTAGATGAGTCTAATGGTGATTAAGAAGGTGTTTGGAATGATCACTAGTAGTGACGACATTATGCCTCCATTCATCTTCTTACAGGGCCTCAGACTTAACACGGAAGCCTACATCAAGTGCCTATATATGTCTGTCAGTCTGTTGACCAGACTATTTGTAGCAGATAACACTTTTAACTCAAGTAATTTTTGTAATTATAGTACTCAGTAGCACATGATACATCATGATTAGCAATAATAATAATAATAATAATAATAATAAATCAAATATGTTTTACCTATCTTATCCCTACTCAGGTTTTCGCAGAGATCATATACACTCAAGAGAAAAAGAAACAAAATAATTTCTAGATACAGCAACAACAACAAAAAACAGAAAAGCGATAAAAAGAAGCGAAGGAAAATTAAATTAAATAGAAGATATAAAATAAATTATAAATGATCAGAACGAAAGAAAACGGATCAGTTCTATTAGTGTGAGAGAAAAATTAGAAAGAAGAAATGCATTAAAGAAAGAAAGAAAGAAAGGAATGCATTAAGGGAAGAAAGACAATGCAATAAGGAACGAATGAAATGCATTAAAAAGAATTAAAGAAAGCACGAAAGAAATGCAATAAAGGAAAATGAAATGCATTAAAGAAAGAAAAAAAAAGAAAAATGAATGAAAGAAAGAATTGCATTCAGGAAAGAAAGAAATTCATTAAAGAAAGATAGAAAGAAAGACAGAACGAAAGAAAGAAAAAGAAATGCACTAACGAAAGAATTAAATAAATGCATTAAAGGAAGGAAGGAAGAAAGAAATGCACTAAAGAGAGAATTAAATAAATGCATTAAAGAAAGAAATGCTCTAAGGAAAGAAAGAAAGAAAGAAAGAAACGCATCCAGGAAATAAATAAAGAAATGTATTAAGGAAAGAAAGGGAGAAATGCATTAAAGAAAAATATCACGAAAAGAAAACTAGAAAATCCATAATGAAAGTTCAGACAAACGTGTGCGTTCATGTGTGCATGTATGCGTGTGTTTGTGTGTGTAATCACATATATGAATTCTGAAAATATGTACGTATGTACGTAAATACATACACACACACACACACACACACACACACACACACACACACACACACACACACACACACACACACACACACATATATATATATATATATATATATATATATATATATATATATCAGTTGTGTGAAAAAGTTACCAGCAAAAAAATGATTCTCATCTTGTAAATAATGTATTCACTCTCTAGATACTTTTTTTTTATTTGGTTAAGTGCGCTGGGAACTTTTGCACTCATCTAATATATTTTATTCAAGAAACGATGTGAGTCATACTATTTTTGCAATTTCCCACAATACCTCTGTTTGTGGCCAAACCGGATGTTTATTAAAATTCCCCGCTTTGTCAAAATGTGAGCAGATTTTACGCCTTGTCTGTACAACCTTCATTAAAAAGCCGCAAGAATGAACGCGCGTATCGACTGACGTCCAGTTTGAATAAATCTATGGTAACGTTATTTGGCGTTTACATGTTTATCATCGATTATAGGAGCCTGATAACACTCGTACGAATGTCGATAAACACAATATATCATAATAATACGTGAGAATTACATTGCTGTATAAAACACGTTGATGGTTAGATAAGACGTATACGTTGAAGAAGCAAAATTATGAGTGCATTGTTTAAAGAACTAGCTTTCTAATCAAAGCGATAAGAGTTCAAATCTAACCGAATCATTTTTTTAAATTATCTCATTGAAAAACAATGCGAACACCCTGGCACGCACACACCGACATATTATCTATCCCTTGGAATGATGATGATTTATGATGATGATTCCTCTTCTTAAGGAACAGCGTGTGCTCGTGGATTTTAGGTGATTAATACACTCATGTTTTATAGATTGCGCAAAAGAATTTGGCAAGGTACGACTCAAAGGATCTATTTGAACTGCTAGGAAAACTAGATCTATTTGATAATCATGTTGAATCCGGAAGTTATAATAAGGAACAAACAACCTAGATACGGATAGAAAAAGGAATAGAATACATACACAAAATTAGAAAGATACGTAAGACAAGGGTGTGTTTTCTCTCCAGATCTGTCCAACATCTACAGCGAGGCTATCGTAAGGGATCTGGTGAACATACCAAGACTTATTATCGAGGGTACAATCTTAACAATATAAGATACGCAAATGACTCTGTGTTGATGGCAGACACAGAAAAAAAAACTACTACTTTTTTATGAGCCGTGTTCTCTCATGGTGTAAGCAATCATGACTCTCCTCAATGTCCCGTACTTTATAGCTCAATAAATGTTGTCTTTTCGTTCTTTCTCCTAAACCCTGTTCCGCCATCCATTTACTCAAGCCCATCAAGTATGCTATGCAGTCTTTTCCTCTTTCTCTCTTGCCCTCAATCTGTCCTTTGAGTATCAGATTTTCCAAGTCCCGTTCTTCATTATGGGCCTCAGAAATGTCAACTGTCTCTTCCCGATGTTAAATATGTTTCCTTTTTGTTTCCATGTGATATGATTGCACTTTGTTTGGAAGAGATAATATTTGAAGTGGTAAGTTAATCTTATGAGAGTGTGTTGTGCTATGACCAACATAGACCTTTGTTTATAGTTGCAATCGCAAACTGAAAATAAGTATTCAATCTCTGACATATTCAATAACACACACACATCTATCTATCTATCTATCTATCTATCTATCTATCTATCTATCTATCTATCTATCTACACACACACACACACACACACATACACACACACACACACACACACACACATATATATATATATATATATATGAATGGTATTACTCGTTTTGAAAAAGTTCGGTTAGCTCGACTTGTAATATACAAAATTGATGTCCGAGGAAAAAATTGGAAATAAAAAAAAGAAAGAACCAAGAACACAACACTGTACGAATCCTCTCGTCAATTGCTTAAGCTCCAAATCCAAAGAAATAACCCCAACACGAGTAAAAGACTAAACGTAAAGTGCTCAATACACTAAGTAGAGCAAAAACTAAAAACTCCTTAGGATTATTTTGGTGTATATATATATATATATATATATATATATATATGTGTGTGTGTGTGTGTGTGTGTGTGTGTGTGTGTGTGTGTGTGTGTGTGTGTGTGTGTGTAAAATATATGAAAAACTAGATGAAATCCTACGGAATGGACAACATATAAGTCAATTTGGGAAATATAACTTGACATATTTAACCAGCAATTCGATACGTCCCAAAAGAAATTAGGAGTCACGAGTTACTTGCGTTGCATTCAGATTATTCAGGTTTCATTTGTTTTGTTGCGTTGATTACCAGTGCAACCAGGGATTTTTCCCAGACAACCGACGTTTGTACATAGAGTTGTGTTCTTTATATTTGCATGCATTCTAGTCTTATACGTTACCTTAAGAAAATAGACGGGCAGCCGATATATTTTTAAACATTTTTAAATATTGTGTTTATTACTTATTTTCTGGAAATTGTGTTCTTATGGAAGTGTAATAACAGCAACAACAACAAGGACACCACCACCACCACCAACAACAACAATAATAATAGAGAAGGAAAGGCAAGAGAAAGAAAGAAGGAGGATGAAATATAAAGACAAAGAGGGAAAGAAAGAGTGGAAGGGAAGATCTGAAAGAAAAGAAGATAATGAGTAAGCGAACGCAAGAGAAAAGAAAATAATAGCTTGAACCGGAAGTAAGAAATAAAAGAGGGCAGGAAAGGATTCTGGGAGAAAAGATCAAAGTTAAAGTACTGCTTTGTATCAAATAGATAAGCCTTTGGCAAATTCTGGCGGCTTATGTACACATCCACGCATTAATGTGTGCATGCAACTTCCATGCATACGTACTTACACACACACGCATGCGTGTACACACACAAACAGACACACACACACACTCACATACATATATATATCTTTTCACATGTCTATATCTATGCACGCAAAAATCAATACATACATGCATTATGGCTGTGAACTCGTTAGACAAGCATGAACACGACTGACAAGTTACATTTGTGGCTACGGTTTTGAATTCAGAGTTTTCCTACTCCTAGACTGGTTGCCAACCGCGGCTAGAGTGCGTAATCCGTAAAGCTATTTAATCTATAGCTGGCGAGAAGAGGGATTGATTCATACCTTTTTCAAGGCTATTTGCTGAATGTTACGAACTCGACTGAAATTCGATCTTGTCCCTCCGGTTTCACATTTCGTTTTGTTATCCATTACAATACTCAGCGCATACTCACGTGTCAGCAAGGCGTGTCCTGAAATTATAGCCGTGAACAGCTTGCACAACGCTGTAAGGACTCACACTAAAAATGATAATAATCCCAGAGATAAGCATTTGACAAATATTCAGATTATTACTACATTTAGACGTTGCATTAGTTTTCTTTTTCTTACATGGACACCATAATGAAAGGCTTGGTACCTATCATACCCAGTGGGCTGTCCGCGCGCCGGGACACCAACCCTAGTGTTACTACGTAATCGCGCATACATGAATTAAATCATTTTTCAACTCCATGACTCTGTAAAGTTTCTTTTTTTACAAGAAGTGAATTGATAAGGTGTGCTTGCTCAAGGCGTGTTACACACACATGAATAGCTCTTCGATTATTGGCATGCAACTGAGACGTATAAAGGGAGCTGGTCAGGAGCGTAACTGCGCAGCGACCCTAAAACATCAATTGATCATGAAACTGATGAAGATGATAGATTGATAATAGCAGAGATTAGTAGTGTCTACCTGGTGTCCGAGATAGTTGCGTATTTCCAACAGATGTCTGTTTATTTGTTTGTGGGATGATTAAATTTACTGTTATCTGGAATTTTCATCATAGCACCAACTGTTTAGTTGATTCATATGAATCTGAAAAAAAAATGGACAAACAGTATTTGATATGTTTATGCCACATAATAAATTTGGCAAAACCAGCATCATTTACAAATTACTTTACGTAATATATATATATATATATATATATATATATATATATATATATATATATATATATATGAAGAAATATAGTCTTAAGATGTGCTATATTTATGGGATAAAGTGCTCAATATCAGAGATAGAGCGTGTGTAAAGTGAACATAGAAGTCAACACTGAGAGGCGGCAGTCTGTTTCATGCTAGATGCAATCGTCAGGCCACTGTTATTTTTCTCGGCTATTTATATATACAGGTCAGTGGTGTATTGTGGGTAGTCTATTTTGGCGGTTTTTTTACCGGAAGTCGTTTATTTGTTTATTTATTTATTTGGGTTAAATTATTTTGCTTGTTTTTATTTTTTTCATTTTTTTTATTTCTTATCTTATATATTTATTTATTTTTATTTTGATCGATGTTTTTGTTAACGTAGTAAAAATTTGTTTATATAACTTATTTAATATTTTTGTTTTTGTTTGGGAAGATAATTAAAGCTGTTTGTTCCATTTTGGGGTTGATTGCTGTAGTTTGTTCTCACTATTATTTTGGCGGGAACAGTTTTTAATTTGTTTATTACTTCATGTATTTATTTGGATTGATTATCTTTATTTATTTTTTCTAACGGCTAGTTTATCGGTATCGGTTGTTAGTTTATTTATATATTAGGATGTATTTAGATCAATTTATTTTACTTGTTATTATTTATTTGTTACACTGTATATTTTCTCTTTTTGGTTTTGGATTTTTAAGTACCATAGTATATTATTATTTATTTTTATTCATTTTTTTATCGTTATATAACAGTTATAGTTATTTTTTGCGTCCGATTTTTGGTTTTATTTTTATAGTCTAACTAATATTTTGGTCATAATAATTTGCTAATTTGCTTATTATTAACTTTATTTATTGATATTTTTTCTTATTTTTTATTCTATTTCGTCTATTCTAACAGGTGAGATTTGGTAATTTGTTTGGATTAATTTATTTTGCTTATTTTATTGTCATTTTGTTTATTTATTCAGTTTTTCCGTTTTCGATTTTTAAGTAACGTAGTAAACAAATCTTTACTACGTTAGCAAAAACACCGATCAAAATAAAAATAAATAAATAAATATATAAGATAAGAAATAAAAATAAATAATAAAAATATAAAAATAAAAATAAAAACAAGCAAAATAATTTAACCCAAATAAATAAATAAACAAATAAACGACTTCCGATAAAATAACCGCCAAAATAGACTACCCACAATGCACCACTGACCCGTATATATAAATAGCCGAGATAAATAACAGCACTCGTGGCCTGACGATGGCATCTAGCATGAAACAGACTGTCGCCTCTAAGTGTTAACTTCTATGTTCACTTTTATATTTACATATATATATATATATATATATATATATATATATATATATATATATATATATATATTCCAATTTTCCCTCCTCATTCTCTGTTTACTAGTGTGTCATTAATTATTCATCATTATATTATATTATATATATATATATATATATATATATCGGTTTACATTAAAGAAAATGTACTTTTCGGCAGTAATCGAACATGCAGTAATAATTTTCTGGTAAAACCAACTCAACTGGGTGTATCTTTCTCGTTTCAGCCACATCTGTCTTGAGATATTTAACTAATGTGCATCCCTTGTAGAGCTTTCCCAAGTCTGTATATGATAACTTATATTTTCGTAATCAAATGTTGAACAAAGTAATCTTAAACATTTTATATTATTTCTTTTTTGATTCAGTAATATTTTATTAATATTAATATTATAAATGTTATTTTATTGGATAGATATTTAAAGTATTTTTAATTTTATTTTTTTTTCTTATTGAGAGGCACACTTTCTTTCGATGATCTAGGCTGGTAGACGTTACTTTGATTATTTGTAAATAAACTACCCAATCATGTTAATTTTGATTAAATAGTTAATTAACGACATTTACTTTTGGTGATCTCCACCGATAGACGTTAATTTTATTGTTTGTAAATAAACGATCTGAACACGTTTATTTGGATTCATTAATTAACCGACTAAAATAATGCTTTTAGTCATAAGAAATATTTTTGGATTGTAAAAAATGTATTAAATGCTTAAAATTACGTGGGTGGTGAAGTGATACCTCCAGATAAACATGCACAATGTGGCAACTTGACGACTTGAGTCATCAGCAAATGTATACTTTTAGATAACGTTCGTTTCTTTTTCTGATTTATTGGAGTTCTTGATGTATGTGAGAAAAGGTTTTTGCTAGCATATTTTATCAAAATAAGAAGTAAACATACTTTATTTCAAGTCAAGTCAAAAAGCTTAAAATGACAGAATCTGAAAGTAAGTCAGCGAGTTAAAAAAAATGACTTAAAGAAGAAAAAGTGAAAAGTAAAAAGGTGAATGGCGTTAGTAAAATTAGAGAAAGTGACAGAGAGTAATGGATGGAAAAGGTCAAACCCTCCGTGTTATTAACAAAATGCATACATATACATATATAAATCCATGCTTGTACATAATGGCCAGCCATTCGTT
>OZ038483.1:54518554-54548554 GCA_964036315.1 Acanthosepion esculentum | reverse complement strand
TTTAAAAAGGTTACTTTAGTATGGCAGAAGGTCAAAATAATGTTGTGTCGAAAAAACGACCGCCCTTCTCTACACTAATTGTTGAACATAGGCTCGTCCATTCACTGCGATTAGGGCGTCTGCTCACAGGAACAGTGTCGCAAAGTGGGTTGCAAGCGTAGAGTTGAGTCGTATGCATTGCCGCACTGAACTGCTGTATTCGCTATTTTTGTATTTTTAATGTTCCTCATGTAATTAAAAATTTCATTCACTAATCTTTTGTTCCAGTTTTTTTTTCCTTACGATATTATTAACCAGAAACTATGAGCTTATACGAACATTATGACAAATAGTGGGGTAAAGATCGAACGCAGTTTGTTGACAAACAAGACCGAAACGGTTATTGATCTACATCAGAAAAATCTCTCTCACTCTCTCTCTCTCTCTCTCTCTCTCTCTCTCTCTCTCTCTGTATATATATGCATTGAATATTGCTATCACCTCTGACCCGGTGCTCCTGCTATACATTTATAGATTCTTGATAAAATACAAAGGAGAATCTGCAATGTTATTGGCCCTGACATGGCATATCGGCTTTAATCGTTTCCCACCTCTCTAATGTAGCTTCCCTGTGCCTTTTCTATAAATATTTTCATGATAATTGTTCCAGGGAGATTTCTGGTTCCAAGATTTATGAATCTAAGCGTACAAGATTAGCGGCAAGGTCTTATGATTTACTGTCGAAATGGCTAAATGCCACCGTAAGTTCTATGCTAACAGTTTCTTCCCTAACACTTCTCACTTGTGGAACTCTCTTCCAACTTCTTGCTTTTCAGACAAGTTTGATCTTCACAATTTTAAATCCAATATCAATTATTATCTTCTGTTTCCTTAGTTCCTGCTATTTTATTGTCCCCTCTCCTTAATAATCTTTATATTTTTCTCATATATTTTCACATTCAGTAATCACTTGCGTCTTAGTAGTTTCATTGCCTTGCTTGGGGTGAAATGAATAAAAAAACAAATAAATTAAAAGGTCACTTTGCTTCTACTTGTCGGGGAATTGATAGTAAAACTGAATTTATTTACAGATTACTATAAATAAATCAAATTTACATTCAAGATTTCTCTAAATAAATAGCAAGTTATTTTTACTTGTTACTGTTAATGCTTTGACACTTGATATTGAGCACTTTAATTACAATAACTGCTTGCCTTAAAAGCGTTATCTTCCTTTGTCGATCTTTTTGGGGTGGGGACGAGGGAAGAATAACAACAGTTTTACTATTGCTGATACCTCCAGACGAGTGGACCGAACAATTGCACAAAGGTTCGCCTACGAAACTCTGGAGTAAAGGTGTTGAATATAACATCAATTAACTCAGTAACGAATTTTATATTTGTATTAAGGAGTCGACCTTAGTCGGGATATTTGAATCAATGTGAAAGATCGTTTCCTTAGCTGCATAGTAGGAGCTACAGTTTTGAATTCGGTTTTCCTTCTCCTAGATAGGTTGCCACCCAAGGTTATAGAACCCTGTCTTTCATAATATTTACTCAGAGCTGAGTAATATACATATATATGCAAGGTGACATTGGTAAATTGTCGACATTATATATTCTTAATTTCCAGCATGCGCGTTGTTTGTTTTTGATTTTGTCGGCTGCAACGTATAGTAGGGTCAGTTGGGCACCGTCTGTGAGAAAAGGAGCACCATGACGCAATTCACCCCGCCAGAAATTTGGAAACGGCATGCTGAACTGCTTGGCATTCGCGCCGGAAACTCAAATACGAAGATTTCAGAGTTTTGGGGTATCAATCTGAGGACAGTGCAGAGGATTCGGAAAGAGTTGGATGAATCTAATGCTGATTACAAGGTACGGCAGCTCGGAAAACTCAATTTTATCGTTCTGATAAACTCCCGAATTTGTTGGTGAGAGCCTCAGACTCAACACAGAGGCCTACATCAAGTGCCTTGGAAAGGTAGTGCTACCCTGGGTCAAGAGGGTTGCTGCTGGAAGACATTGTGTCTTGAAATAGGACTCTGCACCATGCCATACCAGCAGGAGAATCCAGTCATGTCTGTCTGACAATTTCTACGAGACCGTCACACCTTACATCTGGCCACCTAACTTCCCAGACTGCAACCCCCTTGATTATTATGTGTGGGGCACAGTTTCCATGTACCAGACTATGTACAGTAAATCTCTCTTTCTCTCAATACGTGAAATGCAATGTGGCATCTCGACTCCAGTCACTTCCTCACAGACGTAATGTGGCTTCCCTCTGTCTTTTCTATAAATATTTTCATGGCGTCTGCTCTGACGAGCTATTTTCACTGGTACCCCAGCTGCATGAATTTAAGCGTGCTACTAGGTTGGCATCTCGGTCCCACCCTTTTACTGTCGTAACAGTTAAATATACTCGCTCCCAACAGCTTCTCTCGCACCTCCCGACAGTGTAACTCCCTCCCCCTTACTTGCTTCCCTGATAACTATAACCTTCAAAAATTTAATTGTAATGTCAATCGACATCTTCTTATGCCTTGATCTTGATACCCGCCCTTCTCTTTATCCTTTCCTTAAACGCCCCTCTTTACTCTTACTTTCACTCTCTGTAACCCCTTGCGTGCTAGTGGTCCAGCCTTGCTTTGGGTGAAATGCTTAAAAGTATATTTAGATGATAAAATACAAAATAAAGTTTTAAACAACGACATATGTTTTAAGGTCAGCCCTGATAACGTATCGTATAATATCAAGCATCCTGTTTTCCCTCCCTGCCTGTTGGCGGACTTTTGCCATATTTTGTGTAGTTTAGGGAACTGTGACGGGGATTTTCGAAAAGAATAAAACAAATTGAATTGCTCAAACCCATTTACAAAGTCTGTTGCTGTGGTTTCCATGGCAAGTAGAAGGTTCCTATGGGATGAAGTTACTCCCACTACATCAAACCAGTTTTAAATTTCAGAGCTGCCCTTCTTCAATCATGCATAAGGGAGTCCTGTCTGCCCTTCTATTTAACCAATAGCTAGTCAGAAGAGATGGAGTTATCTCTTTCCCAAGAGTCTTTGCGCTTACATTCACCTTACGTGCTAATACTCTTGGGAAAGGTATGAATCCTCTTCTCCTCCCCGGCTATGGGTAAATAGCAGGATAGATCAGGTCCGATAGCCTTGGATGGCAACTGGTCTACCGCAGAGAGAAATGGCAACCAACAGCGGCAAAAAATCTGTCTCTTCAGTCATATATCAAAAGATACACGATCGCCTAAGCGTGTATCACGCATGGTACAGAGCTGACTGAAATGCCGTGAACATGACTGGGACTCGAACCTTGGCTTATCCAATTTCTTGTTCCGAGTCGCTATCCCCTACACCGCTCGTCCTCTCCGGTGCCACTGGTTAGTGATCTTGTATCATAGACCAATGAACAAACATAGCAAATTCTATTCAAATTTTAATGACACATGGACTTAAACCAGAGTAGATCAATCTAAGCAGAAATACCTACCGTACACCAACGGTTACCTGTCTTGTCTCGCACGCCATTGCAGGTGGAGTACGATCACCACTGAGGTAACTAACTGTTGTAGGTCTTTACTGGACAAAGAGGAATTTAGTAGATATGTTGTGTTGCGTGTAACGTTTGTAGACCATTAATAGAAAAGTGCCTTTCGTACTTACTGAGTGCCTCACACTTTGAGGCATGTAATTGACTACTGTAACACAATAGTCAGCAACCTTGTCACGCTGTATTAATTTTGGTCTCCGGTTATACGCGGCCAAACTCAATTTAGTACATACTAATAAAACGGTAAACCTTTGTTGTCTTAACAAACTGGTGTGATATTGAGAGAGAAATCACTGTCTGAATTTCTGGGATGAGTTTACATTATTTGCATAAGAACTAATATCCTCATCTTTGCTGTCCATCAATCTTGGTACTCTTCGAGCTAAATTTTCAAACATAACGAGAGCAATCTACCCTAGTAGAGTTTAATGTTTGTTTAACGGCATATCAACTCCTTATGGGTCATTTGATACCGAAATTTTCTTGGGAGGATGGTTAATTATCTTTTTACAAAAATCTATTACTGATTTTATTTATTTATTTTTTTTACAAACATCTATTGTTGCTAATTTTTTTACAAGAATTTATTGTTGGTATTTTTTTGTGCAAAAATCTATTGATGCAATTTTTGTTTTTTACAAAAATCTGTTTCTGGCAATTTTCTGTTACAAAAATTTATTGCTGTTAATTGTTTTTTTTTACAAAAATCTATTGAGGTATTTTTTTTTTTTTTACTAATATCTATTGCTAGTAATTTTATGTTTAAAAAATGTATTGCTGGTATTTTTTTTCACAAAACCGTACTGCTGGTATTTTTTTTTACTATGAAAATACATTGCTGGCATTTTTTTTTTTACTATGAAAATATATTGCTGGCAGTTTCGTACTATTAAAATGTATTTTTATACTTTCACAGTGTTCTGACTTCAGGTCTGGTCAGGGTGGACACAGTGAAAACAACAATTAAAAGGTGGTTCCAGGCTCCTTAGTTTTTTCCCTATCTGAGGACTTGCTGCCGGATGTAGTTTATCGCCATGCACAAGGTACGAGGGTAGCCTGTTCTCGCTCTGGTAAACATTTTTTCCGTATATTTCATTTTGTTCTTTTTACTATTGCTCACTTATTGCTTGCACCGTCTACAAGGAAGGATAATTTTTAAAATCCATTCCCAGAGATTGGACTCATAATAACGATGTCATCAAATATACGAACTAACGTTTAATCAGACATGGCTATTACCTTATGGGACATTTCTGAATCTAGAACTTGGAGCCTTGGAGTTTTATTGTCTGTCTATTGCTGTTTCACGTAACCTTTTTTTTCTTACTGCTTGTGCTGCCGAATCCTTGCCGTGAAACTTAGCTTTCTACAACATCGTTTCTCTTTCTTTACGTGAGAAATATCTTTGTTCTGAAAGGGTTGTTGCGATATCACGCCAATATGACAGGTATTAACATGTCTTGAAAATATAATTAAAAATAGGTCTTACCTTGATAATGAATTAAAAATTATCTTGCTTTGATAATGAACTCTAGTTCAACATATTGTCAGAAAATGGCGGTATTTGTGTCGACCAATGATAAACGTGCACCTATAAAACTAGGCTATTACTTAAAAATGGCGGTGCCCATGAAGAAATATCACGCATATACTCTTTGATAAATTTCAAGATATTTTCGGTCACGATTTTCTTATTCTATTACAGGGGTGGCCAGACTTGCTCAGTGTAAGAGTTACATACAATAAACCTCAGATGTTTGAGGGCCGTATGACATGATACATATTCCTTTTGTTACGAAATTTTAATATAAATATTAAGAAATGCACGTATGCAATGATATTTATTCATGTATGCATTTTTTAAACTGTTAATTTGTATTGTAAGTACATATATCATCATCATCATCATCGTCATCATCATCATCATCATCATCATGACTTCGCAAAACGAAGATCAAGAGGGAGTCTTTACAGGTCGCTTGCAGGCACATTTGTGATTGATAAGTCCATTGCAGGGCAGGCATACACGGTCGCAGTAGTTGGAGCTGAAAGCCCATTCCTTGGCTTGATGGCATAGATATTGCAATACTTCCTCCTCTGTCGCTTGTCCCCGAGAGCGGCCCTGTAGGTATTTTCAAAGAAGACAATATGGTTGATGGTGAGACGCCAGGTGTCACATTTTTCGGTTAGGGTTGACCATTGTAATAACAAAGTGCATATATATATATATATATATATATATATATATATATATATATTATAATTTTATCATATAGACAAAACCATTTTACTCACAACAAAGATGCAACTTGGTTTCAGTGCATTTAACTGCACATCTACGGGTGAGGGTCGGAAATGGTTATAAACGATCCTGTTTGTAAGCAAGCCCAGATGTAAAACGTCACTTCCTATTTTCCATTTTTTGAGAAGAAAAATGTACTTACAAAATATACATAAAGTATCTAAGTGAAACAATAGTGGTTGTTGACAGCAGTTTGGTGTTGGGTGGACCGGGTAGTTAATGTTGAATGGTGTGTGGACATTTTTTCGATGATAAACATCGGTCAAAGTTTAGGTACGTCAACTCACAAACGTCCTAATTTTGAGAGGTAGGGGAGGGAGGATAACGATAGGGGATCATTTACATTTGAGAAGGTAAAAAGATTTTCGAGTTATCTTTATAATTATTAGGAGTGTTATTTTTTGGTTTTTCTATAAGATTTCTAAAGTTGGATTGCATTTCTTTATGTTGGGGTTATCACTATTTATTTTGTAATCGAAAGAACTACAAACAGGATCGTTCATAACCATTTCCGACCCTCACCCGTAGATGTGCAGTTAAAATGCACTGAAACCAAGTTGCATCTTTGTTGTGAGTAAAATGGTTTTGTCTATATGATAAAATTATAATAAATAAATAATTATCGCTCTACTACCTGTATCGAGCTCTTTTTTTAATTAACGCTGCGAACGTTAGAATTTATATATTACTATATTTATATATATATATATATTTATATATATATATATATTTATATATATATATATATATATTTATATATATATATATATATTTATATATATATATATATTTATATATATATATATATATATATATATATATATATATATATATATATATATATATAAAGAAGAAATATACTCTTAAGGTGTGCTATATTTATGGGATAAAGTTCTCAATATCAGAGATAGAGCGTGTGTAAATATAAAAGTGAACATTGAAGTCAACACTTAGAGGTGACAGGCTGTTTCATGCAAGGCACAATCGTCGGGCCTGACGATTGCGTCTAGCATGAAACAGCCTGTTGCCTCTAAGTGTTGATTTCAATGTTCACTTATATATATATATATATATATATATATATATATATATATATATATACTATACTAAATGTTTTCAAAATCTTGATTGATTGTTGTTTTAAGGACCTCACCAAACATATTTCCACGAACCGCATATTAAAGGTCAAAGAGCGGCATGTGGTTTGCGAGTCACGATTTGACGATTCCTGTTCTATTATGAATTGGATAGAGGTTGAAGAGAATTCGCAGGTGGAGATAAAAGCAAGTAAATCAATGCTTATTCTCTGATGGTTGACGAGATATTTTAATGATATAATGTTAAATATATTTTTTGCAATAATGTTCACTTGTACATGGCCCGTGAGCCACTCGAAGTAGATGATTACAGAATAAGAAGCACAGCTATGCGGATACGTGTGGAAGATAATGGTTAACACGAGACTTGAACAGGTTAAGATTGTAGTGATCGGCGAAGCAACCTATTGAGAGTCGTTTTCTGTTTTGTGACAAGTATTTATATACAAGAGCTAATATTTTATTTTTGTTATTTAAAAAAAATACTTCAAGAACGCTCAAAAATATTCATCAGGTTCGCAGACAAGTCAGGCAAGTTAAGGAGGGCGCGAAGCAGTACACCATTTTCAGCCTGATCTGGCTCTTGTAAAGGTAGAGAATAACAGAAGTCAGGTATTTGCTGGAGAGGTACAGGAAACCGAACAATATTTTCGGCATCTTTAGCAATAGGTCGTATGTACGAGTTCCACTTGAGGTCTGGGCTGCGTTTAAGTCGCGTTTGATGACAGTTCTGGTTTCGATCAGCGATGATGGAATGCCACTAATTTTGTATGAATCTCACCGGTGAAAAATAATAATTTATATTAAATGCCTATAAGAAAACCCCAACTTGGAAAAGAGTTTTCTTTTTTTTTTTTAACTATGATACTCTCAGACGTGAAACGATACTATGACAATATATAATGGAGAAAACGCGAAGTCTTGGCAATGGATATTTTTCTAAAATTCTCAAATAATCGGGAGGTTGTCTTCTTATGTTATCTTAGCGTGTATATTTTTTAGGAAGTTATTCATTAAATTACAGACCAGAATAAAGTTGCTTAATAAAATTAAACCAAACAGGAAATAGAATTAAAAATATTACTAAGTAACCGTATTTTGGAGACTCTGCTAGTGTCATTCGTTGCTCCCATTTTCTAGATATTAATAGTACTATTTTTGTTTAACAGTACGCAGACGATCACATGTCCACTAAAATATTTTTTCGCCTTTTATTCCTCACCAATTATATTTGGTAACAGCAGAGTTGTCTTACAGTCAAATTAATAAACACTGTTTGTGTAAGCAGGTATCGTCTGCCAAAGAAAAAAAATATAAAGAATCTCTGTACTAAGATGGCGATGGTGAAGACGAAAACGAGGCAAGCTCAATAACAACGGACTACCTTGTCTTGAGATTTGACTATCCCTCTCATTTAGACTTTTTCAAGGCGTCTCAGATGTTTAGATAATCCTCCAACACCAGACCAAACCCAGTTTTAATAAGGCCTCAGGGACGATATGGCAAAGTTGGGTTTCCCAATGTAGTTTTCAGACACACACAAGGAAAAGCAGGTAAATAAGCGATAACGTGCTGTCAAGTGTTGGCTAATTTGATTTACGTCGGCACGATTCTGGCCGACATCGAAAACTGAGTTGTACATACACTGGAATACAATCTGTTGGGTCTCTTATTTTTGTGAATGCAAAACATATTAGTGTTTGAAGACACACGCGTGCGTGCGCACACACACACACGCACGCACACACAGAAAATTATACATATATGATAAAAATATAGTATAACCCATATGGGTTAAACTGCTTAATATCAAGGATATAGCGTATGTAAATATAAAAGTGGACATTGAAATCAACATCCAATGGCTACAGACTGCTTCATGCTTAAAAGCAATCAGGCCTAAAGATTGCGTTTAACCATGGAACAGACTGCTGCCGCTGTGTGTTAACCTCAATGTTCACTTATATATATATATTTATATCTATCTATCTATCTATCTATCTATCTATCTATATATATATATATATATATATATATATATATATATATATATAAAAGGTTATTCTTATTAAATTTTTGTTGCTTGAAAAAATTTTCAGTCCTAAATGCATGGTTTGATCATTCTTTCAAACACCGTATCATCCGGTATAGCCCAGATAAAATAACCAAAAACGGTTATTGACTTAAGCATTTCAGAATCTTGGCTTCGGCAATTAGTGACATATGTTAGACGATGTAACTCATACAAATCACAGACTAATGTTCACTAAACTGATAACACCAGCCAGCAACATACCCGCTTCCGCTTACGTGAATGAAAAAAAAATGAATATATGAAAGAAGAATTTTGTAGAATTTTGTGATAAACTAGAATCCAATCTAAATTTTGACCCAAACAACATCGGGAAATCACATAATATAATCACATCTTCTTTAGCCGAAGTATATAAGATCATTTCTAACGTAACAAGACGAAACAAGATCTTTCCATGAGATGCCAATTCTAAATTTGAAAAACAGAAGAGAAGAACAAATGGAAAAGAGAACATTAAACAATTCTCTGGGAAATAAACAACTTTTGGAAATTGGAAACCAACTCAATGAAACTAAATAGCATATATTGTGTTGAAATGTGAAGAAAAGACAAAAAAAACAAATCACGATACAATCATACAATCAAAACCAGGAGAGAAAGAATGTCCTGGCCTCAAAATACATTTCAAGGCACATTTGAACCCTGATCACAAAGATGCCAGAGGAAATATAATATGCACCAATATATATCCAAACTTTAAAAGTTTGTCCCTAGACTTAAACAACAACGAATCGAATGATGAGAATAACAAGGAAGTTGTAATAAAAAATTAAAAAAAACAATAAATGCTTCACTTGACATTGAAGCTAAATTGCTGAAAATAACATACTCTCTCTCCGAATAAAAAAAGAGTTTCTCCGTCCTATGAAGACAGAGTGGGATAAAAAGAAGGCAATGGAGCATATCACGCATTAATGCACTCTGAAAACAAAAGATCCTGAAGATCCCCACGCATACATATCTCATTTGGATCCGTTAAAGTGAAAGAAGTAATTAATATTTTACTAATTTGGTTCTCACCATTTAATGAAAGTTAACTTTTAATAAACCAGTTTGGCTTTTGTTGTCGTAATGCGTGCACTGGTGAGACATATATGTCATCAGGCTACTTCAGTTAGTTGCATTCATATCAAATAGAAAATTGTATACCTGTCATGTCGGTAACAATGGAGACTTCCTTTTCTTTCAGAAACCGTTTTTGAAACCCTGGCCACTGAATGTCTCGATCTAACATAGAAATTATATCAGCCCCCAAATCGGTCCGCGTATGTTTGTGAATACCCAGACACAGTATTGTTTCAAAACTCGTCAGGAGTACGACAAAGAGAAAATGCTTACTCGTGTCTGTTTAATCTATTCCTAGACTATGTTCTGTGCGTGTACAAACACAGATGTGAAGAGATAGGCACTGATCATTTAAATAATCCATATCACATCCCAAACAAATCTACCAACGGAAAACGGCCAGAGTATCAATAATGACTGGGTTAGGCTGATGACATAGGTATTCATAGTTGGGATAATAATGATCTTGAATAAAAAAAAATCTACATTTATTGAGATTTTTTAAGAAGTAGAACTTACGATAAACCCTTTAAAACAGTAACTATGATCTGGTATTGAAATGAAAGTAGCGATAGCACATAACCTGAATCCATAATAAAAATTTAGGAGATTCATACCTTTCCCAAGAGTATTTGCGCCTAAAGGAATACAAGTAAATTTGACTGGAATTCGAACTCGGCTCTTCGATTTCTCATTCCGAGCCGCTTACCCATTACACCACACGGGAGGGTAATTAAAATTTAGATAAGCAAAAATAAAATGAAGGAAAGACTAGTCAAGAATAGTAATGAAATTGCTTCATTTAAGAATTCGAGTAAATTTAAATTTATTCAATTGTAAACTTAAGTAACTATGAATTTGTGTGCCTCTCAATATATGTTTTGTCTATCTCAGTGTTTGTAAAGAGACATCATATATATATATATATATATATATATATATATATATATATATATATATATATATATATATATATATATATATATATATATATATATATATCAGTACACAGCATCATTATTGATCTGTCTTCGCTTCACGAACGAAGTTTAAGTAGGGGATCGCACGTCTGACTGATAAAGTCTTTAAAAGAGACGCAAGATTGCTTTCCACAGCGGTCACAAGAGAGTACGGAATTCCGCTTTCATGGCGCCACATAGTCTCTGCAGTGAACTTCAGAAATTATGGGAGGTTTGAAGATTTTGCCGTTACATCGTGTAATGTGTTTTATTTACTTATTTAGTTTCCAGAGGTCATTATATCTAGTCATGCGGCGCCCCACTGTTTTACTGACCAGAAATCAGTTCTGTGAACAGAAAGCTCTTTGATAGACGATAGTTTTTCATTCTGCACACATGACTGACTCAGCGTAGGTGTCCAATTCGCAGAATAATCTCAATGTCTGTAATAGTGTCAATCTTGAAGACTTCATTTTTTTCCCAGGAAGTCATTCCAGTTCAAATTTGGGAATGAGAATATAGAGACAGTTAAATACTATTTTTATGTGAAAATGTTTACACATAGATAGATATATAATAGATATATAGAATATAAATATAATATATAGACATGTAGATAGATATCAACACACACACACACACATATATATAAAGAGAGAGAGAGAGAGAGAGAGAGAGAGAGAAATGTCAAGGAATGAATATAGAGGGAATTAGATTTATCAGTGTGTATGCTTAGATAGATAGATAGATAGATAGATAGATAGGAATAGAAATAGATTGAAGAAGGAATGAAACCAAAAGTGATAGATAGATAGGAACAGACTGAAAAAGAAGGAGTGAAATAAAAAGATAGATAGATCTAAACATATATAAAAGGCAGAATGAGTGCGTGTGTTCGTTTATGTTTGATCGGATCTCCTACATTTTTCAACCGATTTCAACCAACTTTGACACAGTTACTGCTAATGGTCCTGTGGAGGTGTTGACAGCGCCAAAAATTGATTTAAGTCAATATTTAAATCAGTATTATCAATTTTTCATTTGTGATCGGACTCACGCGTGTGTAATTATGTGCGTTCACTGCACACAAGCAGGTATGGGCAGTTTTCATGTCATTAATAGCGGTAACATAATTAGAAGAAAAAAGTCGGATTTAAGTGCTTATATGGGAATAAGAAAGGACAAGAATGGCTATATTTTGGTTGCAGATGCAAAAGTTATCACAGTGAAGGATTTCTGTCGCAGCCAAACTTTGCGCTCCAAAAGCCAATCGGATTAGTGTTATTAGTCACGTGTGGCTTGCGTAATGCTTGCTGCTGATTGGACCATTCACGCTCCGGGGTCATGCGAGATCATGTGTGAACGGGGGCTGTCACGTGTGCGCGCATCAGACATTCCAAATAGGGTAGAGGTTTCAGGTAGCCTACATTTATTTCAGGATTTAACATTCATACCATGTTTTTTAAAAAGGATCTTTTGATGTTTCAATGCAGGCATGCATTATTTTCCATGTTTTCTGCATTTGTACAGTAAAGTAAACGTCAAGGCCATTTTAAAAGGGATTTACAGAGCTACATGTCAAATTTTACCAGAAAAATCAGTAAAAAAAAGGTGAAACTGCTGCTTTATAGGTGTTTGTAGCCCATTAAGCCTACTAAATCATAGGACTGAATTCAGTGAGCAATCACTAACACATTTCATGCCATTTCACGCCACCACTTTTAAGCCAAGTGGATAGAATCAGCTCCCCACCCCCAACTGTCCAATTTTTCACATTTGATTGTATTTTTTCATTCGAGGGGACACCGGGGGACTGTTATGTCTTTTCATGCCGTTTACTTGTAGCAAAAGGCACCTACTCGCTATACTTTTACTGCTGCGCATCGCTGCCCAAAAAAGCTCTTGCGCGTTTTCATCTAAATTCGTGCTACTTAAATGCCTTCATCATCCATCAGTAAACGAAATTAACATTACTTCAAATTTTGTTCGTTAGATGTGTAAAAATGCTTGTATTTTCAACTTTTTGATCAATAAAACTACCTCATATCTCCTGGCTGCTCAAAATTTTCAAAGAAAAATGAAAGTTGAAAACCCCATTTTTTGATTGGCTGACTTTGAGAGTCTGCTCTATATCGGTGGGGACGTAAATCAAAAGGGCAATGCCTATTTTGGGATTAGGAACTACATAGTATCTGTCTATATTTCTGAGATGAGGTATTATGTACATTATTTACATCATTCGGACTATTGTCCTCATCTTTGTCGACATATTTATTACAACGTTTCGGACGTTGTACGCTCCGGCCTTTTTCAGTTGGTTGGAATGTCGAACTGAACCCTTTATTTCGCTCACTTGAAGCCTTACCTTAAGGGAGCGGCCTGTCTTCCCTTTATATTTCTTTCCGTGGCTGCACAGGATAGCGTACACACAGAAAGCTGTAACACGAGTGGAAGTGGAAAAATCAGGCGTGGCTGACCACATATGAAGAGAGAAGGGAGATCACCGCCCTCAGTGGGATCAGGTTGAGACCATAGACAAGGAACACCATTGGGAAATTCATAAATTTAAGGAATCAGCACATATGCTAGGCTACAAAAATCACTGAGCCGACCAGGCATAGAAATGAATACAATATGGAAACTAGTAATAAGTAGTGCCAGAGAAAAGTCATAATAACAGCAAAAGTTGCAATATGAGCTCTGCTAAAAACATGAAATGATAACAGCATAAATTGCAATAAGAGCACTGGTAAAAATGGTTGCTGCAGACATTAGGTTTATAATAACCAGAAATTCATACATGTCCTCAAGGACACATGGCACAGTGGATAAAGGCATTGGTTAGATCCAGTGACAGGACCCACAGAGTGTGAGTTCAATACCCGGTTAAGGCAGTGGACAACTTTCAGAGGGAAATTAACAGGAGATAACTGATAACTGACATCCATTAAACATGACACGCGGAACTAGAACAGTCTACCCCAGTGAGCGAAATAAAGGGTTCAGTTCGACATTCCAACCAACTGAAGAAGGCCGGAGCGTACAACGGCCGAAACGTTGTAATAAATATGGTGACAAAGATGAGGACAATAGTCCGAATAATGGAACTACATAGCCTTCAATAAAAAAACCGCTAAAGTCGCTAGATACTATTTTGAAACGTCATCCGCCACTGTGCACTGCTACTGTGCACTGCGTTAACCAATTGCGTCAGCTGTTCAAGGTTGCTGCGAGCTCATTGGTACGGTTGCAAGCGTTTAACCTTGGGACCATCCAATCATACGCGCGAGCAGTTCTCTTATGCACGCGTGTGCACGTGCGTACGTACGTCACATTAGTATGTTCGCTCAAGGTCAACCGGACAACCGCCTCTTTATACCATAACTCCCACGCGTGTTCACACTTCTGCGATTACTGTACCGCACTTGGCTCACTTTCGGAAACCGCATGTTGTTGATTACGTATCCAAACTGTTTTTTTGTACTTCTGAGTTATAACTACATCCGTTTCCGCGTTTATCGAATTTACTTACCAAATTACTTACTACCGTTTTAGCTTTAGTTGAAATTTTTAAACTTCACTTTTTTTGTTTTCGATCCCCTTTTGATACAGTTACATACATTTTTGGGGATCCCTCTAACCTGCCTACGTTTAGACTACACGTATTTTTTGCACTCAAAAAACCTACATACTTTTTATTACGTTTGCCTTTTTAAAATTGGTTAAAATGAGAGAAGAAAACTTTTTGGACGGCACACGGCTGCTGCCTCCACTACAAGAGCAGCAAGGGCAAGTAAAACCACAGAGCAAACTTCGTTGCGCCTTTCTCAGATGGCCTCACGCTCTGCTGCCCGCATCTCCACGGAAAGTACCGATGAACGGACTGAAAGGCTGACATCAGTAGCATCAGTTATTTCATCACGACGGGCTAGACTTTCAACTGAAGAGAGTTTAGTACAAGACGCAAAACGTGTTTCTAGGGCCAGGGCTTCCGAGTCCCCAACACAGACAATCCTTCGGCGTTTAAGGAATGCCAGCGCTACTGCATGTTCTAGAGCTTTAGAAAGCGCTGAAAAAACCACTTCGCATCGTCTTATGAATGCTGGGGCTACAGTATCTTCCAGGATTTCGGAACAACTTCAACAAACCGCTATTCGTCGTTTAAGAAATGCCAGCGCTACTGCGTCTGCCAGAGATTTAGAAAGTCCTGTGCAGACCGCTAATTGTTGTTTGAGGAATTCCAGATCTACTGCCTCTGCCAGAGCTTCAGAAAGCCCTGGGGTACGGCGAGCACGGCTTAGTAACAATGGCCAAATCGCAAGGACAGACGCTCAGCGTCGCGGGTCTGCTTTTAGATGAACAGTGTTTCGCACATAGACAGCTTTACGTAGGCTGCTCTCGAGTCGGGAGTAATGATAACCTTTACGTTTACTCTCCAACAAACAAAGCTAAAAATATTACCTACGCAGAAGTCCTATAGCCCATGGTCGGCCACCTTTAACCGCAATGTACACATCTTTATGTCACCTGCATCGTAGGTTCCTTCATTTTTGAACCCGGTTTATTTAAAGTATCCACTTGCCATTACTAAGACATTTCATTAAAGGTTGTCTTGCTCATCAGATGCTCCCTTATCACTTAAACCCCAAAATAACTGCATTCGCACTTACATGTCAACCACGTAAACATATTCAGTTGCAACACAAATCCAATACGTGGGAAGGTGGATTCATTTAATTGTCAGAGAAATCGAGTGCATCCACGCAATTCAGGCCTCAGCAAAAAGAAGTGGGATAATAAAAGAATAGCAGCGTGCAGAGTCATAATATGCATTCTCTGCCATACACCGTTCGTATGTTTCTCCTCTTACCATAAGGGCTGCTTTAGGCAACGCCACGTCCGCTTCATGCTCGCCTCAACTGGCTATTAAAAACTACCAAAAATTTGTACCACTTACAAGTACTCGCCCCGGCACCTTCCCATACTTCTGTTATGTGGTTCTTTTTGCAGTAATGGCAGCACCGTCTTTTGGGCAAAAGACGCGTCTACCTTCTACGCTATTGCATTTTACTACGTTGCAACTGACACAGGGCTTCATGTAATGTCTTGCACTCAGGGATAATAAAACCATCCCATCGGAATACAAAATCATCTGCCACAACTCACCAAAAACTTCCTAAGGCCCGTGTTCGTATTGACCTTGACAACTTTTAATTAGAGATGTCTTAGTAATGGCAAACAGTTGATGCTACCATGGCTGTCCATTGCTTCCTTTTAAGCCTTATAATTTTTTCTTCTGTTGTGCTGATGAATACCGACAATTTGTGTACATTACTTTTTTTACGTGGGCGACCATTAGTTCTACTAGACTTCAGCCTTACATGCGTGTACAAAATGAGTATGGCGGTTATGACCTTCCATTCAGAGGAAGTTTACTCCCGGACAACGCCGGGCTTTACTGCTAGTAAATAGATAGATAGATAGATAGATAGATAGATAGATAGATAGATAGATAGATAGATAGATAGATAGATAGATATCAACGCACCTCCACAAATACGCATATATGGAGAGACAAATAAATGCAAATAATAATTTTCTGGTACAAGTCTGACCAACCACGACTGTCAGTTTCATACGTGGCAGTCCCGTATTCGTCAGGCGGTTGGCATTTGACGTTCATTGAACTGGGCATTTTATTCCCGCCTCGTCTAACCAGGGTGTCATAATAAGAGTAGTTGGTACATTAAAATTTACCTACAAAATGGAAGAATGCAATTATTTACCTTCCCGTGATATTATTCTACACCGCGTTAACAATAACTTGACACTTGGTGTCCACCGGAAATCAATCAACAAAAACGAACTAATGAATTTCTATTTTCATTATAACAACAAAATAAAATCCGGTATGACAATCGTATATCTTAAGATATATATATATATATATATATATATATATATATATATATATATATATATATATATATATATAGTACCTGTAATAAATCTGTTGGTATATAATTCAAGTGGATACTAGTAATATAAAATATTAAAACTGATTCACAAAAAGAGCTCAATGTATTTATTATTACAGAGGAAATAATTAGTACATAATAACATCCAAAATTACCTCATATTGGGAATAGGCTTATTTCAACCGACAAAATTTCGTCAGTCTTATTCAACCCCGGTATAGACTGAATTCGTGTCGGAATTCCGAAGTGTTTGAATGTAATATCCTATAATAAAGAATATTGCTCTCCTATTGGATTGTTTTGAGCCCTCTTTTAAATTAATGTTACGAACGTTGGTATTTATATTCGATTCGTTCTCATTTCATATATGTATGTATATATATATATATATATATATATATATATATGTATGCAGCCAATGCGGTGATGATACGGGATTGCTGGGCGGAGGGCGTCCTACATAAAAGTCAATGGCCACAGAGGAGGATTCAGCTAATAGAATCAACAGCCACGTATCTGTGACCATGGTGAGCTTCCGAGTTGTGTGACATCGGCTGTGGTTTGACCTGGAGAGGGATGGATTCCACCTGTTCTACTTGCCCTAGAATGAATGCCTTTCCGGCTTTGCAACCCAGATATATGAAGGAATCTGGTCCGATCATGGGACTAAATTTGAGGGTGCTTTCAAGCCATAGAGAATATGCTCTTTTCTAAACTCGCGTTCAAGAAACGCGTTTACATAATAAATCTTGCTTTTCTTCTTCTTCTTCTTCTTCTTCTTCTTCTTCTTCTTCTTCTTCTTCTTCTTCTTCTTCTTCTTCTTTTGTGCCGTTTCTTTTCAGGACGTGGGCAATCATAACTTTCCACAATTTCCTGTTCTTTGTATCTCTTAATAAATGTTGTACTTTCGCTATCTCCCCTAATCCCTGTTCTGACAAGCTCGTTGGGTAAGTTTCCTTTGTCCCTCTTGCTTTTAATATGGCCTATGTGAATCAAATTTTCGAAGTTCATTCTCCCCACTAGGAATTTCAGCTGTCTCTTTTTGATACTAAGTATACGTGTTCTTTTTATTTTCATGTTCTCTAAGACTTCATCGTTGCTCACAGGTTCAGTGCATAGTGTTCGCAATATGAATCTGTAGAACCATATTTCCGTTTCTTCAACTCTCTTCTTCATTTGTGTGGAAATTGTCCAGCATTCACTTCCATATACTTCCATATACTTCCGATATTACGTAACAATTAAGTTGTTTCCAACGAAATTTGACTCTTTCTTAATACTCTGCTTAGCTTTTAGTAGTCATCTTTCGTTATCTCATTGCATCCTCGGATTTCGGTGTCGCACTTTCCGTCCTCCGTTAAAAAGGTTTTCTAGATCTTTAAATTGTTGTACGTGATTTTGGTATCTCAAATTTGTGATTCGCAATCTGAGCTTTTCTTCTTGCTGACAACCATGCATTCTTTCTTCTTGCAACTGACGTTTAGTCCTTTCTTCTGGCTCTCCTTTACTACATTCTGAAGGAGTTCCTCTATTTTCCTTTCTGTATCTGCCGTCAACATTGTGCAATCTGCATATCTAACATTGTTAAGATTGTCACCGCCAATAATGAATCCCGTTAAGACTTCTAATTTTCTCAGAATCCATAAAAAAACTGTTAAAAGAACACTCGTTGCACACAGCATGGGAAATCGAGTCAGTAAAACGACTTCGATGGAAGTTCCGTTCGTTTATTTAACAATAATGCCTTAACAAAGATAAGAAGCTCTTCGATCGATTGGTTTGTGTTTTTACGGTTTATCAACCTTTTTCTGGTTATTTAAAGCCAGAAAATATTTTAGATTATAAGTTTTTTTGGGGGTGGGAAGGAGATAATAATGGTTGTCATACCAGCCTTAATAATTAACCCATAGCTGGGGGGAAGAAGTAGATTCATACTTTCCCAAAGGTATATGCGTGCAAGTAAATATAACGAAACCAACGAGAATTGGAACTCGGCTCTCCGAATAACAATTCCGAGCCACCATCCTTTACACCGCTCGAACATCCAAGTTTACAGTACCTGACACTCCCAAGCGGTCACTCATCTAGTTACTGGCCAGGTTTGACGTTGCTTAACTTCGGTGATTGTTCGGGAAGCGTTGTTTCAATGTGACGTGACCATAAGCCTCCATGAGCTCTGTCCCATTGCCAAATATCATAAAAAATAACACGTTACTGGCATGTCATAAGTTAGTCGATTCTCGCCCAATCCATTACAAAATCCAAGGCACAACGCAACAAATATATTCTTAAGTGCAGTATTTAGCTAGCTGTTCTCGCAAGCGGTTATCAGTGAGTTCAGTCTTTGACGGGTGCTGAACAGTTGTAACATTTTACCAAATTCATCCAGACAAAACAAATATCTAGAAAATAATCCTTCAGAGTTTTTTTTTTGTTAGCATTTAGCCATTAAGTTATATTTGCAGGTGTATAAATATGTGTAGATGTTAGCGACGGATATTCTAGCTTTTGGAAATGACGGGCGTTGCCATTAACTCTTTGATAAGGATTCCAAGCAAAAGTATTAAATGTACGAATCTTAGCCTATCTTGTCTTTGTTAAAGGAAAACGCATTTTTTCTACTTGCGATCCACGGCTCCAGTATACACCTACGTACTTACTTATAGCTTCATTTGTTAAATACAGTCTACATATATTTCTACGCCAGCTCAAAACACTGCCTCCGAGCGAAAATGGAGTCCGATTCTAAATAATGTGCCTTGAGCTGAGGTTTTCTCCATGCAAAACAGAACAGAAATTCATTACTTTGACCAGCAGTTATCCATCAATAAACCGAGAATTTCAGTTCTCAGGTCGCCTGACAAAATAGCCGCGAAGAAATAATTTTAGATCTTTTATCCGATTCTGTAGTGTTCAGACATACTGGCTTCTAGCAATTAACATTTGTGCATCAGATAAAGGAGAAAATGCAAAAGATTGCCATGTTTATCTGAAGGCTGGATGGGAAATCCAAAAGGTAGATGCGTAGAGGCAACGAAAGGAGATGATAATGGAGATGTGGAAAAGGAAGCGGAAAGTCTGAGTAATGTTGAGAAGGAAAGAAATTGCAATTTGAATGAAGGAAACGGAGGGAAAGAGTTGAGAAAGCAGTAGATTTATAGAGGAAGAGAAACAAAGTGGTTAACACCAGAAAAGAAAAGAAAAGAAAAGAAAAGCGATAAAGAAAAACGAAGGAAATGAAAAATTTAATAGAGAATGTGAAAGAAAGCATAAATGGAAAGAAAGAAAGTACAAATAAAAGGAAAGAAAGTATATTTGAAAGAAGATATAAATGATAAGAAAGAAAGAAAAAAGAAAGAAAAAAGAAAGAAAAAAGAAATGGGAACAATGATATTAGTCTAAGACGAAAATTTGAAAGAAAGAAAGAAAGAAAGCGAGCAATAAATAAAAGAAAGAAAGAGAGAAAGAAAAGAAGTCAATAATATGCGATGAAAAGAAAAAGAAAAAAGAAAGAAAGAAAAAGAAAGAATGAAAGAAAGAAAAAAGAAAGAAAGAGAAGGCAATCATTAATAGTGTGGGACGAAAAAGAACGAGAGAAAAGGTGTTAATCATATTAGTATGAGACGAAAATTAGAAAGAAAGAAATGTATTAAAGAAAGAAAGAAATGCATCAATGAAAATTGTTGCAAAAAAGAAAAAAAGAAAATTCATAATGAAAGTTTAAAAAACGAAACAAAGAAAATGGAAAGATGATGGTAATAGAATGAAAACTATATCTGATAACTTCAAGAAAATTGGAGAAAGGACGTGTGTTTGTATGTGTGTGGGGAGAGAGAATGGGGAAGAAAGAGAGAAAAAGAGCCATAAAAATGGAGAGATGTTAGAAATGAATGAGTGGCTTTCATAAAGAAATGAAAGGATGTAATGGAAAAAGACAACAAAAAAGAAGAAATTGACGTGAATCAAATACAACTCATGATAAAAAAAAATCAACAAAAAAAAATTAATCTCAAAAGTAGAAATTGAATAAAACAATTTTGGTTATAGAAACATTCCACCATCTTACGTTTCCTTCATTTTTTTTCGTTCTTTTTCTTTTCTTTTCTGAAGAAACTTTATGCATTCAGGCATATTATTATCTTAGCTACATCGCATATCTCACGGCATGGGTCAGCTGCAAGGCCAGATATTCTTCCATCACTGATCATTCCGAATGAGCACTTGTTCGGTGCTATGAATGTGAGAGAAAAATAGTTCTTCTTTGTTCTCAAATTCAATAATTCGATAGAGAGAAACAGAATGGACCGCAGTCGATTGTTATTCAATAATGGTAGCCTGTGTTTCACGGAAATGTTTGGCACATATTTCTGAAGGGCTTAAACTTTCACATGCGATCACCATTCATTACCAGTTTTAACGAATCAAGAGAATATTACCAAACTGCTAAAGATTCCAGCAAAAACAATGAAAATGATTTTCATCTGTGCATTCATGTTTTTCGAAAAAGTAACGTTGGAACTTTGTTTTAAATAAAAGTTTTCGTAGCAGTGTTAGTAATCACTAAAGATATTTTTCATAAAATCGAAATCTTATTAGTGATACATCATTTAATTAGTCCAATAAAAATAGACAGACAAAATAAAAAGGGACACGTGGAGACTACAACAAGTTGGCAATAAAAATAGAAATACTTTTCATTTTGAAAAGTAAAAAAAAATGAGAAGAGAAAAAATGAAAAGAGAAAAAAATGAAAAGTAAAAAAATGATAATAGAAAAAAATGAATAGTAAAAAAAAAATGAAATAGAAAAAAATGAAAAGTAAAAAAATGAAAATAGAAAAAAATGAAAAGTAAAAAAAAATGAAAATAGAAAAAAATGCAAAGTAAAAAAATGAAAATAGAAAAAATGAAAAGTAAAAAAATGAAAATAGAAAAAAATGAAAAGTAAAAAAATGAAAATAGAAAAAAATGAAAAGTAAAAAAATGAAAAGAGAAAAAAATGAGAAGAAAAAAATGAAAAATAAAAAAAATGAAAATAGAAAAAATGAAAAGCAAAAAAAAAATGAAATAGAAAAAAATGAAAAATAAAAAAAATGAAAATAGAAAAAATGAAAAGCAAAAAAAAATGAAATAGAAAAAAATGAAAATAAAAAAAAATGAAAATAGAAAAAAATGAAAAGTAAAAAAAATGAAAAGTAAAAAAAATGAAAATAGAAAAAAATGAAAAGTAAAAAACATGAAATAGAAAAAAATGAAAAGGAAAAAAAAATGAAAAGAGAAAAAAATGAAAAATAAAAAAATGAAAATAGAAAAAAACGAAAAGTAAAAAAAAAATGAAATAGAAAAAAATGAAAAGTAAAAAAAAAATGAAAAGAGAAAAAAATGAAAAATAAAAAAAATGAAAATAGAAAAAAATGAAAAGTAAAAAAAATGAAAATTGAAAAAAATGGAAAGTAAAAAAAAATGAAAAGAGAAAAAGGAAAAGAGAAAAATTATATAAAATGAGCCAACTAGTTATCGCTCCCCACTCATCGGAACTCGGTCGAGGAAATTAAATTATTCTGCACACTGGCGAAAATAAAAAAAAGTAAAGGAAAGAAAAGGTAAGAAAATGTACATGTATTCATTATACACTGAGATCTATAAACAGCTCGCACTAAAAACACTCTTTTTGCTTGCATAAAGATGGTTGTCTTGATTTAATATAAACTGTCTCGAGGACTTTTAAGTGATAGTCGGAATATGATCTGTTAAAAACAGAACATATCCTCACGGAAGGATTGCTATTTTTGAATAATCTGTTCTGAGATTGCTGATCTGAATGTAGCAGAATTCTTATGCAAATTTTCAAATAGTCTTTTTCTAAAACACTTTGGTACATTAATTTTTCTTCTCTAGGAGTTTAATTGTCCTACTTGCATTGTCAGCTTCACACTGACAGTTAAACACAATTTTTTCTCTTTTATTTTCTTTTATATCATTTTTGTTATTCCTACAATTTTTAACTCAATTTATTCTACGACCTTTTCTGCGAATGGAAAGTAAAAAAAGTTGTCCAAAAATTCATTTGAGTGAAAATGATTCTTCTTAAAATTATGGAGGGTGTCATATGCTTAAGTTATTACTACTTCAGGGTGTGCGGGCGTTGTAATGGATACCAACTCGGAATGAGAAATGGGAGAGCCGAGTTCGAATTCTAGTTAGGTTCGTTACATTCACTTACGTACAAATACTCTTGTGAAATGTATGCATATATCTCTTCTCTCCAGCTATGTGTTAAATAGCAACGCAAACTGAACTCTCTAGCCGTACTTGGCATCCAGTCTAGGAGAAAGAAATCTCTGAATTCAAAAACGTTACAATTGTCCATGATCCCAGACTCTCAGCAACGAGGCTGTGAAGAAAAAAAAAAGAAGCAAATGTGTGAAGCGTGCAAATGGTGTAGCGATTCTCTGTATGTACAACGGAATCGAGGGACCAGGTTCGAATTTCTGCTAATTCTCTTTACGTTCTCTTCACACGATTGCTCTTTCGAAATGCATTAACCAGCTTCTCCCTGCAATTATGTAGCCTAGTATTGGTTGGGTGAATGGCTGTAATTTGCAACCAGAAGGACAACTCCGAATTCGAAACCATAACAATTGTCCATGATCACTGACCATCAGCAATGAGGAGAAGAAGCAGAAACATGCTTCAGTTAACTTTGAATAATTATATGAAAATATTACCACGAAGGCTTTCTAGTCGTCGATTGAAAATAATAAATGCTTCAACAGGTTTAAGCGATTTAAGAGCTCTATGAAGACATCCATTTACTAGATATTGTTATTAATCATAACAGTAGCCATTGAGAAAATGTTTAATTTTTTCTCGGTTCTTGGCCTTTGAACCGCCTATCTCCCGGTGATCCGATCTCCCAGTAATCAACACCACATTGCAAATAAAACGGATATCAGGATCACAAGTACTGTAGCCCATTGTACTACTCCAGCAGTGGTGTATCTTGGGCAAGATAACCTAACGGAGTCCAACTCTCTCCAGGTGGGTTTGAATTCAGAGTTTTTCTTCTCCTCGACTTGATTCCAACCAAAGCTGTTGAGCCCAGTCTGCTCTTCTATTTATCCATAGCTTGGAGGCGGGAGAAGACATGGATTCATATCTTTCCTAAGGGTAGTTGTGCATAAGTGAATGTTAGGATCTAGACTGGAATTCGAATTCGGATCTCTGAATTCTCATTCCGAGCCGCTATCCATTGCACCAAAACGCACCCAAAAGGGATACGGAGAGTGTTAAAATATTAAGCCTTGGGCATCCCATAAGGAAGTGCCGAGTGAGCGTGAGGTACCCTATATTAAAATATCTTGTGTCATATCCTATCCTTTGCGAGAGCGAGTAATTACCGTTATGTGTACTCATTGAATTTGCAAACAAATACTTGTGGTTTTCAGTGGAAGTCAGTGGAAATCTCTTCAGCGCTTTTCTCTCATCTTCTCGTTGTCATCCTCCTTTCTATTTGTCAATTGACTTTTAATTGTTCCAATCATTTCGCAAACCTCTTCGAGACATTTTCAAGCGGACCAATAATGATGGGTACAACTGTGACATTTTATGTTCACAGACAAGAGTCAAGAATTTTTCTTTTTTTTTTTTTAATTTTTCATTTTACTTCAATTATACATTACGGTCGACTGGAACAAAGACGTTTACTATCCGACAAATTATTGTTTAAATGGATCGATCGGATTTCTACAAATTGGTAGAACCAAGGACTCTTAATATATATAATTTATGGCTGGCTTCTCGTTTCCTACTATATATATATATATATATATATATATATATATATATATATATATATATATATATATATATGTATGTGTATGTGTGATGCGATGGATAAATTGTCGCCATTTTACATATTTTTTTTATTTCGCGCATGCGCATTGTTTGCTTTTCATTTTGTCGACTGCATAGTATAGTAGAGTCAGCTGGACACCGTTTGTGAGAAAAAGAGCATCATGATGCAATTCACTCCACCAGAAATTTGGAAACAATTACCTTAGAGACGATACAATTCTCAGTGCAAACGGGTCTTTTCTCGGCCTTCCTTCAAACCAATCTATCACTGTTTATTGCTGAATGCAAAGCTTTACGAATTATTTTTATTATTAATAACTGTCTTGAGATATTTAATAGTTTGGCGTTATATTCATATTCAATGCATAAAAATTGACATGAGAAATTACAAATTACAAACCAATTTGTCTTAGGTTGATTTCAAAGAAATCCCGGCTCTCTCCCTTCATAGTTATACACAATGACCTCTTTCACTTAGCTTCGTTTAATTTCATTTATTCTTGATGTCGATTTAAATTGACGCTTTATTTTTCTCCATATGTCTAAATTATAATTATAAATTATAATTTTACAAACTGAAAATGATGTTGGAAAAATTTCCAAGTGTTAATCTGAAATCAAGAACTTTAAGCAAAATGTTCATAACATATGGTAAAGAAAGGCGCCATTTTAAATTGACGTCAGGAGAATATAGGTTAAGTGTGGGAGGAAGTGGTATAGCATAATTTAGTAAATATCGGAAAATGACATAGTTTTCAGAGACCACCAAATTTTATATTTCTCTCTCTCTCTCTCTATGTATTTATCTATTTTGGTTTCTTCTCTCTTTGTGTCTCTGTCTCACTCTCTCTCTTTCGCCCCCTCTCTCTATCTATCTGTTCCTCTCTCTCGTTATATATATATATATATATATATATATATATATGTGTGTGTGTTTGTGTGTGTGTTGAATTTCTTTCTCTCTCTCTCTCTCTCCCTCTCTCTCTCTCTCTCTCTCTCTCTATATATATATATATATATATATATATATATATATATATATTTGGTTGGATTGATGCGAGTTTGTGACCCTGTATTTCACGCTTTTGCGATCGTCAGACAAACTGATTAATTTTTTAAAATTTTGGATTTATGTAGGTTGTGTGTATTGGTATCATTATGGAAGTGGGAGGGAAATCGTCGTCGTGATGTCACTCATGTTAACGCAAACATACATGCATGCCCGTACACCCATTGAGGTACGCAGACACACATACACACGCGCTCGCCCACCAGGGCTCACACAAACAAACATATGAGAACAGTATGGGACTTGACATATGTATGTAATTGTGTGTTGCTGTCTACATAAATATGCATTTGATTGTTGAATTTCAACGATGGGATGTGTTATGTTAGCTCTATCTCTGATATTGAGCGCTTTCTAATAAGTACCGCGCATATAATATATAAATCGTAATATATATAATATATTACACAAATATATATATATATATATATATATATATATATATATATATATTTATATTTATATTTATATACACACACTTTTCACACACACACACACACATACATATATATATACATATATATATATATATATATATATATATATATATATACAAATATATATATATACATATACATACACACACACACATACATATATATATATATATATATATATATATATATATATATATATATATAGCGAGTGAGATAGAGAAAGGAAGAGAGGGAAACAATTTTGAGGGCAAGAGAAATATGCAAAGTACGTCGTGAGTTCGTGTCTAAGTGTATTTTCCATGAATCTACTGTAATAACAAATTTAAGCTATCAATATTCTCCATATTAGTCTGTGTAATTAAAATTCTCCACAAATTTTAAATGAATCGACATAGAATAAATTATGTTATAAAAAATATCAACTTTTACTTCTAGAACGGCTTTTATTTCGCTGGTCCAAAAAGCGTTTTAAAATGCATTACCAAGAGATGTGCAAAATTGTTCCCAGTGGTCAGTTTTGAATAGTTCAGACTGGATTAATTTTTGGTCGTCAACTTCTGCATACATAGAACATATATATTTCTTAGAGTTTCTTATTAAAATCTATGAGTAAGATATTTTCATTTTTATCGATAAATATTATTGAATATATATATGGCGATTTTCTAAGCGTAGCTAAGATGTGGCACAAGGTCGAAAGTATGAGGCACCTATTGAGGATCGAACTCACTACTCAGTCGTAATTTTTCTAGCGAGAGAAACTTGCTACCCATTACACCACGTCGAAGTACCCAGTATGTATGTATGTATGTATGTATGTATGTATGTATGTATGTATGTATGTATGTATGTATGTATGTATGTATTCAATGCGAAACAAAAGACTCATAAAATATTAAAAAATAAAAACCGGCCCCTCCTGATATACCCAATGAATCAAAAAATTAATTGTCCTAGCAACTAACTCTATCACTACTACAAGTGAAATGAACTTATACCGACTCAACATAAAATTTGTTATTATTACATCTAAAATAGTAAATGACTTAACCAATTCTAAACAAAACAGTAAGCTAAAACTTGAAGGAAGAATTTGCTCTGTAATAACTGGGATAAAAATACAGAAGAGAAAGATCAAGAAATCTAAGTAAAGATGAAAGACGAAACGCGTCACACGAAAACTTATTTCATTCATTTTTGTCAGACATTTTCTTCCATGTGTGTGTGTGTGTGTGTGTGTGCGTGTGTGTGTGTGTGTGTGTGTGTGTATACAAAAAAGAGCTAAAAAGCTCTCGATCAAAATTGAAAAAATGTCAACATATGACCATTTTATCAAATTTTTTGCTCGCAACGAGATTTTTTCACCATCTTCTAAGTCTTATATTAGAACAATGCCAGTTTTTAGTTGGCGCTGGAAAAAACCTATATATATATATATGTGTATGTGTATATGTGTGTGTATGTGCGCGTGTGTGTGTGAGTGTACCCTTCGTCCATTTATCTGTCTCGACGTTGTAACCTTGTTTCTGCCTTAAAGGAGGACTTTAAAAATCACTTGCTTTGTCTAAGGTTGTCAAGTTGACAACTCATTTAATACCAGTTACGAATCTTGGAAAAAGATCTTCGCCAGAAAAGAAAAAAAAATCTCCCAAAAGATTGATTAGATACTTGAGCGAGTTTTTGAATTTCGGTAGCGTTTCTGAAAACTTCATAAAAAGAAACAATGAACGCTGCAGATGTAGATGTGTTTAGATGACCTCTAAATAAGAAATAGGGCACTGGCCATAGAATAATCATTAGCGCTCCCGTCCATTCGGGGGCTTTATGAATTCCATTCTTAATCGCTATACCATGCTAAGAAAATGTCCGGACACCAATAGTAAGATAATCAGATTAAACTTTTTATACTAAAATTCATTCAATACACGGCTCGAGAGCCACTCAAAGAAGGGGGTTAAAATTGTTTTGATTAATGGGGTTGTATGATATGAATGAAAGATGGTTGGTAGGGAGTATAGGTAGAAGATTATCAAGACAAGAATAATAGATAAATGTTGACCCTTGAATTGAAGAGTTTAAGATTGTATAGTGAAAAAGAAAAAAAATTGGATTAAAAAATTTCTGCAGGAATCACGACAAAGAGTCTATACGTAGAAGGCGAGTATGGGCTGAAATAATAAGGACAAAAAAAAAGAAATAGAATGAAGTAATGTGAGAAATAAAAAAAGAAAGTAAGAAAGTACGAAAGAGAAAACGAAAGAAAGAACAAAAGACAAAAAATAAAAAGAAAGAAGGAACGAAAGAGAAAAATGAAAAGGAAATAGAGCAAAAGAGAAAAATTAAAATAAAGAAATAATAGATAAATAAATAAAGAAAGAACGAAGGAGAAAAAAAGAATGAAAGAAATAATAAATAACGATAGAAAATGAAAACGAAAGAAAGAAAGCAGGAAAGAAAGAAAGTAAAATAAAAGAAAGAAGGAAAGAAAAATAAAGAACGAAAAAATAAAGAAAGAAAACAGACATACTAAAGAAAAAAAGAAGAAACGATTGGATAATTAACAAAGAAAGAACAAATTTATAAGTCAATAAAATTATCGATCTTAAGAGGAGAAAAGCGATATAATCCTAAAGTAATATAAGAAATTTAAAGAGAGATAGCAAGAGAGAAAGCATGAGAGCAAATAAAGAGTTGGAGAAAGAACAAAGAAAGTCAAAGAGAAACTTTAACAGAATATTTCTATTCCCTTGAGTCACTGATTCCGTTGTTGCAAGTTGGAGTTCTGATATCGACCGAAAAATAAAAGCCGCGAATGAATTGAAGCAAACATTTAGCTACCGTATTTAGAATCACAATTAGGGTCCATTGTGTAATGAAATTCCATTTGGTAAAAAATACCCATGTTCAAAACAATAGAAATAATAGCACTACAGCGTTACATTCCTGGTCACAATCATCGTTATCACCTTCGCTATTTATAAGCCTTTCTTCTGCAAACTGATCCATTTTGCTCATTAAAACGCCCTTTGGCAGTCGATAATTTTGTTTTCTGGTCTACGCTATGGATTCTTTCATTTCTTTCGCTCGTTTATTTCTAATATTATTGTGTTATCAACACAGAGATTCCGAGAGCGAAACGAACTGGATGGACCGTGCGACAGTCGTCTATCGGGCAAATGACTTAATCGAAGACAGAAGCCGGATAGACGAAAGCACGATGTGTCTTAAGTGACGGACCTACATTTTGGGCGCCCTTGAACAGATATGGGAGCCTCTTCTTAAAAAGCAACATTATGGCATTCTCAACAATCCCATCGAGCTGAAGGTGCTGCAAGTCCCAATGAAAATTTAAAAATTTGACCAATTACAGGGGAATTTTGAGGTCATATGAAATGGGTACTAGAGTACCTTCTAAGGACAACTTTAGCTGCGTCAATCCATTGGCTTATGATTCTATAACTAAAATAGCCTTATTTTAAATAACACTAAAAAAAGCATCGATTTAGATGAAAAAATCACTCATTAATAAAAGTTGGTTCAGGGGCTGTCTGGGATTAGGGGCCCTGAAACTTAAGCTTCATCATTTTTTTTTA
>OZ038483.1:54466054-54513554 GCA_964036315.1 Acanthosepion esculentum | reverse complement strand
GTTCTACACGATGTGCGGGTAGCCTGGCTGTTGGTTCTAAGAACTGAACTGCTTGGCCCTCATACGTCGAAAACGATGGGAGAGTCCTAATATATATATATATATATATATATATATATATATATATATATATATATATATATATATATGGACTGGGGAGTTCAAATCACGCTAATATATATATATATATATATATATATATATATATATATATATATATGTGAAGAAATATACTCTTAAGGTGTGCTATATTTATGGGATAAAGTGCTCAATATTAGAGATAGTGCGTGTGTAAATATAAAAGTGAACATTGAAGTTAACACTTAGAGGCGACAGGCTGTTTCATGCTAGACGCAATCGTCAGGCTACTTCAGGCCTGACGATTGCGTCTAGTATGAAACAGCCAGTACCCTCTAAGTGTTGATTTTAATGTTCACTGATATATATATATGTATATATATATATATATATATATATATATATATATATATATATATATATATATATAAATGAACATTGAAGTCAACACTCGTCTAGCATGAAACAGCCTGTCGCATCTAAGTGTTGACTTCAATGTTGTTCACTTTTATATATATATATATATATATATATATATATATATATATATATATATATATATATGCCGCCTGACGATTGTGTCCAGCATGAAACAGCCTGTCGCCTCTGAGTGTTGACTTCAATGTTCCCTTTAATATTTATATTTACATGCGCTCTATATCTGATATTGACCACTTTATCCCATAAATATAGCACACCTTAAAACTATATTTCCTCATATATATATATATATATATATATATATATATATATATATATATACTCAGACAGATAACCCCACCGCACTCTCATTGTCCTTATTTTATTTTATCTTTCATTCTATTATTTTCAACCACCTCCGCCTGTTATTCTGTCTGTAATTTCATTTACTATTTATTTTTAATTTTATTTACTATTTGTTCTTAATTTATTTACCTCACTAGTCGATAGGTTCACTTATTGCCGGTTCACACACCTCTCTAATCTTTTGAATAGGACCAAATGTTTAGTATTTGTTCCCTGTTTACGATTGGGTTTCTGTTTAATTCTAAAAAAATTTCCTTCCCTTTCACTCCTAGTAGCCCCTTCCATCTTAGTGGCATTAAAAAAAGAGTAAGTTTTGACACATTGCTATCCCTATTTGTCCCTGTTCTGTCATCCATTCTGAGAAAAGGTAGTCCTGTTGACTTTTCGACTGTTTGAAATAATTCTTCACTTATATTGGTAACCCATTGCTAGTCGGCAGAAAAGATACACTCATACCGTTCTCATAGGCATCAGTGTGAAAGTGAACGCAATAATTGCAGTTATCATTTAATCTGGACACAGCGCGAAAATAATAAAACGTTTTCCTCTATAGTTACTTGCATATAACAACGTTCAAGCAATCATTACCTTATGAAATCTTTTTTTAAGACGCCATTTTACTGTTAGATGAGGTATATTTATTTTTACTATTTATAATTGTAATTGCTTTATTCTGCTGTTGTGTTTAAATACATCTTAGGACACGTTTACTAAAAAAAGTGTGATTGAATAATTTCAGTCTGCTACCGGAAGCTTAAGTGTAACACCATCCAGAGAACCGGGAAAGCACGAAGAAATTCAAGGCATTTGCGCGATACCACGCCGACTAACAGCAGCCATTAAACAAAATGAACGCAAAGAACTCACAAATCAGTGTCCTGTGCGCATGCTCCTAACTAAGCACGTGATTACTTATTATTGGAATATGAGTATATCGATTTGTCATTTTTATAGGCGACTAGATGCGTGGCGCTTTTTTCTTCCTGTCATTTTTCAGTTTATTCTGTTTTTTTTACTTTCAGTATCTGATTCCTCCTGACAGTTTTAATTGCTCGAATTGAACATGAAACACAATAGAAAAGGGAAAAAAAACTGTCCAAATCTCAAATAATAAAAATGTAAAAAGTCGTCCAATGTAGTCGACTGGAAAACAGCCAACAGGCAGTAATTGGAACTCTTAGATTGGCAGACAGGCGAAATCAACCAAGTAACGGACGGTTGGTTTTTACAAAATGCTTTTAGAAACGAGCATAAAAAATTTTTCTTCGGAAGTGTTGCTTGAATATAAATGATTGTCTTTCTTCTTGATGTGGGTTAATTCCGATTCAATATGAAATTTTAGGTTTTTATGTTTGTGACATTTTCTTTTTAAATCAAATGTGAAGCATGCGTTGTTTTATAAGAAAATTTAACGGTAAGCAAGTGATTAGATAAATATAAACAGAAATAAAGATTTTTTTTTAATGAATCATTGTCGTTATTAGTTTTTTAGTAGATTTTGTTTATTTTGTTCTTTCGTTTTGAAAATTTCTTAGTTGGACGATTGCCATTATTAAACCATGACTAGTTTTTCTTTTCATCTTATTTCTGTTGCTTATTTAAACTTAACAGTAGTAATAGTTGTAGTAGTTTTAAGATGTTCTCCCTTCTTAGATAATGCGTTGCTATTATTAAACTTTGACTAATTTTCTTTTCATCTTATTTTTGTTGCTTTTTTCACCTTGTAGACGTAGTAGTCTTAAGATGTTCGAATTTCTTATTATTAAGTTTCGACAATTTTTTTTTCATCTTAGTATCTTTTTCTAGTAGTAATGGATAAAATAGTCTCAAGTTGTACGAATATTTTAGATGAATCATTGTTTTTATTATTTATTTTGAGTTGCTTATTTGCACTTAGCAGTAGTGATAGCCATTATATTTCAAAATTATTTAGCTTTCTTTGATGCAACGATGTCATAATTAATCCTTACTAGTTTCTCTTTAAGTTGATTTGTTGATTGTTTCCAACTAATAGTTGTAGCATGATAGCCGTCTTAAATTTACCAAATTACTTAGATGAAACATTTTCATCATAAATTTCTGCCTAGTTTTTCTAAAAAATATTTATTTAGAGAAATATACTTATAGATGAAGGAAACAGGAGAATTCAAGAGGAGAAACGAGTGGTTAGATTTATTTTTAGGTGAGAATAATATACTTTTATGCAAAAGAATTACGAGAATAATAAAAGAAGATAAAAAAGAATTTACTGAAGAAGGGAAAGGAAAAAGAAAGAAAGAAAGAAAGAAAGAAAGAATGAAAAAAGATCGAATTTGATTTTAAAGGAAAAAATAGAGAAGACAAAAATCGGTAAAAAATAATGACTACGTGAGAATGATAGGTAAAAAATATTTCGGAAATAAGTGAGTATAAAAAGTTGTGAAAAGGTAAAGAAAAAAACGTTTTTAGAAAAGACAAAACAAAAGTAAGGGTAATAAGAAGAAAGAAAGCAAAAATGAAAGAAAAGAAAACGAAAGAAAATGTAGGGAAGAAGAAAATAAAAAATTTAAGGAAGACAAAGAAAATTATTTGGAAGGAAGAAAAATAGCGAATTAGACAGAATTACAAGAAGCATTATAAAGGAAAACATATGAAACGCTGTTGAAGGTCATGCTATGCGAATGTGCAATGAATAGATAGTGATAACCCGCACATCAACTGGTTCCGAATCATCCCTTGCTAAACAAAAACATTATTCGGGGGGAAAAAAAGTGAGTTCTCTGATTGCATGACTAATGGCGCGGGAAACCCGATACGCAGGAAAAAAAATACAGGATACATTAATTACTTCTGTCAGTGTTGAGGAAGGGTATTTTATTTTCATACTTGTATATATTTTTCTAAATATAAAATGAAATCTAAATTTATTTTTTGTAGTTTATAGGTGATCGTTTTGGTCGTTTTCTAAAGATCAATTTTACGAAAGAAATTAAAAATAGGCACAAAAACACACCCAAATAATAGAATGAATCTTCAAGTGTTTTTGAAAGATATTTCTATCTTCTTTTTTGTCTCTTTGAATTTTTTCCTTCTTTTTATTCTTTATCTGTTTTTTTTTTGTGTAATTTTTAAAATGCTTTTACTTCACTGAAATATGCATTTTTCTGCAGTTTCCGTGATATCAACATTACCATAACCACTGAGTCTTCTTTGATCGAGTGCTCACCAGTGACGAAAACTGGGTCCTGAATGACAATTCCAAGCGTGCCAGACATTGGTTCTCATCACGGGATCATGTGCCTCACACCACAAGACCACCTCTACACCAAAGCAAGATCAAGCTCTGTATCTGGTAGATTAGTCAACAAGTGGTGAATTATGAGCTGCTACCAACGGGCCAACACATCGCTGCAGTTGGAACGTGTGCAACCGGCCCAAAAGCAGGAGCCAGCATTGGTTAATCGTAAACTTGTACTGTTTCTCCATGATAATGCCAAGCCTTATGTGGCACGGGTGGCCAGGGACACCATACGGTGACTTGCCTTGGAGATACTGTACCATTCACCTTACTCCCTGGATCTTGCGCCAACAGATTATCACCTCTTCCGTTCCCTGGACAATCACATTGGCGGGAAATCATTTGCAAATGAGCCAGACTTACGGCAGACACTCACAGACTTGTTTGCGTCCAAGACATGATTTTTACCGCCAGGGCATTGCGCAGCTGGAGGCACGTTGGCAAAACGTTCTGGATGCCGATGGGGATTACTTTGAGAATTAACGGTATGTCAAATTTGCTGTATACATTTGTTTTTTTTCTATTGATAATGTGAAGGGAAATCTTTTCCTGTTTTCTCTGAGTCTACAACATGGTCTTTCCCGTTCAATTTCCTTTCATTCGAGGAGAGTATTTACAAAAAAAAAAAAAAAACAGATTCGAGGTTTCCATATTTGTAGGATTTCAGTCTTCCAAGATAGAGTTGCCTACTGTCTTCTGACTTTTATACTCAAGATAAGCATAGGCTTCTATTTTTAGAATCCTTCTTATTGTGTAGTTTTGAATTGTGAAGGAAAGTTACTTGCGTAATTAAATAGGTTTCGTTGATAAAGACTTGGCACCAAGGATGACATTGATATCCGGATAGAATATTTATTCGATAAATATGATTGAGATATCTATCTATCTATCTATCTATCTATCTATCTATCTATCTATCTATCTATCTATCTATATATCTATCTATCTATCTCATTCTGTTCATTATCTATCTATCTATCTGATAGATACTGAACAGAATGAGATAGATAGATAGATAGATAGATAGATAGATAGATAGATAGATAGATAGATAGATCGGAACAGAATACGATAGATAGATAAATATATAGTTCAGAACAGAATACGATAGATAGACAGAGCTGGACAAAATAACATAGCTCGATAAAATATATCTGATCATACTGAAATAGATAGATAGATAGATAAATAGATAGATAGATAGATGGGGCCCTCTATTTCTGATACGTGTGTCCACAGTAATACAATGTTGGATAAAATAAATCCATTATTTTTTTAGATATTGCTTGGTTTACGTTTCGGATTAGAAACTGAGCAGATATGTGCTTTCCAGAAATATATCTTGATAGGGAGGTGTGCTTTCCTTAAAAGGAAAATAGGCCCTGCTGAAATATGACCCTTTTCACAGTTGAGTGGTAAAGCACGCCGGTTCAAACGATCGTTTCTCCAATAAAGAGAGACTCGTGTTCGATCCCCGCCGGAGTGCGCATTCTGTTTATTATGATTACTCGAATACACAGGCCAATAGACAGTTGTATTAATTATTAAATTAAATATAAAAATAATTCCAACCATATCCAAAGCTATTATGGATATGACCAGAACCAAAGGTATCCATAACAAAAGCAATTCTGAAGCAGCTATATGTAAAATAAACTGTCACAACGGTTCCTTAAAATATGAGGAATCTTGCAGAAATTTAAAAAAACGTAAACGTATCTAGGAACACAAAAGAAATTTTATACGTCACAATTTATCAAATGCATTTGTCACACTAACCTGCTTGGACGGAAAATTCTTGATAGTGTCACAATCGAATCTTTCATTCTTTTTATGTCAGGACGTAGGCGATCATGGCTCTCCACCTCCCTCTATCCCTTGCAGCTCTCAACAAGTTCCTTCCCTCTGCTTCCTCCCCCAGACCACGTTCTGTCATCCACTTACTTAAACCCGCCAGATATATCACGCGTTGTTTTCCCTTGTCTCTCTTTTCCTCTATTCGACCCGTGAGCATCAGATTCGCCAGGCCCTCCTTCCTCATTATGTATCCCAGAAACGTCAACTGCCTCTTCCTGATATTAAGTATAAGCCTCCTCCTTGTTTGCAACCTCTCTAAGACGTCATCCTTGCTCACATGTTCGGTCCATGATAGCCTCAGCATCCTTCTGCAGAACCACATCTCCGTCGCCTCGAGTCTCTTCATCATCTTTGAGGAAATCGTCCAGCATTCACTGCCGTAAAGAAGGACAGATATCACGTAACAGCTCCGTATTCTTTTCTTTGTTACCAAGGAAATCTTCCTGTCTCGCAATTCTCTGCCCAGCCTTTGGAATGTGTCCTTGGCCATCCCAATACGTCTACGGTCTCCGTGCCACACTTACCGTCTTCTGTCAAGACGCTTCCCAGATATTTAAACTTCCGCGTCTGCTTGATTCTAGTGTCCCCGACCTGCAAATCGCATTTCGGGCTCATCCTCTTACTGATGACCATGCGTTCAGTCTTGTAGTTTATGTTTCGTCCTTTCTTCTCACTCGACGTCGCTACCTTCTGTAGGAAATTTTGTAATTTCTTTTCCGTGTCTGCTATCAGCACTGTGTCATCTGCGTATCTTATGTTGTTAAGATTGTGGCCGCCAATGCTAAATACCGGTAGGGTTTCCAAATCTCTCAGAATTACCTCGCTGTATAGCTTGAACAGGTTCGGTGAGAAGGCACATCCTTGCCTTACGCCCCTTTCTATTTTTGTGTATTCACTGAACTCGTTCCCTATGCGCATGCATGCTGTTTGCTGCCAGTATAGGGTCTTGATTATTCTGATATCTTTCCTGAATAAATCAAGGTTGCTCAGCAGTTCCATCAGATCCTTGTAGCGTACATTTTCGAAGGCCTTTGCGTAGTCTATGAAACAAGCTACACGTCCTTCTGCATTTGTATCGCCCTTTCTGATAACATTCTGAGCATGAATATTGCGTTCTTTTTTACGGTGTCTTTAACGAACCCACACCGTTCTTGTCCTATTTCTGGCCTGATTCTGCTGCGCGCTCTATTCATCAGAATAGGGATAATTGTTCGGTGGAGTTCGCATTCGTTTGCGCCTGATGTCTTAGGCATAGTTATCAAGATAGATCTGCTGAGGTCTTCCGCTATATCCCAGCTGTTGTAGATTTCATTTGTTATTTTGGTAATCTTGTCTATGCCAAATCAGCTGCCTTGTTTTTGTTCAGTTTGGCCAGTGTGGCTTTTACTTTGGTTTTCAGAATTCCAGGTCCGTTGGTAGTGGCTTTTACTTCAGCTTTCAGAATTCCAGGTCCGTCGGTAGTGGCTTTTACTTCGGTTTTCAGAATTCCAGGTCCGTCGTTATTTATGATTGTTCCCTTTCGTCCTAGAGGAGTTCTCTTATATACTCGCTCTAGCGTTGAAGAATTTTTTCATTCTCTAATATGAGCGCTCAATCCTTTGATTTTAGGCAGCCTTTTGACGAGCCTGTTTTTGTCCTGTTAGTTGTCTTATTTGTTTTCGTGTCTCTTTTGTTAGTAGTACTCAATCTTTCTATTTATGCACATTTTTCGTTTAGCCATTCTTATTTAGCTTGCCTGCATTTGGTCCTTATTTCATTGTGTAATTTTCTGTACTCCGTCCCGTTTTCTGTCTTCTTTTCATCATGCCGAGAATCTCATCATTGATCCATTCGTTTTTCCTTCTTCGTCTTGTCTCCTTTGGGCTGATATCGTTTGCTGATGTCACTAAAGCGTCTCTTAGTGCGTCCCATTTCGAGTTTCCATTGTGTGTCTTGCATTTTCTTTTCACATTGTCTATGTATTTTTCTTTTAGGTTAGGATTGCTCAGGAGTTTGTTGTATTGCAGTTTGGGTGTTGCATTACTCCTTTTCATTTTCCGCAGTTTCACTCTTAGTTTACATATAACAGGGCGATGATCGCTTCTGCAGTCGGCACTTGGGTAGGTTTTCTGAATCTTTTGTTGATGGTTATATAATCAATTTGGTTTTTAGTTTCTTCTCCTGGACTCTTCCATGTCCATAGTCGCCTCGGATGATCTTGGAAGCAGGTGTTGGCTATTACCTGGCTGTTCACCATTGGATTCATTTTTCTCCGCGTTCGTTGCGGGTTCCTAGTTCGAATCTTTCTACTATATCCCCTGCCCTTTTCCTGCCTACTTTGGTGTTTAGGTCTCCCATGATAATGATGACTTCCTGTAATTTGCATAGAGGCTTGGCGCTGTCCAGCATGAGGTAGAAAGAAACAATGTCCTCTTCCTTGCGTTGTGCCATCGGTGCGTACACTACTATAAAAGCCACATTGAACGGCTTACCTTTCACTATCTAGTATTAGTCATACTCCTTTGTCGTTCTTCTCACCGCCTGCATAAATTATCCTGTGTTTGTTGTTGACAAAATCACCGTTGTTTGGGCATCTGGTTTCACATACACCTAGATTGCTGATCTAATCTTACCAAAATATAAGTCTGCGTCTCAGATTTTTTTCAGATGATATCTTTTCTAAAAGAAATGCCTTTTTCTCAATCAGACATACATGACTATAATTTTTTTTTAAATTAAAAGAAAACGTTTAAATTCAAATTGTTCTACAGTTATGATAAATAAATTAATTTCACAAACTAAAATAATATAAATATTATTACTTTATTAAAAAAAATAATTACCTTTACCGACTTTCGTTTATTAGACATTAAATTACATCACTTGGCATTCTCCATAATTTACCTTGACTTTCAGTTAGGCGTAAGTATATTTATGAACGTTCTTAAATTTATAAATTCGAAAAAACTAACATTTTTACTTCTGTTTATAAATACTTGTTGCAAAGTAAAATCCTACAGAAGACGGAACGCGTCGGCGAGGAAAAGTTTTCCTTGCATCTATCTATCTATAAATATATATTAATAATTTCCCTCTAACCAAGGCAATAAAGCCACTACGACGCAAGGTGTTATTGAGCATTAGAGAATATGGGAAGATTAAGGAGAGAGAACAATAAAAGGAGGAAGAAGAGCTGGAGTCATTCCTTTCTCGTTGGTATCAGTACGTGAGTGAACATAACGAACGCGACTAGAATTCGAACTCGTATAGGTTGTTATTGTTAGCAGGATGCTTTAACCAATTGAGCTAACCGGCCGGACGATTTATTAAGCGCAACTTAAGGCACAAAGTCGAAAGAATAGGGGACACATTGAGGATCGAACTCACTATTTAGTCGCAATTGATCAAGCGCGACAAGATTATTAACCATGATACCACGTCAAAGTACTCCATATATACGTATAGTGTGCTATGCTTTTTTCCACATAGAAATATTGTCTTTTATACGCTGATTTTCTAAGCGTAGCTTAGATGTGGCACAAGGCCGGATGTATAGTTTGTATGTTTTTTTTTCATGCATGTACTGTCTGTTATATGCATTATTAACAAAATATCTCGTCGTATTTATGCACCTATGTTATTTCTTGCGGTCGGAATCTCCTGTACTCATGTCCTTAACCAGTCCTAATTTTAGTTTCTTTTCTTTTTTAGCGATTATTTTTCTCGGATAAAGCCGATGAGAAAGTTAATGAGATTAGAGGCTTTATACATTCCAGTAATAAAAATACATTTTCGTCTTTTTTTTTCAATCCATGTTTAAATTTCTCCAGATAATGGTTTCCTCTTCAATGGATATAGAAATTAGTGTCTATTAAATAGCTTTCATGTTGTTTTTTCTCTCTCGCTTTTGGTAATTGTGCAGATAAATCGCATATAAAATGTTACCTTCTCTCCAGTTTTATTTTTTCCGTTTTTTTCTTTTAAACTGAATATCTAATTATGATTAAATTTTATTATTCATCAATAGCCCGGTTTTAATTTTAGTGAATAAATGACAAAACAAAGTAGTCCACAATTAGAAATTAAACTCCCGCTGGCCTAATAATGAATAACCCATATCTATAGAATAAAAGGAACAGAGAAAACCGATTTTGAACTCTAGGAATAGATAAGAATGACCTGAGTTCTGAACGAGGAAACCGACAACTGTATTTATTGAGAGTGGTACAGGTTTTTTAAGCGCAGTGCGCGGAGAATCGAACACTCTATAGTACAGTGTAACCCGGATATAAGAGAGTTGTCGGGACCGGAGAAGTATCTTATATCCGGGTTTCTCTTATATCCGGGTTTGGTCTATTTTGTTTTATTAACACAGGCTCTAATTTGGGACCAGAGAAAAATCTATCTTATATCCGGGTTTCTCTTATATCTGGGTCTCTTATATCCGGGTTACACTGTAGTAGTGATCTATGGGACAAGGTGGTTGGCTCTATGGGTATATGCGGAACTTAATGGTTATCAGCGCCGAAGGTGGATTCGGCATGCCGAGTTTAAATTCCTATTGAGGTCGCTGCATTCACTTTTGCCTAAATACCCTAGGGATAGGTGTGAATCCATTTCTTCTAAACGGGCCACCAGCTATAGAGTCATACTGGGCTCTCAAACTTTGCTTAGCAACCAGTCTGGGAGAAAGATAACTCTGGATTTGGTGCGGAAACTACAGCAGCAGGACTGAAGATGGAGCGAGAACGCTCGCCATTCTTTGTCTCCCTTGTTAACAAATGATCCCCAGTGGGATTCTGTCCTCTTAATTTCATTAATATTAACTTAGTCTACTACAAAGCTAAAAGTGTAAACCACCAAGTGAGAATCGAACTTAGTACAATTGTGTGTTTGTGTACCTGTTGTTTATGAAACTTAGCGTAGCCTGGCATAAGGGGACATGTGCGGAATACTCAGTAAAAATTGAGCTAAGAGAAATTTAATTAGTGTTTATAACAAAAGAATTCTGTCGGGGATCTAGGATCTATTAAATAATTATTGACATCGGCATGTATACACTGGCCCCATTTTCACTTTTATACATGAGTATGCACAACTTATCACATGAACGGGAATGCAATTGTTACTCTATAATACGGCCTCTTGTATTAGTTAACGCTACAAAACAAACGTATTTAAAAGAGTACGACACGAAGCGCTACTTGAAATATTAGAAAAGCTTGCTTTGCACGGCGAAAGATATTCAAGTAATTTGCAACCTCTCCTAGGATACTGAATGAGTTTAGTGAATATACAAAATAAGAAATAACCCTTTCGTATATCCTAAAAAAGGAAGATCCTCCGGTATGTGTGGCATGCCAAGAGCCATTCACCATGAAACACACACTGTCAAACTGCATCAATTTGAATTCAATCCGCTTAAAATATGGTAATTTTCAGCGCGCCCACGTCGCTACGGAATGTGACACAATATGGGGGTTTAGTGGGTTTAACGGCAATACCGGGAGAAAAATTACACAAGCTTCCGCGACACTCCCCCTTTTTGGTAACCCTTAGGCGCCGAGCAATAAACCCAGCCCCCTCCCGAAGGAAAGTTATTGCATCGTGGGAGGCCCCCTGGGGCTTGGGCTTAATATTTTTGATACCAAACAATAAACTTAGAAGAACTTTTTCAAAATACAGAGGGATTTTACATATTCCAGTTTCTAAATGAAATTAATTTCAAAAATATAATTAAAAAGAAAAATATGACCCTAAGTGTCTTAACTTAGTAAGGGGGCTCTTTAGTAACAGCACCAACGCAATTTCGACTTAAGCCTTCCGTCCGCCGAAGTGATGTCCAGTTCTTTTATTTACACATAAACAATATGGCCGACATGAAACGTTGCTTGCGTTTCCTTAGTTCCCAGTTACAACACTAAGTATGTAAGATAAATTTTGTCTTACTGTTTAAAAACAAGATTTTTATTAGAAAAACTACTAACTTCCGGTATTAAATGACCCAATAGGTTGATGTGTCGTAAAAGAAACCAAATCAAATGAGCTTGAAATAGATCCTTCAGAATTCAAGCAAGTAATGTCCGGTTTGTCATTTTGCAGCTCTTCCTTTGGACCTTGCCTCTTCATGTAACCTCTTTCTGACATAGGGATAATTTTCTTTCAGAAAAATTGCGATCAAAGTGAAAAGCCCATTTAAAGAATGTGTAGGTTTCTTGAATGAATATTTTGGGAGGGGAGGTGGGTAGAAAGAAATTTATGTCTTCTTGCCAGAAAGGAAGAAATATTGGTAAATCTAGAGGGAATATTTTATATAATTTTAAAATATATTGTAAAGCACACACACACACACACACACACACACACACACACACACACACACACACACACACACACACACATATACATATATATATACCGGGTGTAACAGCAACATTGTTCAGATCGTATAACAACGCGCGATAATTGTCCATTCCACAAAATAGTTGATATCTAAAAACAACTAAATTAATTGAGTTTCTTTTTTCCATGTTTTTTTTTCATAGATAAGACGTTTAACTATATTGGCACAATTTATATATATATATATATATATATATATATATATATATATATATATATATATATATATATATATATATATATATATATATATATATATATATGTATATATATTTATTTATTTTTCTCCACAGCTACGGTGAATATAGATTAACAGACTCTTTAGCTTTGGTTAGTAAACAGTCTAATAAACAAACTGTGTTTATTATTTTTGTTAGTTCTGAAAAAATGTTTAATTTCACTTTCACATTTTTAGGTTTTATAAAGTTCTAATAATCGCTTTTTAAAAGAATAAACATTGCCGAGGAGTGAAGATAGTTAAAATAATAGCGGCATCAATGGGAAAACCGTTTTTTTGATACACAGTTTTTTTTGGTGGGGGGGGGGGTTGTTTATTTTTTTGTTTATTTTTTTTTGGCGGACACGAACGCCCATGTTTGTATTGTATTCTTATTTATTGAGTTTTCTCATACTTCCTTGTTAGAAAAAAATTTCAACGTGTCCCCTGACAACTAATGTTACTATACATCTCGTTCACTCAATTTCTTTTCTCTACTTCGATATGCTACACACTATCTGTTTATCTTTTTTTAAAACTTTTAGTAATACGGCAACTGGACAACTAATACAGAGGGAAAAAGCCGGGAGAAGCCTGCTTATCTTAAAGATGAAATCCTAGTTTTTTTGCTCGAACTTCAGCTACAAGCGCTGGTAACAAATACATAATGATTTCGCTTCCAAATTAGGCCACTTTTCATTTTATGTCCTTGGAACATTAGTACATCAGTCATATACACTGTGCGCTACACCAAAAATTAGGTGATCAGCTTTCTTTTCATAATACCAGCGCCTTGGATGCAATGCAATATTTTGAACACTTTTTTATTCTATTTTATATTTAAGGTGTGTCATCTTTACCGGCAAATACGATAATTTTTCTCAATTTCAGCTGCTAAAATTTTTGGATCTTATTAGATCTTTTTTTTTTCTTTTTCCAGTAGAAAAGAAAGATGAGCCCATTTACGATCGGAAAATTTCACGAGAGTAATCCATTAAGCTGTTGAGCCAAATTGCATCCGACATTTAAAGTGAGTAGACATCGGGTGTCAGGTAGGTAAGGAGTGCGGTCTATGGGTTTTGACATAGATGCTTTAAAAAGGAATGTCATTTTCAACAGATGGCCGACGGCGAGAAATTCAGGAGTAAATTCCGAGTGAAAAGAGGTTTTGACAGAGCACGTGGCCTTGAGAAGGAAGGGATGAAGAATAAAGGAAAATAAACTTTAAAGGCGGAAAAATAAGAGAAAGAAAAACATGACAGTAAAAGGTATTTTTTTAAAGGGAAGACGTAAAATATGAAGAAAAATGGAAGATACATTTGAAGAAAGAAAGAAGAAAAGAACGAATATATTTTAAGAAACAAAATCCGAATCAGAAGAATATGTGGGTGTAGATGGCAGAAAGGCAGAAGGAATTGAAATAAACAATAGAGAAAGGGAGAAAGTTTTAGTAAACCGAAAAAAAAACAGAAAGAAAGAAAAAAGAAACAACCTAAGAGAAAAAAAAACATTTGGTAAGAAAAATAAAATATAATATAATAATAATAATAAAAACACTTGTGTTTGTTTGTAACGGGAATGTAAGGTTGTTAATGAAATCATTATGCGAAGCACGCACCTATCACCTTCAAACGATCTTACGAAGTTATAGACCGACTTAAGTTTATAGTCTTATTCCATTTTCTTAGTATCATTATTAATTTTTCATTAGTTTATCTTTTCATCTTATTTTTTTATTGCTTTTTATCCCAACACACAAGATTTTAATTATTTTTTTATATTTTTGTTAACATTTATGACCGTTAAGCATTCAGCATAGACTGGAAATAACCGACTTGACTTCCGGCTAGCGATACGATAAAAACAAAACAAAAATATGACTGGAAAAAACATGTCTAAAACTAATATTGTCGTTGTCGTTTACACAACTCAGACTTTGAAAGTATTAGAAACCATATATATTAAGTGTTTACAGCCTTTCCTCTGTAAACAGAAGGCGTGGCTTTTGGGGCTTCAATGTGGTGTCCTTATTTGATGTCCAGATGCATATATTCGGTTAATATCTCGATCTATAAAAGGCAGGATGTGTTTGTGTGTGTAACGAATGCACGGGCGCAATTTTCGACGGATTTGCTCCAAGTTAGCGGGACGGCCAAGACTGACTTTGCATTTCCCAACTCCCATCGATAGTGGAAATAATCGATTTTTTCATGCTTCTATGGCAGTTTTCATGTAGTTTGCGGCCATTTTCTACTGGCCAGTGTGAGAGCCTATAGCTGGCTGCCACGAATAGGCAGGAAGATTCTATTGGCCAGCGTGAGAGCCAACAGCTGACTGACACGAATGTTAACTAGCATGCCAAAAAAATCGATAGCTGCATTCGTCACAAGTGGGAAAAATTTAAATCTGCATGGCACTTTACTCCAATTGGCTCATTCGCTTGCTTAAACTCAACGTTGATTCTGATTCCGCAGAACTGGGTTGGGCGTGAAAAAGTATTTGTTGTTAATATTCTTTTTTCATTCGATTTTTCCAGTTACTTTTTTAAAGCTGATCGTTTTGTGTTCATTTTGTTTAATTCTTTTTTCGTAACAGATTTAATGTTTAGTATAGAGCTTAGAAAAAATTACCAGTGTGAGATAGGCAAGAAGTAAGGCATGTAGCAACATTAGCACGGCATAGGGCCCTCCTTTAAAGGCAAGGAAGAGAGAAAATATTTTAAGTAAAGTGATAGCGATTGCTATATGAGTCGTACGATTTTGGAATCAAGCACGGGCAACGCCGGGCATTGCTGCTAGTCTTCATTAAAATCATATTAACTATATTTTATTTTCATTAGTTTCCATATTGTAGTTGCTGCGCACAACTGTCCTTGATCGGGCTCCGAAAAGTGAAAATAAGCGAAAACCGCTCAGCCTTTTTTCTTTCTTTTTTTTTTCTCGTTTTTTTCGATTTGCCATTTACGGTAATTATAACATTTTCCTTTTTTTTTTTGCTCTTAGTTTAAAAAAATGTCTGATTTAATAGCTATAATAAAATTGTGTACCCCTAAGAAAGTATTTAAATACTTTTCACCTTAAGAATATATTATTTCCAATCATAGAATGATTGCAGCATTCAATCAGTCTACAGAGAAACAGCGGAATAGACTGTGAGTATAAATCTCAAAACCTATTAAATTTATGATGATTTCTCGGACAGTCTTCGAAAATACTTTTCATGAGTATAGGTACATCCAAAGGTCCGTTAAAAATTGAGAATATATGTGGAAAGAATGCCTTAATAAAAACAAATTTTTATTGCCAAAATCTGTGTGTTATTATTATGATAAAAGGATTTCTATGTAAAAATTATTCTTTAAATCCTTTTTAGAACCGTCAAAATTTTGATTAAAAATCTTGTTTCTCTGGTGTTAACTTCAGGTCATAAATTTGTTGGGAAATTTTAGCATCCTTTTGTAGTGAAAATCACAGTGAGTTGTAAATTCTTGCAAAAATTAGATAACTCTTGGATTTTAATGAAACTTTCAGGACTTCTTTACAAATGAATGACATTATTTTAGAAAGTTTTCTTTTAGAAAATCACCTTAAAAATATGTTTTTACATTTTTTATCCTGCGCTGATTTAATTTTATAAAATTTCGAGAAATTCTATTTTGTAAGGCTCAACGTTTATATTAGTTATCAGAACAATCCTCGGGGAATTTAAATCATCAAATTTGGGGGGGGATCAAACATACCCCCCCTCAATTATAGAAAATCTGCTCTGAATTGTAAAATTAAAAATATGCAATAAATCTAAGACATTATTTAATAAGAAATGCTTTTAATTGCTTTATGAATAAAATATATTAGGGAAACTATTTTTTTTGCGAAAAAAAAAATTTTTTTTTCGATGAATAATAAATTTTTACTACAGCTTACTACAATTCAGCGTCTCCCAGTATTTTAAAAGGAATTAATTTATTTTTTGGTGTGTCGATTTGTGTAAATATGGGTGTCCGTACATGACATCATAAAATAAGAGAGTTAACTATACGAAATAAATTAAAAATCTATTAGTAATTGTCTAGCATTACCTCAATAGGCGTCTTCTTAAGACTTATAAAGCTAAGACGATAAAGTACCTAAAATTCAATAAAATATTAGAATGCTTAAAATATTTAATTTTTTTTTAGTATTACTAGATAGTTAAAAAAATGATACAAAAAAGGCGTTTACATTGTATTCATCATGTAATTTTATTGCAATTATCTCCACATTTACGTAAATTAGTCAAACATCAAGATATCGATAAATGTCTTAATACGTTATCAAAACAACCACCTCTATGTTAAAAAATGCTTTTCTGCGATATTTTAAACTAAAAGTAATTAATATGTTTCGGTTCAGATTAATTAAACTTTAAATCGGCTAATTTTTCTCAAATAATGCCTCAGGAAAGCATATTCTATTTTTAGAAATATTTTAATAAGGAGAATTATGCTGTGTTGACAGATTTGTCAATATGGACAATTTTATTGATTTTACTGATAATCAGAAAATAAAATTATTATCATTTTAAATTCTGCTTGAAATACAACAAATACTTTGTTTATTGGAAATATAAACGTTCATCTATTAGCTTGGAATTAAAACTAAAATAAAAGCTTCAAGGAAGTTTTTTTTTCTTTTTTAGAATGTATTTTAAATGTTAGGTATAACATTTTTTAGGTATCTATATGAATATAAACTAACCAGGCATTATGATTGCGAATGAATACCGATTCTCAAATATTCAAATACGCAAATTACGATAATTTAACATCGTTAGACTTTCCAAAATAGCACAGTTTGACAAGCCTGCTTCACAGAGAAGCAAACAAACATTATAACATCAATTATTAATAGAATGGAGTAAAGTATCTGAAGTATCAAATGAAATATATTTTCCTTATTAATTTTTTACTATTTACAATCGGATTATTCTCCTCGTCTTTGTTATTTTCACCCCAATTCGGCAGATGTCGTGTCTGGCCATATTTACGTGACTATCGACCTGAACCCTTTATTTAATCTACGGGGTAAGATCGTTCTCGTCCCGATATCCATATCTTGTTATATTTACATCTGCTCATTTATTGTACACACTTGTTTCCATTATGAAATCTACACTACCCGACCCAGGGACTGAAGCCGCCGCCCTGGGTATGACGATAAACTACATCCGGCAGCAAAGCCTCTGATCGGGAAGTTTTGAGGAGCGGGGAAATCATATTTTAATTGCTGTTGTTCTCAGATCCACCCTGGCCCGGGGTTGTAGCAGCTGTTAAGGCCCCAGCTATGCGCAAATAGTTAACCTCCAAACCGGAACCAAACCACTATGAAAATATAAATATTTTCATAGTAAAATAATTGCCAGCAATACATTTTTGAAAAAAAGAAAAAAAAAAGAAAAAGAAAAGAAAATTACCAGCAATACATTTTTGCAAGAAAAAAAATACCAGCAATACATTTTTGTCAAAGAAATTAATAATGCACCCCCCAAAAAATAAATTTAGGCATGAAATGACCCATAGGGAATTGACATGCCGTTAAACAAAGAAACAAAAAAGACTGAAGTCACAATTGCAAATGCGAGTATTGATAACTATACACTCTAGTAATTTAGATAGAAATTCATTTTTAATTGGTTTATCTTTCATTTTATTATTACTTTTTATCGTACCGCCCAAAGTTTTTTAAAATTCTTCGACCATTAAGTAAGGTGCATGAACAAATTCCAATGTGGTTTGAACACAGTTGGTATTTCATGCCTCCATGCCAGATTCCACGTTGTCGACTTAATAGTCATTATCCTAGTAGAAGTTGCATAAATTTCATAGATGAATAATTTTCATGATTAATTTTTTTATTACTTTTCCTTTCCCTTATTACTGCTTTTGATCATAACGTTACTCTCTTTAATGGTCGGCTGGTATTCGATAGATATACATAGTCAAAAATGTATAATCAGAATATATGTATACCCCTATTTCTGAGGATACACACCGGGTTTCTATCTTGGTTAAGAATCGCAAAGGAATGGAAGATCTGTCCACTAGATAACACTCCCGATTGGCAAGTAGCCTAGCATCATTTTAAATTGACGGGGGGATCAATCCAGGCTGAGAACCACAAAGGAATCGAGAGACTGTCCACAAAACAACACTCCCGATTTGGAATTAACCTGTATCATCCTGGTGTCATTTTAAACTGACAATGGGTTTCAATCTAGGCTGAGAACCACAAAGGAATCGGAGGACCGTCCACAAGACAACACTCCCGATTTGGAATTAACCTGTATCATCCTGGCGTCATTTTAAACTGACAATGGGTTTCAATCCAGGCTGAGAATCACAAATGAATCGGGGGACCGTCCACAAGACAACACTCCCAATTTGCAATGAACCCATATCCTCCTGATGTTATTTTAAACTGACGCTTCCATTTTTTCTATCTATCGTGGCCATTTTCCTTAAAGTTTACATTTTTTAATTTTAATTAAAAACTTAGAAATTTTCAACACATTTCAATGAAATACTCACTTTTCAAAATGACAGTTTATATTCATAGCTTAGATATATGAAAAAATGAAAATGTCAGTTTAAACTGACGTCAGGAATATCTGAGTTAAAGCGAATATATTCCCAGATGTCACTTGCTTAACTGAATTGTTCTAGCATTCATTCAAAATGTCTTTATTTAAAAAGCGATTTGGAATTGTCTATCAGGCGTACGGATGATACCCTACATGAGATAACAGAATGTCGGTTATATTTTGTGCCAGTGGGGATGTAAATTAACATAGGCAATATGTGTTAATGTTGGTAATAGTTGTATTGGTAATAATGAAACAAACAGAATTGCTAGGCGGTGAAGAAAGTTGAAAATGAGTACATGGAATTATGTTTTGAACCGGCTCTTCAAACACGCGCGTGCACATGCAAAATACACTATAGTACAATACAATGCAGTCTATAGACTTTTCAGACAGAAACATGCAATGATATGTGTGCATACTACTGCTTGCGTGCAGAACTGAGTAAAGCCTGAAAATGAACGTCGCATCAGATAACATTTTATCCTAAATTCATGTTCAAGTGAATTAGATTACTACAGAAAGGAAAGTAAGAGAGAGAGAGAGGGAGAGAGAGAAAGAAAGAAAAAACGAATGAAAGAAAGAAAGAATAGAAAAAGAAAGAAAAAAGAAAGAGTGGAAGAAAGAGAGAATGAACGAAAGAAAGGAAGAAAGAAAGAATGAACGAACGAAAAAAAGAAAGAAAGAAAAGAAGATAGAAAAAGAAAGAAAGAAAAAGACATTTCCGAATATCAAGTCAAGTTTCTTCTCCACGCCAGCACACTAAAATCCCAAATCCATATTTTATGACCATTATATAAGCTGAAAATCAATTCAATATATTTAGAACTACCTGTATGTACTAAGTCTTTTCAAGGCGTTGGCCATCATGGATCTCCACTACTTCCTCTTTTTGCGGCTGCAAGGAATTTCTAAATCTTCACCACAATTCTTTGTCTTTGTTCTACTATCCAAAATGAGTAAGCAGGTTACTCATTATTTCTCTCTTCTTCGCTTGTTTTCAATATGCCTTGTGGACGTTAAATTCTCTAGGCCCTCTTTTACCATTATGAATACTAGAAACTCCAGCTGTCCCTTTCTGAGTGAAAGCATAATTTGTACTTGTCTTATAATACCTAATTTTCTTAAAACTTATTTATTGCTCACATGTTCAATCTATAGTATTCTCAGCATTTGTCGATAGAACCACATCTCCGTCACGTGGACGTGAGCCCAGTTAGGCAGTGGGCAATTTATTTTTGTATTGACGACAGTGATGTGTGAGATAGACCACGTTCCGGCTTTGCAACCTACACAATAGTGAGCGCTTCGAAAATGCATAGCCGATGATGATAACGATATGGAAAAATAATGTTTTAAGCTGAAAATTACTCTACCGACTGGTATTATTGATCTCATTATGTCTGTTGTAGTTTCCATGGAAATAATTAGGTGACATTACTTTCAGAGTAGATATAAACCTTCCTACCAGTAACCCGTATTTTTTCCTTGTTACAGTTAGTAAGTGTGCGGAAGTCTGGCAAAATATTGTCTGACATGATAGTTTTTAAGACGAAGTATTGTATCATTAAAATTGTCCATGCGAAAAAACATTACACCCACTGGCATTCATCAACAATTGCTGAGCCTTTATGGAGACCAAACAGTGAAAATGAGTACAGTTAACGGTGGGTAATTTGCTTCAGCAGTGGCTATTTGTGAATGCGTATGAAAAATTAGTCGCCGCCTCTGATACTGATTTTTACGAACCCTTCATGCAAGTACTTATTTAACGCTGTCGAAAATGCATAGCCAGCTGTAGTGAACATGTACAAAAAATATATATTGTATCTGAAAACTTGCACTATCTAAGTGTACTTCCTGAATCTGTTGCCGCTTCGTATAAATAAATGGGAAGCATTATTTTCGGAGCGTTATCGTGTATTCAAAAAATAATAATATTATGAAGTGATATAATTGTCGCTCGTTCAGTGTATTATAAATTGTGAAGCTAAAAGATGCCAGTTATTTTATAGAAAGAAATATATTTTTATCTAAAACAACATCGATGTGTCACTCTAAAAATAGTCCTAAAATCGTTTTCAATGACACGGCAATTTATCCAGCCGTTGTCGACGAACAATAAGAGGATAAAATCGCTAATCTTTAGTTTTAAGATCAAGACATAACAACCAAAACAGCCATCAGTGACGTCAATCAAAGGTGGCCAATATAATCCACGGAACAACAATCGAGAAGATACTAACAAAATAATGCATTGCTTTTTCTTACTTGTCTGTTGTTCATGTTCTAAGATTTTCATTTACAATTACGAGCTGAAAAGTTCTCAGCCCGACCAAAAAGCTACCATCCCCAATAATAATAATAATAATAATAATAATAATAATAATAATAATCAAAATCTCAAAAATATGGCAGAAATCGAAATCTCAAAAAAGAGGCACATGGGAACATCAACAATCCCTGTTAGATGGAGCCCTATGATTTGTTGGAAAAGATTCCAGTAGACTAATTGAAGCGATTCCTGGAAGCCCATGCCTTAAAGAAATACAAAAAATTGTTCTCACGAGTACAGCCTCCACCTTACGAAGGGCTCTATGTAAAATATGTTTATGTTTTTTTTTACTTTTTTTTTTTTAATTGGTCAGTGGAATATGCCATGATGTCATCTCTAACCTTAGGTCTCTTCTAGGGACCCGGAAAGAAATGTGTACACACCAGAAATCAAAGGAATAATAATAATAATAATAATAGATCGACGCATACGCCCCCTATATCAAATTAAAAAAAAACAATAAAGAAACAAAAACAGGCAACTATTTTAGTAATAAAAAGCAATAAGAACTTTTTTAAAAAGTAATTGCACACTATCAGATGCTCAAGTTCAATGTGAGTGGACATTATCAAAGCTAAAGATCATAAAGACACGTTTAAGAAATTCGCTTCCTGACGAGAATTTGGAATCATACTTGTTGTTATCCATTGATAAGGAATTGTCAGATGAATTAGATGCAGAAGCAATTATTAGCAGATTCACACAATCATCTCGTGAACACGAACGAATGCTCTTAATATAGTGGACTGCATGCAATGGTCAATTGTGCTTTTGAACTATCTATTAATGCGTAAATTGTGTAGTTTGTTTATTTAAAAATAACCAATTACTTAAAATTAAAAAGAAATATATATATATATATTAAATTCAAGTATCACATTAGGAATTTACATTTGGTATCTACTGCCAGTAATATCTACAGTACATGTACACTGTAATTACTAAGAGATACATATTATTTACCACAGAAATTTCAACTGTACCTGTTTCTCCTTATGTATTTTTAAAGAAATTTATTTATGTGTTATGAAAATTAAGTGACAGCATTGCAGTTGTGGGTGGGTCCTCTTTGTCTCCTGGAAACCAAGAGCTTCAGATTCAGTCCTCCGCTGATTACTGATATTCTGAATAGAAGTTTATCTAAAAACATGACTGGAAAGATAGGATTAGTGTTTAAGGACCACGAAAAAACATTTGCAGCAACTTTTATAAGCGTAATTAGATTTTTTGTGAAACGAAAATTAAATACTAGCACAAGGTAGTGAATCAATCATAACTTAATAAAAATACTAATAATGAATGCTCGTTTCCAAGTAGGCCTGTCTGTTACGATGGCTATTTAATTCGTGTACATATATATATATATATATATATATATATATATATATATATATATATATATATATATATATATATATAAAATACTAAAACTCTGTGAACTTTGCTTGCTTGTTTGTGTCTTTGCCACCGTGCACACGAAGTCATATATAGAGAGTGGGGGAAAGAAAGATGTCAATTTATTATCGTGTAGGGAGAGGGAGAAAAGGGAATGGTGTGCATAATGATTTAAGCTTCTTTCCACCTCTCTCTCTTTCCACCTCTCTCTTTTCACCTCTCTCTCTTTCCACCTCTCTCTCTTTTCACCTCTCTTTCTTTCTACTTCTCTCTTTTAACTTCTCTCGCGCGTGTTTATTTATATTTCAGCTTTCTTTAAACAATATTTTAAATATTTAAAAACTATTGTTTGCCATATTTAAAAATATTTTCAAGTGAATAGGATTTTAAAATAATTTTTGGCATATTAAAAATATATTTTTAAGTTAATTTGATTTAAAAAATATTTTAAGTGAATAAGATTAAAAAATACCTGTGGCTTATACAGTAAGTATTTTTTATTTCAACTTTCTTCAAACAGACAATATTTTAATGTTGAAATCAACTTCAATGTTTTAGAACCTAAAATGTCAGTGACCCAACGGGTCACGGATAGTCTAGTATATATATATATAAATAAAAGTAAATAAAAAGTTAATTAATCTTTTGGAACAAGAATTTACATATATAAAGAAAATGTACCCTGCAGCAGAATTCGAAATGCGTCCTCCTGTACAGGGGTAGCCACCGTCTTATCCGGCGTGTTTTACCGCCCGGCTATGAAAAGCGTCACAATAAAGCAAGGTTCTATTTTGTATTTATTTGAATGGATCTTTTATTTGACAATATTTCTTATAAATGTAAACGTTATTTTTTTAGTGGATGCACGTTGCGCGATCCCATTTTTTTAGCAACCGGCACAGATTGAGGAATCCTGCAAAAGGCCCAATTTTTTTCAAGTAAGACTTCTCAATCTAGGCCGGTTGTTATTAATTTCACTGTTTAAGAAAATAAAAAAACAAGGATAACTCTGATATATGTATCCACTAAAAATAACGTTTAGCGTAATAATTACACACACTCACACACACACACACACACACACATATATATATATATATATATATATATATATACTTGTGTATCTGTCTATATTTCTGAGAGGAGGTATTATGTACACTATTTACATTGCTCAGACTATCATCCACATCTTTGTTGCCATATTTATCACAATGTTTCATAGAAATGAATACAATATGGTAACCAGTAATAAGGAGTGTCAGAGAAAAAGCAATAATAACAACAAAAATTGTAATATAAGCTCTGGTAAAAAAACATGCATGATAACAGCAAAAAATGCATTATGAGTACTGTTAAAAAAGTTGCTGAAGACATTAGGTTTATAATATCCAGAAATTCAAACACAGGTATCCTTTAGTACATATGGCACAGTGGATAAAGGCGTAAGTTAGATCCAGTGACAGGAGCTAAAGAGTGCGAATTCATTACCTGGTTAAGGCGTTGGAGAACTTGGAGAGAGTAATTAATATGAGATAACTGGCATCTATTAGACATGGAACGTAGAACTAGAATAAATAAAAAGATCATTTCAACATTCCCACCATCTGAAGAAGGCCGGAGCGTACATGTGATAAATATGGCAACAAAGATGAGGATGATATTACGAGCTATGTAAATAGTGTATATAATTGTGTTTTTATACATGTTTCGTTTAAAACGACTGACAAAAACTATTTTTATTATTTTAATTTTTACCTAAATATGTGGGTTCTATGTGTGTCTGAAGTTGTAGGAATGTATTATTTTCAGAGCAAGATCAGTACATTGTGGCCGTGTTATTCAATGTTGGCTTTTCCCTTTTTATTATTAGGACTTCCATTAGGACTTACAGTGTTCGGAAAATAATACATTCCTATAACTTCAGACGCATACATAAAACCCTAACATATTTAGTTGAAAATTTTTAAAAAATCGTCCTTGATAATGGCTAAAAGCGGTCGGATATGCAGAACTTTTGAACAATTTTTACACCTTTTGTGTCCAGAAAATAAAAACGACTTGAACGAACACAAGAAAAATTAAATAAAAAGCTTAATATATATATATATATTTCGTTAATGACAACTGACAGTGTACTATATATATATACTATATATATATACATATATATATATGTATGTATAAGCAGTATAGAAATAGATATCAACACTGAATGACGGCAGTGTTCCATGCTTAAACGCACTAGGTAGGCATGGAACATACTGTCACCATTCAGTGTTGATATCAATGATATCTTGATAACTATGTCCACTTCTATTTTATATTCCACTTATAGTTAAATCTTGCTTATATTTACATGCGCTCTTTTCCTCTTAAGCACTTTTCTAAAATAAATATATCATACCTTAAAAACTATAGTTTGTAATATATATATATATATATATATATATATATATATATATATATATATATATATATATATATATATATTAAGCTATGGCTTTGTCTGTGTTAAAAGTGGCAGCAAGCATTTCAACGAAGCTTCTACTTTTAATGTGATGGCTGCCGTCATTCATATCACGCAACCATATTACTGGTAGCCTTGAAACCAGTTTAAGATTTTTTTAGTACTGCCAGATGCACTAAATTAAGTTACTTTCCAAACCCCAGTAAATGTGTTTGTCCCAATTTCTTCTCTATTATTATTATTATTATTATTATTATTATTATTATTCATCATCACCATCATCATCATCATCATGCTAGAAGGAGGTAAAAATAGAGCCAGGGAAGAAGTAAAGTTTTGACGTTGGGGTTCTTAATGTCTGTCAACATCCAAACGAATATAGCGTCAAGCTATGGCTTACTGATACTTGCAGAAGACGACAGCTTTTCGTGCCAGAGGTCGCTAGTGTTTTGTGATCCGCGGGAAAGCATTAAAACAATTTTTTTTAGTCTTTTTCGTTCTTTCTTTTTTATTATTTAAACTTCTCTACTTATCTTGGTGTTCTTTGGAACATATGCGATCTTATTAATTTTTTGGTAACACTTTTCCAATTCTATAATACTGAACCCTTTTTTAAAATACGTTCTTTCATTTTTATTTTTTTTACTACTACTGCTACTACTACAACTACTGTATCAGCAAATAAAACTATTTTGCAGCGTAGACGATATGTATTTTTTGTTCAAAAAAGCATGTGAACAAGCCAGAGTTATAATAGTTAAGTGTTTAAGGATACCTAAAGCGGGTTAATTAATATTAAGTTTAGTCTATGTTAGGTGTCCAATTCTTATGGCTTTATTATCTGCTTTACATTAATAATCTAGCTAAGAGTATACTCTGCTCTTTTGTTGATATCTATGCAGATGATACAAAATTCTAGGCGACCAGAGCATGACAGCTGATCTCTCTTATATACGATCCATCGCAAAAGGTTCTGGTTCTTTGTACCGTTGCAGTAAATACTTGACTCCTGCTGCTGTCTTCTACCGTTATAAAAGCCAGATCACGTTGAAAATGGAGTATCTTGGATGGAACGGTCCAGTCTCCATTCTTGATAGAATAAAAAAAAAAACGTCTACGCAGACCTGTGGGTGATAAATTATTTTCCACCCTAGAAGACGTTTCTCACTGGCGAAATGTTGCAAGGCTCTCGTTATTAAATTGCTATTTCCTTGCAAAATGTTCAAACGAGTTACATTCCTTAGTTCCACCAGTTCTAACCTTCACAACTAGGACCTACCATACCATGTACACTGTAGTGAACCACTTTCATTCTCTTCATATTCCATTAGAAAAAATTAAGTTCCACCCGTACAGCTTCTATCCAAGAAAAGCTACTTCGTGGAATCGATTCCCAAGTAGTTGCTCACCCGACAACAACAATCTTAAAACTAGAGTTAACGATTATCTTTCCCACATATCCTCATAAACTCTGCCTCTTACCTCTTAATCTTACCGCTCACACAACACACCAATTGAGTGACCTTCTACTTCGAATGGCTCTTGGGCCTTGTATAGACTGAACATTAGTAAAAATGATGTCCTATATTCGTTGCTTAAGCTTAGCAGTTATTTAGATATTTATCCGCGCGTCCACTTTAACGAAAACTGGCACAAGACCAACCTATGCGTACATAGGACCAAAAACGAAAACTGCTTCCACCTATGTTTAGCAGTTATCTAGCCACATGCCTAATCGAACATAATGTGGCACAAGGTCGAGTTTAAAGAGCTCCCTGACCACTACCCATCTTAAGTTTGATAAATAACAACAATTGAATTTTTCATCATTTATTATAAAACACAGTCGTACATACAACCGTGTACATTCATTTTCATATATACATTGTATGGACGTGTGTGTTATATATATGTTATAGCATTATGCTTACACAGAGATATCAAATTGCATTATTTAAGAAAGAAATGATAGCAAAAAAAGATGTCAAATCCGACAAGAACAATCAAACGCATATGGATCCGGGAACAAAAAAATTACATGTGCACGAACGCAACATATCTTGATTTTGCCTAAGTACTACCGGAAAGTACAATATAATGTTAACAATCGTGCCTATCTTTATGAAAGCAATAGGAACAGTACTAAAGAGATTTGTAAAGAATTTGGAAAAACTATGGAAAAAACAGAAAAAAATGGAAACCATACAAAAAACAACAGCATTATTAGAAATTAAAATTGTTGATTAAACGATGATTAAAACGTTGGTTTATGAATTTTCTGACAGAGTAATTGCGAGTTCAATCTCTGAGCTAGGTAGTACAGACTTTACTCAGTGGAAACAGAACGAGCAATAACTGAGCATTACAAAGCAAGAACAAGATGAGATATCCCAAAAAGTTGACCGTGCAAGGAGAAAAATCTAAACCCTTAGATTAAATAATGGCAACAGTTTGAAGTTCACTGACGGTTACCCGGAATGCCATACACGTGATGAAGGCCTGAGGGTACAGCAGCCGAAGGGTTGTGATAAGCAAAAACAAAGGTGAGGACGTTAGCCCGAATGTAAATAATATAAATAATTATAATTCTTCATCCCAGAGATTCAGACAGAAGTCATTACGAAAAATCAGCAAGAAAAATAGCCAGATAGATTTTGTTCAGGTGGCGTAACGTAAAATCTAATCATTCAACCTAGTTCAAATTTCGACTGAGGCTGTTGCGTTCATTACCACGACGGATTTCCTTATAAGTTTGTTTATATATATATATATATATATATATATATATATATATATATATATATATATATATATATATATATATATATAGTAACTATACTCGTCTCGAAAAACCTTCGAATTCTTAATTTGCCAATAATCAAATCAATCTCGAAGGAAAAAAAAGGTTTTAAAAAAAGAAAGAGCCATGAACATGAAAGTCTGTCGAAAATAATCGCACAGATACTGGTTCAAAGCTCAAAGAAAGAAAAAAATGACACGAGTAAACAACTAATTAAAAAATGCTCGACACAAACGTAGAGCAGACCTAGTCAAACCTAGTGAGCCAGACAAACCTACCAAGTTTTCACTTAAGCAGATCGTCAGGGAAAGCTGACGTTTGGTAGGTTTGTCTGGCTCACTAGGTTTGACTATATATATATATATATATATATATATATATATATAATTTAAAAATATGGTTCCATCGCTACACAGGACAAAAAACAAACAAAAATAAAACAGAAACTAAAAACTTCAAATTCAATTATAGAATTAAATTAAAGTTCCTAGTCCTGTTTCATTTTCAAGTGAATTTTGGAATAACTTATTTTGAAATTTACATTCATAATATTTGTTTCTAAGGATACAGGGAAATTCTATCATTTTGACAAGGGGTGGTAGGGTATTCATTTTCACTGACAACTATTGTATCAAAATATGAGTTACTTTCGAAAAGAGCTTAAGTTAAGTTAGGGTAGGGGGTGCCTTTTTCAATGAATGATGACACCCGTTCAACGGATGTCGTCTGGTCTTTATCAACGACAAAAAGGTTTTCGGCACTTTTGTTTCGCCGTTAAATTCGTAATTCTATACACAAAGATTTATTCTAAAAGGGTTGTTTTTTATGAGTACGTCGTATTGAACTATAATTTTAAAATATTATTCCTAATTCTAATTACTAATAGACTATACTTCTTTTAAAACAAATAAATGCAATAGAATTACTTAATTTTTTTAAGAACTATTATTAAATCCATTTCTTATCACAGGTCACTACTTGATCAAGAAATGGATAATTCGAATTTCGCAGAAACAGCATTGAACACACCTCAAAACTTCGAAGACTTTGAATTTCATTGAATTCACGTGGAACCCATCTATCGAGTTTCTTCACCATGTCAATTTTCTTGAGATGGTCCGATATTGTCGAAATACAAACACCCGTTGTCTGAGACATTTCTCTGGCGGTTTGACGTGGTTTTTGTTGGGCTAGTGCTTTCGGATGTCGATTGTCAAATGCAGATGGACGTCCTTTACCATCCTGATCTCCAAGATTCGTATCCCTATTGCGGAACTTCAGAAACCAATGCCGTCAGGTATTTGAGAATACAATTCTGATATAAAATTAACAAAGATGACACCTTAACCATTATGAATGTGTAATATATTTTTGTACAGCTATTATAATAATATATTAGAATATAAAAGGTTTATTCTAAAATGGGACATTATTTTCTGAAGAACCTAATTCTGTTTCCAGTGTATACACAGGGCACATCAGGTAACAAGAGATCGATATAAAATTAACAAAGAAGACACTTTAGCCATTAGAATTAGATCTTTTTCTGCAACTATTATAATATATTAGAACACAAAGGGTTTATTCTAAAATCGGACATTATTTTCTGAATATATTCCTGATAAATCTGTGTGCGTGTGCATGTGAATGCGCATGCGCAGAAGTACAAAGACCTACCTACAATTGAGTGGCACGTAACAAGGTCAAAACATCCTTGTAAGGCACTTGAGAATTCAAGCAATTCGAAAAGACGTGAGCACTTTCGCATGCGAGTGGGTATTTACATGTAACTTGTGTCCAAGCGTCGATTGCTGTCGTTAGATTTTATCACATAACGTAATTGACATTGAAGCTCTCCCCAACCGCCGCCAACGCCTGATACTTCACCCTGCTGTGATCGTAATTATTTGCTTTCATGTCACTGTGTTTGAAATTGACAGTTGATGAGCAATCTTGTGTCCGCAGAAATCATCGAAGAATGATGAAACCTCGTAAGGGCAGGATAAAGATTGGAGGATAGAGGAAAAGATCGGTATTATATATATATATATATATATATATATATATATATATATATATATATATATATATATATATATATATATATAAAGAGAGAGAGAGAGAGGACACGAGAAAGCGAGAGAGAGGGGCGAGAATAAAAGGTTAAAATAAAAAGAAAGGGGTGAAGAGACAGAAATCTAAGGGAAGAATAATAGATAGATAGGTAGATAGATAGATAGATAGATAGATTGATGAGCAGGGAGATTAACAGAATGAAATAGATAGATAGAGAAAGAGAGAGAAAGAGAGTGAGAAAGAGTGAGAGAAAGAGAGAGAGAGACGAACAGACTTATATGAACAGACTGATAGAGATATGAAGAAACTGAGATAGATAGACAAAAAAAACAGAGAGCAAGCGAGAGATAAATAGAGAGAGAGAGAGAGAGAGAGAGAGAGATGAACTAGCTATAGAAAAAAATAAAATAAAGAAGAAATAAATAAATAAAAAACGAAGAAATTAAATGTACTCAACCTTTTCTTAAGCCTTACAACATAATTACACTAAATCCCAAAAGGTTTTAATGTCACTTCTCTCTTTTGAATTAATTACTTGAGTTTCTGTTTTTCTTTTTTGCCTGTGGGGCGTGTGTTGGCTTCCTGTATCTACTGGAAGACTAATATTCTCATTCGTAGTATTATGGCATTTCCAATTTGGTAAGTTCATGAAACATTCTACAAGACCTTCCCTACTTCCTTTTTGTCTTTGTTAAATCTCAGGTACTAATCTTCCATCCTTGAACGTCTTTATCAAATGCAGTGGGGGAATCCTTTTTGGGGATCCTAATATGGGAATTAGGTGTATTGAAATTATCACTTCTTTTATTTTTAATTTCCATTTTGAAATTCCTAAATGTAACTGTAAATTCCATTCTAATAATTTCTTCACCCGCACTTCCGACTTCTTGCTTTCCTATCAACTACGATTTTCAAAAATCCAAATTCAATGTCAGACGCCACCTTCTGTCTCCTTTCATCTTGTTCTTTTATTTGTTTTCTCTCTCCTCAATAAAATTTTCTCAATTTCTTATATTTCAGAGTCTTAGATGCTTTATTACTTTGGGCGAAACGATAAAAAAAAAATGAATTATTTTGATCCACAAATGAAAAGCCGGTTAAATACATCTGTTTAAAAATTCACAATAATTATCGACGACCAACTCGGAGTTTCGCAATGCTTTACTATTCAGTGTCCAGATAAGAATAACGGACTTAGTCATTACAGAATATACATTTTATTTTATAAACGCTTATATACGCTAACTAAATTTTCAAATTTCTTTACACTTATAATTGCACATCGCGTCAGTTTTCTACATCAACTGAAAACCCAAAAATTCGTTTTTTTCTGTTTGAAACAATGATTATAGATCTGAGTAGCCATTCAGCACTTTATTTTCAAAGATTCTGGAACAATCTATTGAGATTCACGAAAGCGGACATAAAGAATTCAGAACTGAAATAGGGGTCAATGAACCGTTTAATTAATCCGTTCCGTTTATACTTTTAGACGTTCAATGGTGTCTGTGATTCATTGATTACTCCTGGTGTTATATAGATCAATTTTTGCTCAGTGTCTGTTCATGTTAACAATTTTGAGTTTAATATCACAGTGAAATGGAAATATCATTCGGAAGAAAAAATAGCAACAGTACTACAAAGCCTATTTCAAGATTAGGTTGAAGCAAGGCGACCACTTAACAGACTAAGGAATCTACGTGCCTCACATGAAAGTCTTGAACATGGCTTTGACTGAAATCTAAGAAATGTAGGTGTAAAGGAACTGATTAAAACGCTTCATTTTGTTCGGGAAATTGATTTTTCTAAATGTAGATAAATATTTTATTTGTATAGATTATTAAAACAACCAGAGGAAGTAAACACTCATAAATTTGCTAACTTAAGCTCATTTGCCTCACTTTCCACTACAGATAGAAGAGGGAAGATATAAGTAAATACACGGGAAATATGTAAATAAATACACATTGATAATTATTATATGGTTTGATAAATGTCAAATTGTCAAGGACATAACAATCCCAGTAGGTAGCACCCTTAGAAAGTGACTGAAAACTATACCAATATTTGATCCAACCCTTATGAATTACATTGGGTCGATGGAACTTTTTAAAAGCCGTCAATATGTGTGCTTGCACGAAGTCATCGTGACCGAAGTTTTGCATGTACCGGCCTTATTCTATTGCTGATCACGCCAGAATATGCGTTATCTCCTAGAGTTGGTACCCGATGAAAAGCAATGTGTTATGGTCCAGGTTCCTTGTACCACGGTGATGGTCCAAGGTAGAACCAATGAAGAATAACTCGAACACAGGTATGGAATAACACGGATATATTACAAACAGAAATATGTACAAAGAAGTAGAAGTGTTAGTAATGAATATCAGATTTGGTTAGAGAGAACTATGTTGTTCGACCAGTATCACTATTCCAATGTCTTACAGTAATCGTCTGACTCTGTCTCTGTGACTCTGACTGACTGACTGACTGACTGACTCTGTCTGACTCACTCAGTGACTCTGTGTCCGCTGCTCCCTCTTGAGGTGCAGTATTTATACTGTACGGGATAGTCCATTACTATTATGAATAAGTTCCCATAACACAATGCGACTTTTATGGCTCTGATGGATACCAATATTACTGAAACGACCCCCAGTATTCTCTCCAGAAACCATTGCTCCTACTAGAGCAAATGGTGAAGGAAGTGTAATGATATGCGGCGCAATGTCCACCGCAAGAAACATGGATTTGCAGGTAGTTGAGACGCCGATGAATACGCAAAGGTACGTTTATCTTTTTCGCCAATCGTTCCTGAAAGATGAACGAATTCAGATATACGGGTAAAACTGAATTTTTCCGCAGGCTAATTTCGCATATACACAATACTAGAGAGGCGAGCAACCTTTTTTTCTTTTTTTTTTTTTAAAGTGAATACGATTAGAGTCTAGAACTGGACGGCCAATTCTCCTGATTTGAACATCATAGAGAACACCGGGGGATGTCTTTCTCGGTAATTTTTTCTCAAATGGAAGATATGACTCAGTGGATGAGCTAAATGTCGTTATTTTTAAAGCTTGAAACGACATCCTACCTGAGTTCATTAAAACTCTCATAGGAAGTATGATGATTTTCTAAGCGTAGCTTAGACGTGGCATACGGCCGAAAGTATGGGACACTCAGTGAGGATCGAACTCACTATATAGTCGTAATTGATCTATCTGCCGAGACAAGCTTGCTAACGATTACACCACGTCAAAGTGCCCTTAAATGATTTTCCAAGCGTATCTCAGATGTGGCACAAGGCTGAAAGTATGAAGCACTCAGTAAGTATCGAACTCGCTACTCAGTCATATTTGATCTTGTGAGACAAGCTTGCAGAGTACTGCGCCACCTGGAAGTACCCATCTCATTGGAAGTTGGAGAGACCAGATGTATGCGGTTTATTTGGTAAAAACAATGCAACATATCAGAATAGTGATCTACTAAGTGTAGATTACGTTTGACACAAGGCCGAAAGTATGGGGCACCTAATGAGGATCGAATTCACACAAATTATTACAATAATCTTGCAAGATCACTAAAATTAGTTATTGCTAAAGTTTTGTTCGTCATATTTTCTGATATCTTATTAAAGACAAGTTTGCGCGCTCCGGCAGTATCCGAACCTTGGCAAGAACTCGTTTGTTAGATCTGACGTGCTTATACCGACTCAGCCGCGAAGGACATTGTCGATCAAGCAAGGCTGAATACCGAAATCCTTCTTGTCATAGATTACTTGAAATTATCCTATCTGCTCAGTTTCGTATTCAAACGTAAACGAAGTAATTGTTAAAGAAGTAATGGATATTTTTATTAATCCGACAAAGTTTTATTTATTAGAAAATTAAACAAATATCAGGTTCTTTTAATGCGCCTTTCACGCGAAAAAAAAAAGCATGAATTGTTTACATTTCTTATAAAATGAGAATGTTTCTAAAGTTGTGCCCAGTACTTTTGTTGACGTGCGATATTTGCAACGTTATCGGCGTAAAAAGTGGTGTTGTTGACCCGGAGTAAAATTTCAGCCTTGTCCCGTGTTCGTTTCGCATAAATGCCCTTAGAAAGGGGATGGACCAATCTCTTCTCCTTCCCCCATCCCAGACCCAGCTGTGGGTTCAGTAACATAGTACACTGGACTCTCTAGCTTTGGGTAGAAACCACTTCACTATCTTGCGAAAGATGTCATGGCAATTCATCGATAATTAAAGAAACTATGGGGAGACAAGAACCCCACAACTTGAAGGGATGTAGCATTTGTTTTTAAATTGATTTAATTCCTCAATATTGGCAATTACATTTTCCCCTGAATTTCTAATGAATTTCTATAGTAATATTTATAATGACTGTCTATGCTAAAAATATGTGAAGACAGAATGCATGGTCATCAGTAAAAGGATGGGACGGAAATGCGATTTGCAGGTAGGGAACACTAGAATCAAACAGACGCAGAAGTTTAAATATCCGGTAAGCGTTTTGATAGAGGACGGTAAGTGCGACACTGAGATCCGAAGACGTATTGGGATGGCCAAGGGCACAACCCAAAAGACATTGCGAGACAGGAGGATTTCTTTGGTAACAAAGAAAAGAATACTGAGCTGTTACGTGTCATCTGTCCTTCTTTACGGCAGCGAATGTATGAAGATTTCCTCAAAGATGACGAAGAGACTCGAGGCGACAGCGATGTGGTTCTACAGAAGGATGCTGAGGATATATACTTAACATCAGGAAGAGGCAGCTGAAATTTCTTGGGACACATAATGAGGAAGGAGGGCCTGGAGAATCTGATGCTCACGGGTTGAATAGAGGGAAAGAGAGACAAGGGAAAACAGCGCATGACATACCTGGCGGGCTTAAGCAAGTGGATGACAGAACGTGTTCTGGGGGAGGAAGCAGAGGGAAGGAACTTGTTGAGACCTACAAAGGATAGAGGGAGGTGGAGAGCCATGATCGCCTACGTCCTGAAACGATATCGCACATAAAAACGAAAGAAGAACTGCTATTCTCTTGCTAATCTTTAGAATTCCATTTAAATCTTTCGTATAATATTTGTCTTCTTGATTTAACATGATGTTTTTTTTTCCTTTTCCCATATTTGGCTTTTGGTTTTATTAAGCATTTCTTTAAATCTTTTCCTTTTCTTTTGTATTTTGTTTTCAGTTGCTATCATTATTTTTCCTCGTAGTATGGTGTGTACTTTTTCTTGAGTTCACTCAGACTTCTATTCTAATGAGTTTCCTTTCGTCCATTTTTTTTTTATTTCTTTACGTCATCTTTCGTGTGTGGAGCTTTGTGGCATGGCCATTAATTTGATCCAATATTTTGCGTTCTTTTTTTTTTTTTTTGGCCAGCTTAAAAATAGTGGAAAATATCTCACTAGAGCTACTGCTTAATTGCCTTTCTCATTAAGTACGCCTTCCTATTTCCTTTTTTAAATTTCATATTCTCCGGTAAAATGATATCGAATTTTACATGCCAACAAAAACAACAACAACAACAACAATAACATTATTAATAATAATAATAATAATAATAATAATAATAATAATAATAATAATAATAATAATAATAATAATAATCCTTGGTAGCCCATGCTTTAAAGAAATACAAAAAATTGTTCTCACAAGTACAGCTCACACCTTACAATGGTTTTTATCTCTGTAAAATGTTTGTACTCTTAGGTTGTTTTATTTATATTTCCTATTTTACAAAAATGTTCAGAGAAAATGTCATGATGCCATTTCCTACCTCAAGTCTCTGGTTGAAGCCCAGAAGGAAATGAGTATACAAGAAAAATCAAAAGGGTGGCAGTTACTGTTAGGGCCTCAGCTATGGGCAAATAGTGAACCCCCAAACACTGTGAAAGCATAAAAAATACATTTTTATAGTAAAAATACCAGCAATACATTTTTATATAAAAAATTACCAACGATACATATTTATAGTAGAAATACCAACAATACATTTTTATAGCAAAATGACAAACAATACGTCTTATCTGTAATTGTAGCCATAAAACTATGTTCAAAATATTTAGATTCCAGCATTAAATAACACATAGAAGTTGATATGCCGCTAAACACAATCAAATCAAAAGCGAAATCGATTAAAAACAATATATATATATATATATATATATATATATATACGAATGATATTCAACATATATACTAAAGAATAATAAAAAGAAAACACATGTCAATGTAATGACAAAATTACACAGGTGTAGGCTTTAATAAATCTTTATTCAACTGAGAATACAAGATTCGCGTATAGTGTCCTTTTATAGTCCCAGAAAACAGAAACAGCTCTCTCAAAGAGGAAAGTAGCAAAACAAGGGGAAACCACTCTTGATTATTCATAACAGTCACTATTAAATAATTCAACATGCATTAGACTCCATTAGCAAACAATTTCTTCTAAAAGTTTCATTTTCTTTATATTCTTCCTAAAATCTAACACGTAATAATTCTAAAAACACTGAATTATAATCTTATTTTTTGTCTTATTTTCTGAATAAAGAGATAGAATCTCAAAAAAATGTTTTGTTTTCATTCACGTGGTGTATCAGTTCCGGCGCGAATACGATTTGAGACATTTCCTTTTTCTTCATCGTAGACAATTAGATAATTTCTGGCTTTGAGAAATTTTTGTCTGCTTCGATTTATCATAACATTTAAAATTAAATCTAGTACGTTTCGAAGGCGTACTTCAAGAATGTCTGGATTTGTAAAAAGTAAAACATACCATGCCATGACTTTTTCAATTGCAGATTTTGAAAGAGGAATATATATATATATATATATATATATATATATATATATATATATATATATTGATGCATGTTTCATTAAATAATATAGACAAGTTGTGTCTATTTATTTTAAGTAAATTCCTTTCATATTGTCTGATCAGCTGAATAACATTAGCATTGAAAGACGAAAGGAAATCACCATATTAATACATGTTTAAATCCGATCTAAGCTTTCGGCTTACATAAGCCATTATCAAAGATGACAATTACATTTCAATATATCAAACAATACACGGACGAAACAATAATGTCTGTTTTTGTTGCATGAAAAATTTCAAAGCAACGACAAACTCGTGTATACGAGACGCGGAACCGAAAATCGCATCGTGACGTCACGAATGTCCACTCGAGAGTGAAAACGAGAAGTATTAAGTATGGGAAGCCGTTGGTATAAACCAATGGCTTCAGTTATCAATTATAGGCATTTAATAATGTTTGTGGAGATTTCGTAGTTTATTTTGTTCGGGTTAGGTTTCAACTGTTTTATGTATATAGCGTCAATAATTTTTAGGCACTTAAAACAACATGCCAGGCCGCGTACACAATTCCGGAAAATCTTCATTGAAAACACAACTATACTTAAACATGAAAACAATAAACAAAAACTAAAAATTCTTGAAGCTATATACATAAAACAGCCACACTGATGAGCTGTAATACAGTGAAACAGTCTGTCTGTGGATGACAATATATGTATGTATATATATATATATAGTGAGGGGGAAACAAATATTCGTCGACATTAAATTTTTAATTTATTGGATTTACAGCTAGCGAACAAACATACTTTTCATATAATTAACTGTACAGAGATGCATAACTACATATGCATAGAAAACAGAGAATTGATATAATAAAAACAAATGTCATTTATTCATTTTAATGGGTGAAAAAAGTATTCATACGATATAAAAACGAATACATAACATCGCTTAACACTTTGTAAAATACTCCTTATTCACTTCTACAGCAACCGACCTCTTATTGCAGTTTTCAATTAATGATTTGCAAATTTTAGTTGGTATTTTGTTTCATTCTTCTTCGTGTATGGTCTTTAGATCCAAGATGATTGTTGGATCTCTCGATTGGGTTTGAATTTTCAAATAACGCCACAGATACTCGTCTGGGTTTTAATCTGGGAACTGACTTAGACATTTCAGGATGTTTACATTATTTTTGTCTATCTTCGTATATTTTGCAGTGGGCTTAGGATCATTGTCTTGTTGGAAGATGCAATCAGGAGGAAGTTCAAGTTTTTCAACCGAAATCAACAAATTTGTTACAAAATATTTTGATATACTGCGGCATCCATTCTACCATCTATTACTGATATGTTGCCGGTACCCTCTGCAGAAAAACATTCCCAAACCATGATGCTGCCACCATCAAATTTTCAGGTTATTTAAAACCAGAAAATATTTTTAGACCGTAAGACGTTTTTGGAGATAATAATGATTTAATAATACAAGTCTTCCGAATTAGCCTATAGCTGGAGGAGGAGCGATGGATTCATACCTTTCCCAGGAATATTTCCAAGCGGGCATCCATCTAGGTACTGATAATATTCGATGTTGCTTATCTTCGGTGATCGTACGGGAACCGGTGTTTCAACGCTATGTGGTCGTAAGAAAGAAAGAAAGAAAGATAATACAAGGTTTGCGTATAGTGTCCTTTTATAGTCCCAGTAAACCGAAATAAATCTCTCAAAGAGGAAAGTAGCAAAACAAGGGGAAACCACTCTTGATTATTCATAACAGTCAATATTAAATAATTCAACATATACATTAGACTCCATTAGCAAACAAATAATCACTGCTACATTTCTTCTAAAAGTTCTATTCTCTTTATATATTTCCTAAAATCTAATACGTAATAATTCTAAAAGCACTGAATTATCATCTTATTTTTCATCTTATTTTCTGAATACAGAGGTAGAATTTTAAAAAAAATGTCTTGTTTTCGTTCACGTAGTGTATCAGTTCGGCGCGAATACGATTTGACATATTTCCTTTTTCTTCGTCGTAGACAATTAGATAAATTCTGGCTTTGAGAAATTTTTGTCTGCTTCTTTTTATCATAACATTTAAAATTAAATCTAGTACGTTTCGAAGGCGTACTTCAAGAATGTCTGGATTTGTAAAAAGAAAAACATACCATGCCATAACTTTTTCAATTGTAGATTTTGAAAGAGAAATGTATATATATATATATATATATATATATATAGTGGTAAAATGTCTGACCGCCGCCAGATCAGCCGGGCTTCGATCCTAGCTAGAAACAACCGGACGCCTAGCCACACCGATGAGTTGTGATACAGCGAAACAGTCTGTCTGGGTGAATATATATATATATATATATATATATATATATATATATACATATATAGTGAGGGGAAACAAATATTCGTACATATAAAATTTTTAATTTATTGGATTTCCAGCTTATGAAAAAACATACTTTTCATATAATTAAAACAACGTGAATCACCGTCGAGCAAGAAAAATAATTAGACAAAAAAGAAAAGAAAAAATATACACAAAAAATTAAAAAGAAAAACAAAACGGTAAAAGATGTATGGAAATATTTAAAAAAAAAACAAAAAACAAAACAGAAAGATAAAATGGAAAGAAAGAAAGATAAACAGGAAGAAAGGAAAATCCGTTGAAAAAAGAAAAGAAAAACAAGGATAAAGAAAAAAGTGAGAAGGAAAATGACAAAACAAAAAAGAAAAAAAAAGAAAAGAAGCGCGGTAAGAAAAGAAAAATGGGTAAACTTTATTGAAGTTAAAATCGAGGACACCACTCCAGAAATGAAGCAGGTGGAAAATATTAGGTTTTGAAAATATCTCAAGAACAATTTAAAAAATATTGCGCTTAAGGAAACAAAATTCGAGGTCTGTTTAAATAATCAATCCCAGATTTTCCCACTCATAGAATCATATTTATCTTCAGTTTGACTCGATTCATAAAAAAGGAAGTCTCATGCCACAGTTTTAGTAATGGCTCGATTGTAAAAAGGTGTATGACAAGCATCGTCAGTCATTCGCTATAAATATGAAGCTTTTTTTTCTTTTAAGACCTTCTTTTCTTAATGATATTATATTCTTTACATTCTCTTTACTAAATTTTTTGCTAAATATTCACCCAATACCAGGCTCAAGTGCCACTTAAGGTAGAGGTTTGGTTTGGTTTATTTTGTTTTACGGCATATCAAACTCAATATTTTCTGGATAAGTTCGTATGAATAGAAAATGTATTTTTGTAAGAAATCATTTAATAGATCAGGTCTCATTGATATATTTTTGTCAAGAGTGTTTTTGTCAAGAGTCAGATCTATTGCTGGTATTTTGTTTTCAAAAATGTATTGCTGATAACATTTTTTTTTCAAAAACGTATTGCTGGTATTTTTACTATAAAAAATCTATTTTTATACTTTTATAGTGTTTTGACCCTATTTTGGGAGTAAACTATTTGCCCACAGCTGGGAGCCTAACAGGTGCTACCACCCCTGGTCAGGGTGGACCTGAGAACAACAGTAATTAAGTGGTAGTTTTACGCTCTTCAAAACTTCCCGATCGGTGGCCTTGCTGTCGGATGTAGCTTATCGTCATACCCAGGACAACCCAAGATAGAGTGTTTCTGGATTCAGTTATTGCATGAACGTAAGTCGGGGAAGAATGTGTATATTGCAAAGGTATGGAGGATAGATAACAGCTGATCCGAGACTTGAAGATGTTTAGATTTTAGTGATTGGAGAAGCAACCTCTCGGTAATTTGTTCCACAAAAAAAGCGGTACACAGGAAGAAGCTGTCCGAGTGGAATTTCCTCCTTACTAATGGAATACGAAGGGAATGAGGATAATTCGATCCTGTGTACTTGGCATGGTGGGTCCTCGTTGTAAACATCTGACGTGGTAGAACTAAAGAATTTTGCTCGTCGGAACATTTACCATGGAAATAGTGATAGGCTTACAACGTTTCGCCAGTGAGAAAAGGGCTGTAGAGTTGATATTTCCATCTACAGATTGTAACAGAGTATGATACATCTACGTACCAGACAGCATCTCCTTATTGTACTGAAAATATGTAGATAAGGGTATTATGGGATGCATGCATAATAGGTTAAGCACGTAGCCTCGGGTATCTTTCAAAAGGTCACATTAAATAACTAACCACTTGTCAAATTTTGCATCATGCGAGTAATAAATATTTTCATATCTATACAAGAGCAGATTAATAAAACATACGTGACCTGCTACAAAGTTATTAAGTAAATATTAATCTAAATTTTTCAATATATAATGTTCACTCTAAATTATCAATATTCAACATTGAATTAAGTGCATTAAGGAAAAAGATAAAGTTTTTTAATAATTATTTCAACTCAAGCAATACGATAATGCCATTAGGACGCAAGGGGTTACTGAGAGTGGAAGAGAATGAGAAGACTAGTGAGATTAAATAAGGAAAAAGGACAATAGAAGAAAAGGGTTCAAGAAGACAGAAGATGTCGATTGGCGTAGCATTTAAACTTTTGAACATTGTGGGTGGCAAGGAAGCAAAAAATCGGAAGGGAGTTCAACAGAAGTAAGAGAAAAGAAACTTTTAGAATAGAACTTGCGGTTGCATCTAGCTAGTTCATCAGTAAAACGGTGAGACCTAGTTGCCAATCTAGTAGCACACTTCAAATTCATGCAGTCGAAGTATCAAGGAGCAAAACTCGTCAAAACAAATGCTATGAAATATTTGTATAAAAGGACAGAAGGCAGAGATGTCAGTTCAGGATCGATTACATTATAGACCCTTCTTTGAGATATATAGAAGGAGCACCAGGCCAATCATGACTGCGTTATTTAATGCAAGGACGAATTATATATAGTCTTTTTATAAATGTTCAAGATCAATTCATGAGCCACTCAAGGTAGAATGAGGTTGTTGTATGGGTGTACAGGGAGGAGTCAAGGGGTGCATATTATGAGGCTATGTAAGATAGATAACGGTTGGCCCTAGACTTGAAGAGGTTGAGATTACAGTGATCGATGAGGCATCTATTCAATAATTTCTTCTACAAAATACCGGTACCCTGGAAGAAGCTTTATGAATAGAGTTTCCTTCTTACTAATACAATATGAAGGAAATAAGCAAAATTTGAAATTGTCTATGTCACATCTTTGCTTGTTGAATGCCATGATATTTCTTGGGGTTGATAGTGGATTGGTTTCCTGTTACCTTCTCCACGGTGGTTTATTGATGCCCGGCCTCTGTTTAGCTGTCCGTTGACTCGTCAAGAATTCTTCCGCCATTCATGAGCTTCAGTAAATAAATGGATGGCAGAACAAGGCTTAGGAGAAATAACAGAAATACAAAGTTTATTAAGCGCTACAAGTGACAGGAAGTTGTGGAGAGCCTTCAACGCCTACGTCCTGTGGGGACATGGTACATAAAAATGCCTAGCATGCTGGTCCTTGCTATGAAGGTCTCGATTGGTGAAACTTTATCAAACCATTAATCTGTAATCATATTGAAGTTTCTACATTAGCATATAAGTATAAATCAAATATTGGCATAAAGCAACAGATACAGTGAAAGAATGCTATAGTCATCGTCAAGATTGAAAGTTGTAGTAGCTTTTTCTTCGAATGTCTGGGCATTTGCTTTGGCCTACCGTTGAGCGCTTTGTCCTAATGTTAACTCATCTTCTTCTCTCGTATCTGAATCACCATGTTTCATTCAAACCTCTAGAGTGTGTGTGTGTGTTTGTGTTTTTTTGTTTGCTTATGTGTGTATATGTGTATATCAGTTTAAGTAAACTTATATCGTGGCTCTAGTCACTCAACATAGAAACCAGTATTTTCAATAAGTTTTAACAAATATAAATAAAAAATAAATAAATAAAATAAAAAATATGAACACATGAGACTGGTGAAATTATTTGAATATCTGATGATAAATATTTAAACTCGATATATATAAAAATATTCAAATTCAAAAATGTAAAGCTAAAAACTAACGATATTGAAAAGGAGTTACCCCCTGACGATAACCAAAGTGGTTGAAACTACTTGAAAAAATAATCTCTGGAAATACGTCTATAATCTTGAACCATCAATAAAAAAATATATATAAGAAAACAAAAAAAATTAAATAAAAATATCTCGAAATAAATAAATAACCCCCCTTGACAAATATATGAAAAAGAAAGAATTTCTTGTCAACAGACACGCACGCACACGCACGCACACGCACGCACACACACACACACACAAACACACACACGCACACACACACACACACACACATATGTAATGGAGTGTTGAAACGTTTTCTGCCTGACCAAGGAGGTATACTTTAAAAAAAAATTACGATAATATTCATATGGTGACACTTTAGAAAGTGGCTTGTCCAGGGTAATTTCAGCATCCACTCACACACACACACAAAGACTCTCTCTGTCTCTTCTATAGACATCGACAGACAGACACACATACACACATACACACACATATATATATATTTATATATATATATATATATATATATATATATATAGAGAGAGAGAGAGAGAGAGAGAGAGAGAGATACTCATCCACAGACAGCTGTATCACAGCTCCTCAGAGTGGCTAGACGTCCGATTGATTCAAACAGGGATTGAAACCCGACTGATTTGATATCTTACTTCTAAGCCAACGTTGCACGGCAGAAAGGAAGGAAAATTTAAAGTTTTTCTCTATACGAAATACGCCAGCGGCTGGGAGAACCCAATTCATAGTTGAAGAGTAATGCTTAATAGCAATAGGAGCCGCTGTTTTTTTTGTGTGTTTTTTTTTAAACCCTTACCCTAGAGAGCACAAACAGATTTCCGGGAGCATATATATAGTCATCCACGGACAGACTGTGTCGATGTATCAAAGCTCCTCAGTGTGGCTAGACGTCCGATTGCTTCAAGCCAGGGATCGAAACCCGGATGATTTGACGTCAGTCAAATATCTTACCTCTAGAGGTAGAAAGGAAGAGAATCTTGACGTTTTTCTCTATACGAAATACGGCGGTGGCTCGGAGAACTCAATTCATACTTGAAGAGTAACATATATATATATATATATATATATATATATATATATATATATATATATATATATATGTATATATATATGGTGCAATGGGTAAATTGGCGCCATTTTATTTTTTATTTCGCGCATGAGTACTATTTGTTTTTAATTTTGTCGACGGCACAGTATAGTAGGCTCAGTTGGGTACAGTCTATGAGAGCTCAGAACCCATGGTGCAGATCACTGCGCCAGAAATTTCGAAACGGTATGCTGTACTGTTTGGCATTTAAGGCAGAAGCTCCACTACGAACATTTCAGAGTGTTTTGGGTGTCAATCTGAAGACAGTGCAGAGGATCCTGAAAAATTTGTATGAGTCTAATCGGGATTACGAAGGTATGGCAGCTCGAAAAACTCACTCTGGTCATTCTGATGAGAAAAGAACTTCCGAATTTGCTGGTGAGGGCCACAGACTCAATCAATTGCCTAGAGGAGACAGTGATGCCCTGGATCATGAGTGTGGCTGCTGGAATATACTACGTTTGGCAACAGGACTTTGCACGATGCAATACAAGCAAGAGAACCCTGTCATGGCTGTCAGGCAATTTCTGGGGCCACATCACCCTTTACATATGGCCACCAAACTCTCCGGATTTCTATCAATTGATTATTATGTGTGAGCCGCAGTTTGAGCGAGAGTCCAACAAAACTCATTGTAACACCAAAGATGAACTGAAAGCAAGGATTATGGCAGCATTCACCAACTTAAACATGGAGACCGTCCAGAAGATTTGCAAGTGATTCTGAAGTCGTCTGCAGGCCGTGATTGAAACCAATGATGATTTTATTGAATAAATTTACTCTTTTGTATTTCTAGATATTTTTGTTTAATTTTGGTAAATATATCTGTTAAAATGAGATTTCGGTGTTATTTTCATTTTTGCGTATATATATATATATATATATATATATATATATATATATATATATATATATATATATATATTCAGGCTGATTGGTGAAAATAAATAAATATACTGTTTAATAAATAAATGGAGCGCCTACGCCAAACATATCATATATATATATATATATATATATATATATATATATATATGTGTGTGTGTGTGTGTGTGTGTGTGTGTATGTGTGTGCGTAACTTTCCAATACCCACTTTTAAATATTTAAAAAGAGTATTTATTTCTGTTTTGAAAATCGTCACATAAAGTAGCGAAGCATCAAAACAAGTTTTTATTTAATATACAACTGGTTTTCACTTATTCCATTTTAAACATACACACTTGTGCACACACACACACACACACACACACACACACACACATATATATATATATATATATATAGTGTGTGCGTGTGCATGTTTATGTTTTCATACATGTGTCGACTGTATTGTTTTCTTCCTTCATTTTCGACATTTTTCTTTTGCTTTTTGTGTTTCTCATGATTTGTGTATGAAATTTCACCGCTGTTCCGAATTTGGAACCAACATTGAAAAAAATGACTGAAAGCATTTCATTTTCATTTTGTCCCTTTATTTACCGCTTCTTGTTATTATTGCTTTTGTTTGTTTCCGTCCCCTTCAGAAGTTGTCCACTGTAAAGAATGACATTGCCTTTCGCAAATCCAATTCAAATTAAATCGTTTCAACTGGAAAACATAAGGAAACTATAAAACACTCACTCGACATATTTTCCAGGCAACTCCCTTTCTGCAGACTATTTAGACTTTTAAAAAAATTTTTCCTTGCATTTCCCGCTTCTTTACTGTTCCTTTCTATTTATACACTTCTTTACTCCCATACCCTCTTCCTTTATTCTTATGGAACTTCAAATGCTTTCATATTCACCGTAAGATTTTTTTTTCTTTTTTATTTCCTCTTTATTTAATGCACGTCGGAATACAAACAACTGTACATAATATGATATGGTGAAAGACTTTTTCATATGTCCGCTTCCTCTCTTTGTCTACGAGTTTACATAACCTGATCGCTAATTCTTTTTCTTTAATCATTTCACCCCCAAGCAAGGCGGGAAGGACACATGCACGCAGGGGGTTATATAGAGTGAAGGTGAGAGAAAAGACTGAGACCGGAGAAAGGATAAAAGCTGAACGGGGTTTAAGAAGACGGCGATTGACGCTGCGTTTAAATTTTTGAAGAAAGTAATTATCAGGGAAGCCAGGAAACAGGAGGGAGTACCACAGGCGGGAGGTGCGAGAAAAGAAACTAGAGTAGAAGTGTCGGTTACGTTTACCTAATTCAACAATAAAAGGGTGGAACCAAGATGCCAACTAATAGCAGTCTTAAACTATACGTAATCCATTCACCAGGTTAAAAAGATCGTCAGAGCAGTTGCCATGAAAATATGTGTAGAAAAGACAGAGGGAGGCCACGTCACGTTGGTGAGAAAGTGACTGAAGTCGAGATGCCAAGTCAGGATCGATTAAATTGCAGATCCTTCTTTGGATTTTGTCAAGAACCTAGAGATGAGTAGCAGGTGCACCTGGCCAGATATGGCAAAAGTATTCAATGCACGGATTTGTATTATGCGTAAGATGAACTCTGCCTGGAAGAACCTTCTGGCACGACACAGTGACCCAACTTTACTTGCAGTAGATTCAGCTATTGATTCGATGTAGTAGATCAACTTCAAGTCAGTTGAAAACGTGAGGCCAAGAAGGCGCAGTGGGTTGCTCTCCATGAGTCTAGATATCAGCCATCTTGATGGCGGGCAAGAAAGTTTCTCTATGGTTATTAAATGAGAGCAGTTTCGTTTTGGAGGTATTAAAATTTACGAGTTATTTCCTGACCCAGTTAACCACTGATTGGGGGTCCTTTTCTGACGGATTTGTTATTGAGACAGGAGCAAATGGTAGTGTCATCAGCAAAGCTGCCTACTTGGGAACTGATGACATCAGAAAGATCGTTGTCGAAGGTCAGAAACAGCGTAGGACCCAGGATAGAGCCTTGGGGGACATCAGCGTTCGTGTGCAAGCGAGTCCGTTCAAAACGACCTTCATTTCACGATTTAATATGAATGACTGGATTAAAAATAAACTTCCAGTAATACAGTAGCCCTGGAGCTTACGTAGAAGACCAGTGTGCCAAACTCTGTCAAACGTTTTTGAGGTATCTAGAGCCAAAACTCGAGCTTCGCCGTTATTATCAAGAGCTTGATATACCTATTCAGCGATGGCGGTTAGCAAATCAGCAGTAGATCTGGAAAAACGGAAGACATATTATTTGTCATAAAGTAGGTTGTGAGAGGTAAGATGCTTAACCACTTCAGCATTGA
>OZ038483.1:54401054-54461054 GCA_964036315.1 Acanthosepion esculentum | reverse complement strand
AAAAAGACATTTATACTTAACATCAGGAAGAGACCGTTGAAGTTTCGAGGGTACAAATGTGGAAAGAGGACTCGGAAAATTTGATACTCCCGCGACAGATTGAATGCAAGAGGGGCAGATAAAAACAAAGCATAAGCTACCTAGCGAGCTGGAGTAAATGGATAGTACAGTAGAGTCTAGGAGAGATAATAAAAAGGCAAAATTTATTAAGAGCTATAAAGGACAAGAAATTGTGGAGAGCCTGATCACCAACGTTCTTAAGGGACATGACATCGTAGAAAAGAGAATAGAATTTATAATGCTACCATCTGAACGAGAGAGTAAACATTCCGAGTTTTATAATGTTTCAAAAGTTTGATTAATATTAGGGAAAACTTAAACAAGTTCAAGTGCTTTTATTATACACGTTATTTCGAACTATTGTCCTCATCTGGATAAATTAGATGTTATTAGAGACACATTTCGGCCAACCAGCCTCGGGCCATCATCAGGTGTCCATTTTTTTTGACTGGTATAGGTTATCTGTTGATTATGGTGTAATTTGGTCCTGGTGATTATTGTTCGTTCATACGGAACCAGTTTTTCACCACCTAACTCAGGGATTGAACACGACCACTAGATAACAATAACACATGCTTTTATTACTCATGAATCGGCAATAGTGAAAAATGTTTTTGGTTGTGATCTAGTTTTTTTATGTTTGTATTTATAATGGCAATATTAGGCGTTTCCTTGTAGATTATTGCTGACACATCTGGTCTGATGCTCCTACTATATATTTCGAGATTCTTGACAAAATCCCGAGAAGAATCTGCAATGTTATCAGTCTTGGCTTAGCATCTCGGCTTTAGTCACCTTCCCATCGCCGTAACGTAGTTTCCCTGTTACTTTTCTAAAAATATTTTCTATAAATATTTTCTATAAATATTTTCTATAAATATTTTAATGCCAATTTCTGATGAGCTTTCCTTTTTGGTACATCGACTTCATGAATTTTAGCGTACTACTAGATTGGCAGCTAGGTCTCATCATTTTACAGTTGAAATAGCTAAGTGTAAGCGTAAGTTTTATTCTAATTATTTTTTCTCTCTCACTTCTTTCCAGTGTAACTCTCTTCCAGCTTTCTGCTTTTTTATCAACTACGATTTTCAAAATTTAAATGAACCTTCAATTGTTGTCTTCCGTCTTCTTGAATCCTATTATTTTATTAGCCTTTCTCCTCACTAATATTTTTTCATTATCTTTCATTCTCAGTAACGCCTTACGACTTAGTGGCTTTATCGCTTTATCACCTTGTATCTTAGAGACTTTGTCACCTTCCTAGGGATGAAATGATTAAAAAAAAAAAGAATGGCATATTTGACGTTCATTGGGCGAGTAAACAGTGCTACCGTCGGTTGAAATTTGTAAATTATCTCAATTAAAATAATTCTACAGCAAAATAATTTTCTGAAGTCTACTAACTTTTATCACCCTTTCCAGTATTGGTGAAGCTTTCCTTCCTAAACTTTTGTTTGAAGCAGTGTGGAACATCATCATCTTATCTGTCTATATCTCTGAGATGAGGTATTATGATTATTTACATTATTTACATTATTAGGACTGTTATCCTCATCTTCATTGCTATATTCGCAACGTTTCGGTCGTTGTACGCTCCGGCCTTCTTCAGGTAATTGAAATTTCGAGCCAAACCTTTTATTTCGTCCACCGGCCTAGTGGATAAATGCGTTGATTAGATCCAGTGACTAGACCCAAAGAGTTGTGAGTTCAATACCAGGCTACAGCAGTGGTGAACCAAAAAAAAAAACTTGTAGATTTGAGTTAAAGGGAAATTACTGAAACATCCGGAAGAGGCATGGCACGTTGAACTAGAACGATCTACTCCGAAATAAAGGGTTCGTTTCGAAATTCCAGTCACCTGAAGAATGCCGGAGCGTACAAGGGCCGAAACGTTGTGAATATGTCAATGAAGATGAGGATAACAGTCCGAATAATGTAAATAGTCATTATCTTAATTATGTCATTTTGTTTTATCTTCAGTTACATGTGATATCCATTTTAGTTGTTGCTGTTGTTGTATGTCCCCAAAAGGATGTAGTTATTTTTATTTGATATAGTTCTTTGTATATAATTCTGTAGCGCCAATCCTCCTGTTTTTGACAACCATTTCAGGTTACTCTAAGTGTGTTACTGTTACCATGTAGCCCAATAATACTTGATGTATTGTCGGATCATCAACGATTAAACCGGTTACCCTACGAGGCTTTCCTGGTAAGGTAGATGCCAAAAATCACCAGGATTACAAAAAATAACAATGTCAAAAGGTGGATGAACGGGTCACAGCCATCTAACACGATGGGGTCAATTGAGCTCTATAGCTATGTATATCAGTACACTGATGACACGGTATCATTGGACAGAGAGCTACCTAGACTGTCCAACCAGGGCGGCCGGATTTCTCGATGGAATCAAGGGTAACGTGTCCGTGGGCTCCGCTAGGTCTTATTGCCCAAGAAATTTTCCACACGAATACCTCTCCAGGTATATGTGGAGTGAACAGATCAGGTGTTCAGCAAAGCAGCAACCCTACGACCACATCCAGTTATTGATGACGCTGATGATGAAGTCTTTCCACTCCGTCATTATTCTTAGAAAACACTTTATGTTTTCCCTGTGTAAAAGAGGTGATTGTTGATACTGCCTCCCATTTTGCATCTTAAAACACTGATTAATATTTAGGAGTGCTTAAAGAGTTCAAGATTGACAGAGATCCAAAGATGATAAATTATTAATCGATTCAGTAGGAATTATTCTGTTCTTATTAGGAAGAAAAATTATTTCTTGAATTCATTTGTTTGCTCTGTCAGCAATTGTACCTTTATATGAAATCCATTGAAATAGTTTAAAATGCAAATATTCTTAATCAAAATGCTATACACTTGAAGCTCCAGGATGTGACGCTGTTAATTCGTTCCTTAACCTTAGAATATATGCATTAGTTTGACACAAATACAGCCGACCAAACACGCACGCACACACACACACACACACACACACACACACACACGGCATAACCTCTCACACACACACCTACACACACAAAAACACAGGCTTACGACCACATCACGTTGAAACATTGGTTCCCGTACAATCACCAAAATTAAGCAACGTTGAGTCTAGTTAGTACTTAGATGGGTTAGCGCTTGGGAATACCTGGGGCTCGGATGTGCGGGTGGTGTAAGGAATAATGGATAGGAATTGTTAATAGGAGAGCCGAGTTCCAATTCCAGTTGGGTTCGTTATATTCACCTACGCGCAAATACCCTTGGGAAAAGTATGAATCCACTTCTGTTCCTCTCAGCTATGGGTTAAATAGTAAGACTTGTATCACTAAGTCATCATTAACTAAAAAACAATCCTACAGTCTAAAAATATTCTCTGGCTTTAAATAACCTACAAAGGGTGGATAAACCGTAGAAAACAAATCAATCAATCAATCAAACAAGCACACACACACACACACACACACACACACACACACACACACACACACACACACACACACACACACATATGTCAACAAACAGATACAAAATATTTTAATAGGAGTATATAGATGCGCCTATCATCTGGTTAACACTCCTCCATGATCTTTGAACAGGAGTAGAAGTTTATCCCTTGTTTCCTGTTTAGGATTGGTTTTCTGGTTTCTTCTAAAGTCTACTTCAACTCTATACTTTTGGCATTCCCATCAAATTCTGAAATTTTATTTATTATTTTAGTTTTTTTCTCAATAGGAATAGATAGATTCACCTAATCTTTGGTTCACACTCCTCCCCGGTCTTTTGAAAAGGATTAGAGGTTTATACCTTGTTTCCTGTTTAAGGTTGTGTTTCTGGTTTCTTCTAAAAATCTATTTCAACTCTATGCATCTAACGTCTCCGTCTGAAACTCTGAAATTTGATTAACTGCTTCTTTTTATTCTTTTACTTTTTTCTGCAATAGGTTTGGGTGTGTTCATCTATCGTCCGGTCCCCCTTCCCAATCTTTGAACAGGAGTAGTTGTTTGTTTCCTTTTTAGGGTTGGGTTTCTGGTTCTTCTGTCTCCTCATTCTCTTTCACTCCCAGTAGCTCAGTGTGTCTTAGTAGCATTATCGCATGCGTGGGGTGATTTGATTAAAATCAACAAATCTTACTGTTATGGGTCCTTACCTATAACTACAGAATGAACTCTTCCTAACACTATGTATACTACGCCTCTCAAGAGAGAGGGACGAATCGAGTCGAGCCGATAGTAGTTCACTCCAAACCAGACTGACAGTCATACTAACACCTTCCACATCTTGTATTATTATTCCGTGTAATATATCTTCGTTATTTCTACTCTTGTCTTCGTGTTGCTCTTCCTTGGTCCTAACCTGGACCATAACACTTACACATGTAAAAATGTGCATAAACACAGACGCAAGCACATATTGAAACCACATAGAATCTCCGCCACAAGCACAAGCATGTACATGCGCAATCATACAAAAAACACAACGACACACACGCGTTCTTAAATGTTAAGATGTGTATTTGGTCCGTTTAGCAATTAGTGTAAACATTTGATCACAACTAATCTGATATGCTTTTCTTTACCTGTTTTTTTTTTGTTTTTGTTTTTTTTGTTTTGCATTGACCCCAATTGGTGAGGTTCAAATCTTGTCATATTTGTTTTTAGGGTCTTTAATTATTCGTCAGGGCAAATAAAACAACAACTGTTTGCATTTCCGGTGACAGGAAAAGAATCACATCCCACAGGTGAATCACAAACTCAATCAATTATCTTTCTTTCTTTCTTTCTTTCTTTCTTTCTTTCTTTCTTTCTTTCTTTCTTCATCATCTTCCGTTTTTTTTTTGTCTTGTTTGCATCTACATGCTCATCTTATTTTCTTCCATTGCCATCAAGACATTATCTTATTTTCGCTTCTTCAACCGCATTTTATCACGCCTAAACACACACACACACACACACACACACACACACACACACACACACACACACACACATATATATATATATATATATATATATATATATATATATATATATATATATATATATATATTGTTTAAAATTTGCTTACTATATTTATAGAGGAAGAAATTTCAGTATCGGAAATAAATTGGTTGTACATATAGACAATGTGGTGATAGAAATAAACACTGTATGGTGTCTGTCAACTTCAAGCACCGACCGGTCTCCAGATAATGATAAACACATACACACACATGCACACACACACACACACACACACACACACACACATATATATATATATATATTTATATATATATCGAGAAAGAAAGATATAATATATATATATATATATCGAGAGAGAGAGAGAGAAATATATATATATATATATATATATATATATATATATATATATATATAAACGAGAAATAATATGGTCGAGATGCTGAAATGTTCTCTATTCAACCTAGAAACCTGCCCCCCAAATTCTGATATTTGTTTATTTGTTCAGATTTAGGGAAATGGGTCGGGCTGAGACTATTCAGCCTTCCCTATTGTGTATATAACAAAAATATCCTTCTTTTTAGCCATATTTCTCTCTTTTAATCCTTGCATTCCTTTTTTCTTTCTTTACCATTCTTTTTTTGTTTTTCTTTAGTTTATTTAAATTTCATTTTGGCGTTTCTCATTCTCCAGAAAGTGCCTTTTCTTCTTTTTGCCTGCATCGTTCTTCTTTCTTTCTTTTTTTTGTTTCTTTTTTTTTCGCTTATTTCTTACATATTGCATTTCATTTTTTATACTTCTTTTCCATGTTCTCTCTATCTCATTTGCTCTTCTCTCAACTTTCTTCCTTTGTTTTGCGATTTCCTTTTCTTACAACTTTTATCATTTATTTCCTTATCTGTATCGTTAGATTTTGTGTCTGTCTTTTCTTTCTTTCTTTCTTTCTTTTTTTCTTTCCTTTTTCTTACATTTCTCATTTCTTTCTCATGCTTCTTTCTTCGTTTCTTTCTTTTTTCTTACATTTCTCATTTCTTTCTCGTACTTCTTTCTTTCTTTTCCTTTAAGGTCCCAAATCCTATTTTTTTCTCTCTGTCGTTAAATTTCCTTCTTTTATCATATGTCCAAACACTTTAACATGCATCAATATGAAAAACCCCGTAAACGAACAACAAGCAACCAAGATCTTTCTGAATTATTAGAATAAACCTCTATCCAAACACACACCACATCACGCATAGACACTCACACACACAATATTCATAAAATATATTGTTTAATAAATAAAGGAGCGTCTACTGAAATACGAGTCTCCACTAAAATAACGTTTCAGTAATATAAATACATATATTTCTACCAAACCTTTTTGGTTGAATAATATCGTGAAGTTCTGCCTATGCGACTTTTAATTGACTGTTTCAATTTTCCGAATTAGTTGTTTTATGTAATAGGCAAATTTACCAAAGATCATTTTTAGTTTTTCCCCAGAGTACTTTCGTATGTTGCTGCATTCCTAGAAAACGAATGTAGTAACATTCGAAATTACTTGGGAAATAAAACAAAAACTAAAAATGAACTTTGGTAAATTTAAATATTATATAAAACAACAAATTCGGAAATTTGAATAAATAAAAAAATAAAATTGTCAATATTATTCAATCGAACAGGTTTGAAAGAATTCTTTCTACCTAAATACACGTTATATATATATATATATATATATATATATATATATATATATATATATATATATATATATGTATTGCTGATATCCCCTGAAGAGTGAACGGACAAGTCCATCGACGAAACTCTGGAGTCAGGATGCTGAAGGTAACATCAATCAGCTAAATGACAAATTTTACTCTCTTTAATTATCCCACTTTCTCTCTCACCCTCTCTCTCTCTCTCTCTCTCTCTCTCTCTCTATATATATATATATATATATATATATATATATATATATATATATATATATATATATATATATATATAATAGCTATTTTAATGTTGGTATGTATTTGCTACCAACAAAAATTTGCTATTATTTTATACCACTAAACCATAACTAGATTCAGTTTTCATTCCTTATAATGTGCAACACTCTTTAGAAAAACGAATACATGTCCAGAGTTCGCCAAACGAGTTTGCGAACACAGTACTTGTCAACCTCTCTTCCTTCGGGCGGAGAGGAACCCTGACGAGGCTATGCCGAAGGGCGGAGTCTTGTCTGGGGAAGTAGACAAACCCGACTCTGATGGAGACTACGGACTCGGAATCGCCCTACATAAAAATCGGCATGTGTCACATCTTGCCTCGTGGGGAGGATGGTAAATACAAGTACATACCCTGAGTGGCTTTGAGTGTTGCCTGTCCGTCAAGTGAAAGAAATTCCCGTATGCCATTCACATTAGACTTTTCCAAATATAGGATAAATCACTTACAATGTTTGCAACTATTCACAACTTCTAGTGCGATGCTCAGCTTCAAGTTCGCAGTATCTATTCTTCTGTGTTTGTGTTTGTACGTGCGTGCGTGAGAAAACAAATGCATTTATATTCTACGTACAGGCATGCACTCATATACATCCCCCTTTCCAACCTCCTTAAAGTATAATCCGTTTGATCAATATATGTGCACAAATAAAGAATAGCATAAATTTAGATGCATTTATCCAATCAAATTCCGTTGTAATCCCGTGGATGACAAGAGGTGAACGCACCAACTAACTAATAGATGAAAAAAAAAATCAATTTCAGCTGACTCATATATGATTTGAACCTACAATCCTTATTCCTAGCTTGGGGATATTGTATGACAGTTGGATATTGCATTTGCTCATGCGTCTGTCTAAAAAAAGTAGAAAGAAAAATCGGTACTGATGTATAATGTAAATAAATTATATTTCTAAGAAATTTTTTTTGTGTGCAAATCTTTATTTATGTTCTAACGCATTTAGGTAGAGGGTCAGATAACGAATTATCAACCTGCTTGTTTGCCATTTACCGGAAGTATAATGGATAGCGAAGCGGAAAGGATAATCAGCGAGCGGGCTAGTCTTTTGCATTCGCTTTCGCACGGATGCTATTTAGGAAGACATGAATCCGTCACTTCTACCCTACGCCAAGTTAAGGGTATAAGGTCAGAGTAGAATGGACTCCCTAGCCTTTGTTGAAAGCCAGACAAAGAGAAAGAAAAGGCGATAGAAGACTACGCCACTATTTTTCGTAAGTCATGGAAATTCACAGGTAATAAAGAAAATGAATTCGTGGTGCCATGATCACCTATGGCACACACACACACACATACATACATATATATATATATATATATATATATATATATATATATATATATATATATATATATATATACATATATATATATATATATATACATATATATATATATATATATACATATATATATATATATATATACATATATATATATATATATATATATATATATATATATATATATAGATATATATATGCGTGTATGTATATATATATATATATATATATATATATATATATATATGTATATTTAGGCAGCATATCTTCATTCAAACATGTTTCATTGAATAATATAGACATATTGTGTCTATTCATTTTTATACTGATCCCTTCCACTTCTCTAATCAGTTTCTTGGTGTTAAGCATCGTATTTTATTTTCTAATCCAAGTACTTTCGTTATTTTCAAGGTCCTCTTCAGGGGGAAATTACAAAGACAAATTTATTGTAACTGCGAAAAAATCTTCATATATATATATATATATATATATATATATATATATATATATATATATATATATATATATATGATTAATACAAATATAACATTTGTCACTTAGCTGATTGATGTTATATCCGACTCCAGAGTTTCGTACACGAATTTCTTTTTGTAATCGTTCCGTTTACTCGTCAGGTGGTTTCAGCAATTGACTGAATATTTATTTTTATACTAAGTTAAAAAACATAATTTATACGCTAATTTATTGGTGTTAGGCTGATTTTTTTGTTTGTGCGTGTAAGCTTTTGCACGTGTGTGTGTGTACGTATGCAGGGGTGTGTGTGTGTGCGCACGCGTATGCGTGTGTATATGTGAATAATGTCCGGCTATACTCATCTTAAGTACATCCGTCTGCTAGGGTGGTTAGTCAGTTCTTGTGACAGCCACCTGATCAGGCACATTTGCGTTTCTTCAACGTCTACAGAGCCTAAATGTGGTTTATACTACAACTACGGTGAGTAAACCTTAGTTACAGTTTCTGTGAGAGAGTGCATAATCTGTTATGATCAGCAGTTCAAACGACTCTCAAACTCTCGGTCACGTGAGAAGACCTTTATGGGGAAGAAACAAAACAAAAAAGAACGTAAGAACATTGAAAGAGTGGCAAATATTGAATGATGAAAATGTGATTCCAACATTTGATTCAAGTCAAGGGAATACTGAAAAAAGAATATCATTCGATTTTGTAAAGGCATACTATACCATCTGGGTCACGCATGATTTGACAAAAAAAAAACACCTTTCAAGAAGACAAGGATCCCAAACATTATTCAAAATTATATCAAAATTACCTCGTGTAAAAAAAAAAAAAGAAACAAAATTTTTTAAATTATGGCCGCCTCGATCTCTTAACCTATTTCCCATTGAAATTGTATGGGATGAATTGGATAGGAGAATTCGAAAGAGAATACACAAAGAGTGAGAATAAGCTTTTTCAGGGCTTGAAGAACGCTTGGGAAGGTCTGTCATCTTTTTTTCAAAATCTGTTGGAAAGAATGCCAAGAATTTTTAAAACAGTAATTAAGGCAGGCGGTTGTTTTATTGGCATATGTTTTTGTATAATATTCTTTCATAGTTAAAGACGTATTTAAGGATTTATACACTGTAGTTACTAAAATGTGATTTTTTACTTTAAAAATATCTCATTTTAAGTTTTTTTTCAAAAGAAATACAGGGTGGTCACAAACTTTTAGTCCGTAGTGTATATATATATATATATATATATATATATATATATATATATATATGAATGTGGTTGCAGTTAGAGGATCGTGTAGGGAAAAATTCGGTGTACCAATTTTGATCTAGTCTCTTTTTGCTGTTAGCTAGTGTTACTGCTCTGTCTCGGTCTATTTGCAAGTGGCATTGAGCACTTCGGTTTATTTCCTAGGTGCCTGTCTTTTCTGTTTGCTTCATTTTCCTTCTTTTGGTTGGTATATATGAGTCGTATTTGTAAGCTGTATCAATAGTTTGATTTCTCTTATACAACACACACACACACACACACACACACAATGTGTGTGTGTGTGTATATGAACTTAGTATAAAACATTCTAATTACACTGTACACTCTGGCACTGGGAATGTTTTGGTGGTCATTGATGTCTTGATCAGTGATTTGTCTCAGCAATAAAATTTTAAAGCATAATGAATTAATGTTACTTAAAACATATCAATGCTGGTAATAAAGTTTTGATGAAGAAGATACTTGATTTTGTCACTATGCAAAGGTCTGCAGAAAACGATGGCACTACCCACACCTACGTAATGGATGGCCAAAGATGCATTCCAAAAGCTAAGCGGAGTATTATGAGACAAAGAAATGTTTCGTTAAAAACTAAGAGTACTGAACTGTTACGTGATATCTGTCCTCCTGTATGGCTGCGAATGCTGGACAACCTTCTCAAAGATGAAGAAGAAACTGGAAGGATCAGAAATGAGGTTCTACAGAAAAATGCTCAGGATACCATCGACCTGACGAGATTTGTACAATGACGAGATTTTAAAGAAACAAAAATGAAACTTATATTATACTTACACCAGGACGAGGCAGTTGAAAGTTTCTGGGGCGTGTAATGAAGATAGGAAGATTGGAAAACCTCAAATCGCAGGACAGAATGAAGGAAAGAGGGACAGAGGAAAGCAGCGTGTAACGTACTTGATGAGGTTGAGTAAATGGAAGGTAGAACAGGGTCTGGGAGAGGTGACAGAAATACAAAACTTATTAAGAGCTACAAGGGATAGGAATATGTGGAGGGCCATGATCAACTACGTTCTGAATGGAGACGGCACATAAAAGAAGAGAGGGATGTGAATAAACACTGAAAGCCAACCACCTATTTTGTATTTTAATCAAATATTCGCTGGATGCCAACATATTTTTCTACGTTACTCTTTTTCCCTTCACCTAATCAATGGAATTTCACTGTTTCCCGCTCAATCTTCCAGATATATTCTAACCTTCTCCTCCCTCCTCTCTTTCTCTCTCTCTCTCTCTCTCTCTCTCTCTCTCTCTGTTTCTGTCTCTCCTCAATAGCAAGCACTATTTTTAATTATTTTAATTTTTAAATGCTTCGAACCTGTAGTTCAGTATTTATTAATTTCACCAATTTTTCGCTCGCATGCACAGCGTACGCGATATTTCAAGTCATCAAATTTAGTGTTTTGCAATTTAATAATTAATATTTACAGTCACTATCGTACACGCTATCGTACACGTTTGAGTACGCAGATGCTGACACAAACACACACCCACACCAGTTGCTACTGATGCCTTTCGCGTTGCTGACTCAGTACCTCCCCAGGTCCTGAGTTGACCTCAAAAACATTCCAACTGGAAGGCCAAAAGCAATAATCAACAACTTCGATTGATTTTGTATACGCTTTTATTCATTTCGACTCTTTTACCTCCCGGAAGTAGTGTCATGGCGTTCTCACTGATCCACGATGACGAAGCATTAATCTGAGAGAAGGTTTAAAAACTTAACATGGAACTGACCTCTCAGCGTTTGTTTGTGCACATTCTACTTGTAATGTTTCCCTACCACCTCCTCCCAAATACAAGACTCCTCGAAATATGGAAATATTTTAATACGTGAGTCTATAGTCTCTGCCACAAACGAATCTTATAATCATCCCAAAACAACTGGAACTATAAGCCATCATACCACGGCATATGAATCTCTCCACCACGTCCGGCCATTTTTTTAAATCAGTTTACCCCAAGCAAGGCGATAATGTCACTAAGACGCAAGGGCTACTGAGAAGGAAAGAGAATGAAAAGACTTTGGAACGAACCGGAAATACAATCCTAAACAGGGAACAAAGTATTACCTTCAACTCCTGTTAAAAATAACCGGGGAGGAGTGTGAACCGGACGATAGACGAACCTTTATACAGCTATTGAGGAAATAAAAAAATAAATAGTAAATAAAATTTCAGAATTCAGGCGATGACGTTAGAACTATAGATATTGAAGTAAACTTTAGAAGGAACTGGAAACCCCAAAAAGGGACAAACCTCTACTCCTGTTCAAAAACTGACTGTGACTCGGACGATAGGCGAAACCATCTACTCCTATTGAAGAAGGAAAAATTAATAAATAAAAAAATACTTCATTAGGTAAATGTAGTGGCCACATCATTTGTTAAAATTATCCAGAATTATACTTAAACCAATTCTGAGCAACTTGAGCCCAACGGCACTGTGCATAATCCTGGTGGAATAACTCATCATTGTTGGAGTACATGTAGTCTGCGAATGGTTGCAAATGGTCACGAAGTACTGCATCTAAGTGGTCAATGGCGCGTTTAGGGGAACCATTACCACGTGAACACACCCAATAATATGGAACCGCCACCAGCCTCCACGATGCCTTGTTGACAACTTGGATCCATGGCCTCATACAATCAGCTCGAAACAACTGCAATCTTGGTTTGGTTTGGTCTATTTTGTTTTACGGCAAATTAACCTCAATGGGTTATTTAATGCCGACAAGAATTTTAGGATAGTTTCGTATGAATAGAATATGTGTTCTTTGTAGGAAATCAGTTTGTAGGTTTGGTTTATTTTGTTTTACGGCAAATTAACCTCAATGGGTTATTTAATGCCGACAAGAATTTTAGGATAGTTTCGTATGAATAGAATATGTGTTCTTTGTAGGAAATCAGTTTGTAGGTTTGGTTTATTTTGTTTTACGGCAAATTAACCTCAATGGGTTATTTAATGCCGACAAGAATTTTAGGATAGTTTCGTATGAATAGAATATGTGTTCTTTGTAGGAAATCAGTTTGTAGATCAGGTTTCATTGACGTATTTTTGTAAAGAGGGTTTTTGCCGAGAGTCAAAAGTATTGGTGGAAATTTCTTTTTTTCAAAAATGTCTTGCTGGTAATATTTTAAAAAAAAATGTATTGCTGGTATTTTAACTATACAAATATATTTTTATACTTTCATATTGTTTTGACCACAGTTTGGGGGTTAACTATTTCCCCATAGCTGGGACCATAATAGGTGCTACCACCCCAGGTCAGGGTGGACCTGGGAACAACAATAGTTAAGAGGTGATTCCGCGCTCCTCAAAACCTTCCGACCAGAGACCTTGCTGCCGGATGTAGTACTGCAATCTTGATTCGTCCGTCATACGTTGCTTGTCTTCCATTGTCGAATAAGCGACGTCACAAGCCCGGGAAACAAAAGGATGCTGAACTTATCTATGTACCTGTTAACTCTTACATTGATATGATTTCAGTCAGTGACGCTTGTCAACACAAACAATTCTAGCCAGATAATTCTGGCCATAACCACTAAAAAACATCCCTTTTGACACACCGTTATTTTGTAAATACAAATGTTACACTGTCACTTATGCTTTACTTGTACTAATAGTTCAATTAGTATCACATAAACTGACTGTGATGGAAACACCACTTACCAACATCTGTACGAAGAACCATCTAAGAAGACAAGACACGGGTTGCAGCTGGTTATAATGAGAGTAAAACGATTCCTTCGTACGGATGGGGGTCAATAATGTTTCCGTCGGGGTTAAATTATGCGAAACCGATTGAATTATTAATAAAAAGTAAAGCATAACTTTATATATATTCACTCAGGATGGCTTCTTCTATCAAGGCGAAAGAAATGAAATGTATAACGAAGAAATGTCTATTTTACAATCCCTGTTATCAATAAAAAGAATCAATTAGTTCGTTATTCACGTTCATTGTCATTGACACCATTCATATACTGCAACTGCAACTGCATACAACAATCAATAGCAAAAAGCGAAAAAACAAAATGTATTTCAACATCTTACAAGCGGTACAACATTTAATTAAAGCAATAAAAACGGACATAATTAAAATGGTCTAAAGGGGAAAACAATGATGCTTGCTTGCAATGTGAGATTTGAAGCAAAAATATATCAAAATAGAAGAGAATAAGCTAACCGGTTATCGCTCCTCACTCATCAAAACTCGATCGAAGTAAATATGAAAAAGAAAATACACGCATGTCAATAATATACGGAGACGGGCATATTTTTTATAAGCAAAATTGACATATAATTTGATTTTCTTTTAAACTACGGATTGGTTTATTCATTTATGGTACATGATCAATGACACTGAAAATGAACGTTGATGCATACGAATATTAAAATAATTAATTTTTGATTGACATTTGTCAGTTAAGCATTTAATTCCTGCCACTTTGCTTTAAGAACTTATTTAGAGATAATTTAAACATATAAACTTAGGGACAAACTTTAACATTCATACCCGGAAAAAGTTTTTTTTTTTCTCTTGACATTGCTTTTACTGTTTACTTCTCGCTATTTTTATAATTGTAATAAAACCTAAACATATGAAACTAGGTTTAACCATCCCTTCTGCTTATACGAGGAAGATTGTCTTGCCTTAATGAAAATAGTTTCAAAGACTTAAATGATAGAGTGTGATCCACATAGAACTGAGAAATGGTCTTCTCGGAAGGACGATGCACACTTTCAATTTTGCATGATGTGTTCCTTCTGCGATTGCAGACTGTTGGGGCGCACCCACCTTCACAACCACAATAGACTGATCCTATTATTATAAATAGAACAATAGTTCTAGAGACTGTGAGTAGTGTAGCAGTGTACGCAGTCTCTGACTGTGCGCTGCTCCTGTCGAACTCTCTGCTTTGGCAGAGAGGAACCCGGACGAGGCTTTGCCGCAGGGCAAAGTGTCGTCCGGGGAGGTAGACAGTCCCTGAACCCGTTTATACGGGTTCTAATGGGCATATTTTTGGCCGAGCCTACGGGCTCGGGGAGCCCACATTAAACCGGCCTTGTGCCACATTCGACCCACGTGGGAGGGTTGTTAAATACCGTAGTGTAGCAGTGTAGTGCAGTGCAGAGTGAGACTTCTGTAGTGATCAGTTACACTTCCGTTTCTCGACCGGAAGATACCGTTGGACTTTATTACTATTACTCATTGTTACTACTAACCTACGTTCGTTCTACTACTAATCTCTCTGATGTAAATACCTCTCTGAATATACCAGTATTTTTCCCTACGACTGTGTTTGTTCGTTATTACCATATACTCACGTGGAAACACTCAACATCTCAACACAGACCCAGGTTTCATTTTCGAATAGAGAAATACTATAAAAATAAAAATAAAAATACGCTAACGTTCCAAAAGTCATAGGGTGGCAGTATGTAAAAGAAATGATAGAAAAGCGCCATGGTAGCTTCACGTTATGGAAAAGTCCAGACCTGTATCAGTTGTTCTCAAACATTTGGTGAGATCGTGTGTACACCGGATAGACTGCTTATGGCAGGACATGTATTATCGGAATTTGAGCGATGCTTGAGAGTGAGTGCCAGACTGATGGATCATTCTACTTCTGATATTCTGGGGACATTTGACATCCCTCGATGTACTGCGTCTCTTGTGTGCCTGGAGAAAGCATTACTGCCAACCGTGGTTGGCCACTGCGGCGTCCACGGTTGGCGGTAATGCATCCCCCGACTCACAACTTTCTCTAGGTTGAATATTCTTTAAATCTTATTAGAAAAATATGTTAGCGAGCGCATACTTTTCTAATAAGATTTCTCAGATATTCAGGCCGGTAGATGGAAATAAATAAATATACTGTTTAATCAATAGATAAAAACAGATCATCAACCCAAATATGGTTATCCATTAAAAATATCGTTTAAACAATAAATTAAAACACTTATGTATATACGAGATGTGAGGAAAGATAAGAGATTGTATAGCTCCAGTTCTGCCGTAAGCGGTTTGGGGGGCACATTTGTCTACTTTAAAAGTGAACATTTGAATCTCTTTATTTACTAACCCCACTGCTTGTTCATGTCAGAGGGAAAGTCGTTAATATTGTCTTTGGAAAAAGAAAAAAAAAGTTTCAGGCTCGAAAATCCGAAACGAAATAAAACAAGTTCAAAATAACGCACGTGATTTTTTTTTTTTTTAATTATTAGCGTCATTTTGAAATTCGTCAGCTTTTATGCATTTCATTGATTTTTTTTTCATCAACGCAATGCAGTGATAAAAAGACATTATAGACAAAATTATATCTCACTACAATCTCTTAAGAATATTAGACAACTGATTAATGGTAAAAAAATTTTTTAAAAAATAAAGAAAGAAAGAAATTGAGAAAGAAGGAAAAAAAGAAAGAGTCCATTTAAAAAAGTAGAATTTTGAATATTGATTAAGGAATTTTCCTACTTTTTTTTAAAGATGGGTACGACGCAGTTTTTGTACTAATCTCATTTATGTATATATGTATGCATATATGTATATATGCGCAAATGTATGCATATATGCATATATGTATATATGCACATATGTATGCATATATGTATGTATGCATGCATATATGTATGTATGTATATATGTATATGCATATATGTATATACGTACGTATGCATGTGTGTATTTTTTTAAGCGTTTCACTCCAAGCAAGGCGGGAAGCCACTAGTACGCAAGGGGTTACAGAGAGTTGGAGCGAGAGCAAATAGGAGTGATAGAGGAAAGGATGAAGAGAAGGATAGGGGATAGATCAGGGCATCTGGAGACGTCGATTGACATTACATTTGAATAGTTGGAGATTATAGCTATCAGGGAAACAGGAAAAGGGGAGGGAGTTCCACAGGCGAGAGGTGCGAGGCATGAAGCTATTGGAGTAGAAGAGACGGCTACATTTAACAGTTTCGACAGTGAAAGGGTGAGAGCGAGATGCCAGCCTAGTTCATGAAGTCTGGGAACCAGCGACAGCAGCTCATCGGAGCAGTTACCATGAAAGTATTTTTTAAAAAGACAGAGGGAAGCGACGGCACATCTGTGAGAGAGCGACTGCAGACGAGATGCCAGATCAGGGCCAATTACATTGCGTATGTATGTATGTATATATATATACGCATGCAGATGTATACATGTATTTATGTATATATGTATGTATGCATGTACGTATGTATGTATGCCTTAAAACTATAACACGCGTTAACGGAACCCCTGGGGGCCATCGATAGCTCTCCTAGTACGAAGTCACAAGTCATCGTGACCGAGGGTTTGAGTGTGCTGGTCTTGTTCAGTTTGTTGATCACACTAGATAACATGCTTTCTCCTATAAACTGTAACTAAGATCTGCACAGCATATTTGCAGTATAAATCACAGGTTGCTCCTGTAGGTGTTGAACAAGCACAAATGTGCCTGAGCGAGCGTCTGCAATAGGGATTGGATAGCGAGACTTGTAGACGCGTGGCCATCCGTTAGTATGAATACATATGTATGCATGTAAGCATGTATTCATGTATATATGTATGCATGGTTGCATGTATGTATGTTTGCATATATATATATATATATATATATATATAGGCGCGTGGTAACCTCGAATACCAGTGGTCAGCTATTGTGTATGTATGTATGTATATATGTATGTATGTATGCATATGTGATAATATGTATATATTGATATATGTATGTATCTTTGTATGATTGTGATCGAAATTAATGGAGGCATACATTTCATGAAAGCAATAAGATCTTCTATGAGCTTGTCCAATAATGTAAATCATTATTCTAGCAATCCACGAATTTATATGTGATAAATATAGCAGCCCTCATTAACAACAGGAAGAGTCATATTAGGAGACCTTTCACAAATTACTACGCTGGAAATATATTAACATGCATTGCATGTCAGAAAAAAAAACGCTCACATAAAAATCCACGAACAAGCTGAAAAAAACTTTACAAAACAGGCCAGTCCAGTACAGAACAACTTAGTTTGTCAAATCTAGAATAAGCACTGCAAGTCACTCGCTGCTTCCAAGAACCATTGTCGTTCTCACAAGAACTAAAAACATTGATCAGACCTGTAAGCGATAGTCATACTCGGTCAACGTGTCGAGAACGATCATGTATACAGTGCGTCAATTTTTGATGATTCCTCTTGGTAAAACTCTTACAATAGCTCGATATTAGCTGGGTTTCTTGCATATAATACCCGCTTCAATATATTAACTTGAAGCACAGGTTTTCAATTGGGTTTAGATCATTACATTTGCTAGGCCATTCCAACACTTGAAATTTCTTTTTTCGAATCCATTCTTTTGTGGATTTGCTTTGATGCTTCGGATCATTGTCTTACTGGAAGATCCAGTCCCGACTTAAGCCCAACTTTCGAACCACGGGTAAGACATTTCTGTTCAAAATTGCTTGGTATCTTGTATTATGCCACTGGGTGGTCAATTCGTGCTATTTTGCGCGTTCCAGCTGCAGCAAAGCACCTCCAAATCATAATGCTGCCGCCACCATGTTTAACAGTGGGCATCAAATTCTTCACTTCAAAAGCCGTACTGCTTATCGAACCTCGCAAAAAACTCTAGTTTAATCTCATCCGACCATAAAATCTTCTTCCAGAACGTTTCTAGCTTATTAATACGAGCTTTGGCATAGTTGAGCCTAGCTTGTTTGTGATTTTTCGTAAGCAGTCGCTTTTTTTCTGGGCATTCTGCCATGAAGAACGACATCGGATTTCGTCGCACTGTAGACGTATGCACATTGATTCCGACATTGTCCAGGGAGCACTGAAGAACCACAGACGTTACAATAGGATTCGCCTGGGTTTGCTGAACTAGATGTCTACTTGCTCTGAGTGTTATTTTTTTGCGGAGGGCAACTTCTTGACTGCGATGCCGTCAAACCAAAAGTCTCCCATTTATAAATAATTTCTCGCACTATGCAACTTTTTAAAGCTTCAGGAAGTTATTTTAATCGTAGCATATTTTTTTTTTAATTTAGTCTCTTACTGTACCCTTGAATTATATTGGTTGACTGCAGTATACAGAGCTTACCCAAAAATGAACGCGTGTCATTTTGACTTTCACACGTGCACAAAAGCTATTTGCACTAGCAACCAAAATGTAAGGGTACACTTACTTTTGCACATCTTAATTTTAATTTTTTAATTAATATTTTTTATTCATGCTTGATAAAAAAAATTGAAAGTGGCTGTAATCCATTTCGTAAAGAATTTTCCTAAGGCATATATAGTTTAATTAACATTTGTTAATTATCTGGAAAAAGATAATTTCTTTAAATATTATCTTAGGGGTTCACTTACTTTTATACAACACTATATATATATATATATATATATATATATATATATATATATATATATATATATATATATATATATATATATATATATATATATTCTCAAGTTTGTCTTAATTTAGTGCAAAGGAAACAATGATCGGTTCATCATCCTGGTGACCACAGAAGGTTCAAAAGGGCTAGAAGCGGTGAGAACTATGAATAATTCGTTTGTATAGCCTTGAACCAGCCATTCGTTCTTCTGTACGTAAACAAGAAAAACTATATAAAAATTAAGAAATATTCTTTGTCTGTCGTATTCAGTATCAGATGTATAAATAAAAAATGCTTAAATATTCAAAACACACTCACAAGCACACACACACACACACTATATATATATATATATATATATATATATATGTATACATATATATATAATGTGTGTGTGTGTGTGTGTGTGTATCTTTATATGTCTGTATTAATATTGATGACCTTGAATTAATCTGCCCATCTAACCGGAATAAGTTATTGATCCGTCTCTCTGAAAAAAATGTCTGAGTCAGACAGACTTTTTACTGAATGTTTTTAAAAGCAAACATTAAAATATAAGTAACTATAGATTTTATTTTTAATGTCTTCTTTTCCATTTCTTGTTTTGTTGCTGTTGTTGTTCTTGTTATTATTGATTTCATTTATTTAATGTCCTTCTTTTATTGAAATGACCTTGAACGGACGGTTTGCTTAAAAAGTCCATTCTTTTTAATTTCTTTCATCTTTTATTTCTATTTTCTTCAGATCAGTGAGGTCAATAAGGTCTATATAATAGCATTATATTCTTCATCTTGTTCCAATAGAAGATTCAGAATGTTTCCACGAACAAATTGAAAAAAAAGAAGAATCCGGAACAGGATTTTTGAATTTAAATGATACAGGATTCTTGACATTTATGGCGATATTTAGATTCGAAATAATAAATATCTTTTTCTTTCGTATTGGTTAAACGTAATTAAATGCTGAAATAATATTAAAGTTATTTCGTTAAAAATAAATGTATATGTATGTATACGTAGGTAAACCAATATGTCCATAGACTAATGTAAAAAAAAATATTTATTTATTTTAAATTAACCTCATACCTTGATACTGCACTTCATTGGTGAATATTAGTCAAATAGATCGGACATTATACAACTTAAATTTTAGATCAAAATTCATTAAATAACTACTATATAGGCTGCGTACTTATCTGCACACGTATGCATATGTGTGTATATACATACATGTTTGTGTTTATGCAAATTTGTATGTACATATCCATGTGTTTGTATACATGCATGCATATGAGTCTGTGTGTATATATACGAATGTGTAGGTATGTGAACGTGCGAGTGTGAGTGTTTGTGTGTGCGATTGCGTATGTGCTGCGGCTGTGTATGTACACGTGTGATCAGGCTTTGGTATTTATGCATCGAGCTTAGAATGTTAGCATTCAGGCCATGAGACCCGTGTTCGAATCACGGCACAGACAACTTGTTGACAAGGGGTTGGATTTTTGATGATATCTGCCGGTGAAGACGATCCTTTGGGAAGTGCTTGAAAACCATACCACTTTAAACTGGGCAGACGGAGCAAGTCACCGTGACCGAGCTTTCGAGTGTACTAGCCTTGTTTAAACTATTGATCACGCAAGATTATGCGCTCTCTCCCAGGAGCAGTAATTAAGATTCGGCCAGTACAGGTGCAGTATAAACCACTTGTATGACTCTGTAAGTGCTGAAGAGATATAAGTGTACATGAGAAGACGCCTACAATAGCAATTAGTTATATATCCTAGTAGACACCATAAATTCTTAAGACTAACGGTTGACTATTGCGTATTAAGGAAATAAATGGAGAGCGAGAGAGATAGAGAGAGAGTGAGAGCATGCGAGTGATAGCGAGTGAGAGCTAGAGGGGAAAAAGCAAGAGAGAACGAGAAAGAGAATGCAAGGGAGAGAGCGAGAGAGAGAGAGAAAGCGAGAGTGAGAGATAAGAAAGAGTGCGAGAGTGAGTGAGACAGCGAAAGAGAGCGAGAGTGAGTGAGAGCGCGAGAGAAACTTTGAGAGAGAGAGAGAGAGAACGCGTGAGAGAGCGAGAAATAGAGAGCGAGAGGGAGTGGTTATCACAAACCTTTTTTTTTTAATTTGATATTTTCTATAAAAATCTTGATGCATATGTTTTATCTTGTAAATTTCTGATATCAAAATACATTTAAAAAAAAAAAAACTGTAAATTACAATCATGAATAATAAGTTGAGGTGCGATTGGCCTGACGGTAAATGACACAGAGAATTAAATCGGGGTTCCGAGTTGCAATTCCAACTGAGCCTATTTGCGTTCATTTCGCACTAATACATTTCTTAACTGAGATTTAGGCAAACAGTCGGACAATTGAAAGCCTCTAGCTCTTTAAAACAGTTTATCTTGGGTTAGCACTGTGGCCCCATAAAAATTAAGTTGCTGCTGAAATACAAGTAACAATCTACATTTCGAAAAAAAAAAACAAAAACAATATTACTCTTTTATTAAACCTACAAATGTGTCAGATCATTTTGCCGTGTGTATAGAACACAAATACAAACATACACATTCATAATGGCAAGGAACATACACAGACATCGGTCAGCTTCTGATTCTAACAATTCATACTCGTTTATCTCCCGAATTAATAACCAATTCGATAAATACAAGGTGACCCCAAAAAAGGGGAACTTTTTAACAATCCAATAAAACCAAGAGTGATGGAAGAAAAATATTTAATTCATAGTAATTGAATCCTTAAAACATGCCATTTAAGAAACAATGATGGAATTTCCATTTTCTGGCGATCTAGGGGGCCAGGCAACGTTACCGAATCTTGAGATCACACGGTTACCGAACAATTCTCGTCACTAAAATGGCGAAACGTTTACTTGCTCAAGGTCACTGTCTCTCAATGTTGCCACTTGCTCATGTCTGGCAATACGCACTTAAAAAATTCCCGTTTTTTGGGGTGACCCCAAAAAACGGAATTTATCCGTTTGTGATTTTTTCTTGTGGGGCTATCTCAAGAGTAAAGTTTACACAACTCGACCAAGAACTCTGGATGAGTTAAAACAGGGAATTCAAGATGAAATTCACAGTATCCCAGCTGAGATGTTGCAGCAGTCAATGAGGAATCTCAACAGCAGATTTCAAGAATGCATTCGTACAGGAGGACGCCATCTACAGGACGTAAGTTTTTAAAAATGAAAATTCCGTCATTGTTTCTTAAATGGCATGTTTTAAGGTTTCAATTACTATGAATTAAATATTTTTCTTCATCACTCTTGGTTTTATTGGATTGTTAAAAAGTTCCTGTTTTTTTTTGGGGGGGGGTCACCCTGTAGAAAACGTGCTTTCATCGAGGCGCTTTTGACTTCAACTCACGTTGGAGTTTCCATCGACACCATTGTTTTAGTTTGCACATTCAGAGGAACAAGTGGTATTTGCTTTCTACCGTTTCTTCTTCGACTCAGAACCTTTCCTTTAATTATCGTGATTTTCTTAGATGTAGCCCAAGGCCGAACGTATGTATCACCTAGTGAGGATCAAACTCACTATTCTGTCGTAATTGATCTAGTGAGGCGAGCTTGCTAATCATTACCCCACGTCGAGGTACCCTAATGATTTTCCTTTAATTATCCGTCTTTTAGTTAAGCCGAAAAATGATTCGGTGGTCATATCTGGATCTGTTTTCAGAAAATATATTTTGAGAATGTCTGCGGATATCTCGTCTTTCTTTTTTTATATTTTTTCTTAAACTTGAGCAGCGGAACAAGAAAATCTACTCGCGTAGATTAAATAAAGTGTTCATTTTGTAATCCCCTGAAGTGTCTCCAGATTGACAGACAAGAAGGCAGGAGGAAACCAACAGCTGAAATGTCGTGATAACAACAACAAAGATGAAGACATTAGACCAAACGAAAAGAATTTAAATATTGTTAATTCTTTATCCCAGAAATTAAGACAATTTTGTTTTGTAAAATAAATGATTTTTTTATCATTAGGTTACTTATTGATTGACTAACATCTTCCAGTTATTTTTTATTAAAGGTTTCTATGTATTTTATTATAGAATTCTATGTATTTTATTGGTATTCACTATATTTCCTTTGTACATTAAGTGCATCCTTTTGATCTGGTTGGCTTTCATATTTTCTTATTTATGCTTTAAGTTTTCATTTTCTGTTCACGTCTACTACTTTCCTTCTCTCTTCAGGTCTTTATTTTTCTTTCTTACTGTCTTGCTTGCTTGCTTTCTTTTTTGTACTCTGTCACTTTCTTTCTTTCTTTCTTTCTTTCTTTCTTTCTGTTCATTTGTTTTCCTTTTCCCTCTTCCGGTCTTTTTCTTTATTATTTGTGTTCTTTTTTATTATGTCTTTTATTTTTGTTCTCTGACACTGACTTTTTTTCTTTCTTTCTTTCTTTCTTTCTTTCTTTCTTTCTTTCTTTCTTTATTTATTTATTTATTTATTTATTTATTTATTTCTGTTCATTTGTTTTCCTTTCCCCTCTTCCGATCTTTTTCTTTATTATTTGTGTTCTTTTTTATTCAGTTCTTTATCCTCGTTTATTTGTATTCTTCCTTTTTGCACAATTTCTTCTTTTTCTTTCTTTCTTTCTTTCTTTCTTTCTTTCTTTCTTTCTTCCTTTTCAGTTCTTTATGCTCATTTATCTATGTTCTTCCTTTTTGCACAATTTCCTCTTTATCTTTATTTATTTATTTATTTATTATCGTCCTTTTTGCTTTCTGTCACGTTGTTTGTTTCTTTCTTTCTCTTCAGTTCTTTATTCTCATTTATTTATGATCTTCCTTTTTGCATAATTTCCTCTCTTTCTTTCTTTCTCTCTTTCTTTCGTTCTCATTTATTTATTTCTTTTCTTTCTTTTTGTTCTCTGTCACTTAATTTCTCTCTTCTTTCTTTCTTTCTTTATCCTTATTTCTTTCTTTTCTTTCTTTTTGCTCCGTATCACTTTCTTTCTGTTTTTCTTTCTTTTATTTTTCTTGCTACAGTCTATCTATTCATTCATTTTTTCTTTTCTTCTCCTCTATCCTCATCCCTTTTGCTCATTCTTCTTTATCTTTCTTCCTACTCAATGATTTTTGTTCCTCTATTATCTCCCCTTTATGTTTTCTACTTTTCTTCTCATTTTCTTTTTCTTTCCTTCCTCATGTCTTCAATATTCTCCCCATCATTCAATTTATTTTTCTATTTTCGACATTTATTTCAATTACATTCTTCCCGTTTCATTTTTAAATTCCCCCAGCAAAAGTAAAAACAATGACATTTTGATAACATCTCTCTTGTTATCACTTTGCTTCAATGTTTAATCAAATCTTTCGGTGCATGCAAAATGAATACTGGCATTATGAACAAAAAAAATCAAAGAAATGAAGAATAAAATGCAGATAAATTCGCGGTGTTCGAAAATCGAACTGATTAGAGCCAAAATCCATATGATTGGTTGTCTAAAGAAATCAACTCCAACACAAGAATACATTGTAAAAAACAGAAACAAAGAAAAAAAAAACATTTTCGAAACGCTCGTAAACATTCGCTTCAAACATCTGAGAAATCTGCGTTGAACAAAACAAAGTTCTTGCTAAATAAATTTATAAACGAGAACTTTTAAAAAGTAATATAAATTTAACTTTACGAAATATGTTCAGCTTGTATCAATGCATACTTCTCTTAAGTCATGTATGTGCATATACATGTGTATATACTGAGTGACTTTTTGCCTGTGTTTGCATCGTATGTTATCCCCGTAAACTCTCATCAGTGGAAGGGGGCCAAAGATTCAACATATTAGGTGTGGTTTCCGCAGCAAGTAGTGTTTTACGGGGTGGAGTTGTTATGCTCCACGCGCAATTCAATTCCGAGTTGTCCTTTTCCTACAAATGCTCACAAGCATTCTGTTCTGCTGTTAACACTTAGATGCAAGTGAAGATTCATAGGTTTCTCAAATGGTATTTGTACCAAAGCAAATGAGGCAGCTTGGATCTGAACCTGACAGGTCCATCCAACTTTTGGAGACGATAACCATTACGCAGCGCGTGCATTCTTTCTCGCTCCCTCCCTTTCTGCATACATCGTTATTCATCGTGTTCAGTCCATGGTATTCGCAGTATCCTTCTGTAGGTCTCTTCATCTTCAAGGAGATTGTCCAGCATTCACTAGCTTAGAGGATGACCGATAATACATAACAATTCAACACCCATTATTTCTAATTTAATTACCCTATAAAAGCTGCTAACCTGAAGATGTAAATTCATATCTTGTAACCTAATACATTATTTGTAATCCAGATGTGAGCTTAATGACCATAGCAGGTATATGAAACCTGATGTTTCAATTTAAACACAAAAGGCCAGAAATAAGATAAATAATATATAAAATAAAAAGATAAAAATCAAAACTGGTCAGAAGCTTATTTCTATTCTCAGCACCCTTCTGTCTATAGAACTGCATTGCTGTTGCCTCAAGTATTTTCTTAATCTGTGAGCAAACTGTCCAGCATTGATTGCCATATAAAAAGACCAATATTACATAAAAGTTCAGAACTCTTTTCTAAAAATACATCTTGGATGGAATCATCATCATAGGATATATATATATATATATATATATATATATATATATATATATATATATATATACATATATATATATATATATATTATCATCCACAGACAGACTGTTTCGCTGTATCACAGCTCATCAGTGTGGCTAGACGTCCGGTTGCCTCTGGCTAGAATTGAAAACCGGCTGAATTCGCGTCAGTCGGAAATTTTACCCTGAAGCAGAGAAGAAGGTGAATTTAAGCGTATTTATATTTAGATAAACACACAGTGACTGAGAGAACTCGATTCGATTTACCGAAGAGTCTTGCATTCGTAGCCGTAATAGTCACTGTTTACAAACCCACACATCCTCCCCAGAGAGCTCAACCGAAATAAATTTTTCAGGAGCATATATATTGTCATCCACAGACAGACTGTTTCCATATGTATATATATAGGAACCTTCATGTAAATAGATAACTCGACAAAAACGGCCTGAAAATTAATGAAAAAAAATTTTCTTCGTGTTAAATGTATATTTCATTATTTAGAAGAAACACTAAAGTATTTTTTGAATATTTTTTGAAATTTTTTAATCATTCTTAGCATGTCTTAATTTTAGTTAAAAATATTGTTTACGAAATATCGAACAAAAACTCGATATCAGCCATTTTTTTTTAAAAATTTTGATTTTTGAAAAATAAGTTAAATTACTTGTTTAAAAATCGTTTAAAAATTTAATTATACGTTTTTCAAAATTTATTCAAAGAAAATTAGAAAATTTAAAGTTTATTTAAAATATTTTGAAAGAAACTTTTACTTACTTTCTTCGTAGAAAAATGTGGTTTAAATAAAAGGGCGCCGATCTTAACATTTTCGACGTTTTGACAAGTGATGAAAGATGTCATTATAAATTATTGACAGCTGACGTGAGATTCGAGTTCTCATACGGAAGTACAGAATGGACATATTTTTTTTAATTGGACTTGCTTAAGTAGTACCTTGTAATAATTAAAGTAAAAAAACTTTCAGCATTCCAATTTTGGGATTTTTTTTGTGTTTTTAGTACTGTAGCTTTCACTATAAGTTTGTTGATACTATCTGGAGAAATTATAAATACTATAAAAAAAAAAATTAATTAAGATACAAGTGCTGCACTGCTGTTTCAGGGCCCATATAGACCCTACTAAATAAAGTCAATTCAGATCTATCATAAAAAAAATTATATCCTCAGTAAAAATAATCAAACATAGTAAAAGTCACAGCCTATTTTCTCTGAAAAAAAAATGAATTTTCATATTTTTTGGGGGGTAAAAATAAAAAAAATGATTTATCATCTGAAGAAAATATCAAGGAACATTTATGTGAACCCCATGAAACTAGATATTTTCTGAAAGCAAACAATATGATCTTTCATTTAAAAATAAAATTGGTCAGTTTAAATGACTCAAGAAATTTTTTCAGGGGCCAAAATGAGAAAAAAAAAAATGTAAATTTTGCATTTTTTGTAGTTCTAAGCAAAGACTTTCCCCATTACACGCATATGATTGAGAACTTTGCATTCTATGATGGGTTTAATGTTGCTGACGAATGAGAATATTTACCTAATATTTTGTTGGATTTTCCTAAATGACAGAAACAAGCATTTTAATCAGCTGTGGCTGAGTGAGATAAAATTTAACAAGACATGTACATTAAATTATGCTATAATTTAAAGTACACTTATGAAATTTCATTGTCTTTTTTATGCTCACTTTATTAAATTTTAAAAATATCTCATAGAAAAATATCATAACTGACATAATACAAAAATAATACTGTATAAATTTCATTCAATGAAATTTATACAGTATTATTTTTGACGTATTATAAGTGACGTTTTTTTATTGCACACATGATACTTCCGGTCTTCCGTAGATTTCATTGGCAGACACATTATTGACACATGATTGAGACAAATTAAATTTTTTAATATAGATCTGTTCGTTAGTTTGTAATATGCTTTGGAATTTATAATCTGTAAATATATATCTACTTAATAACAACATTCGTAAAGTTGTACAAACTTTTCCCTAATTTTATAAGAATTAGCAACATAATGTAAAAATTAAAAAAATTATTTCAGAAACAACAAATAATTGTTTTAAAAATTTATTTTTTATCGAAATATATTTTTGCTTTCAGACAATATTGTCCATGTTCATCAAAATAAATAAAAGCAATTAAAAGCTTTTGAAATTAAATAATATTTTTGTTTTAATGAGTTTTGTATGTTACATTTCGGAGATGATTTTCAGGTAGAGGTGGTCCATCAAAAAAAAAATAAAAACATGATTTGGTTTCCTCAAAGCCTTGTGCTTTTAACTAATATAATCACTAAACTCCTCAAAATTAAAATTATAGAGTTTTCGTACAATTAGTTGGAGGGGGGGTAATACATATGAAAAAAAAAATTCTGCCATGACTTTAATAAAAAAAAACATATTTATAATAAGTTCCATCATTTGTGAATAGTTTCTGAAAGTTTCATTAAAATTCGACAATTATTTTTATTTTTGCAACATTTTCCAAATTAATGTGTGTCATACAAAAAAAAACGTGCTTAAAATTTTATATGTTATGTTACTAGATCCGGTGATACAAAGAGAAACAAGGTTTTTTTTAATCAAAATTTAGAATGTTCGAAAAAGAAAGAAAATTTTTTAAAAATAATGAAAAAAAACTTTGTTCTTTCCTCTTCCACATAATATAAGCATTTAAAAGATAAAATTTTGTTTTCGTCAAGTTTGGCGTCTTTTTAATCATGCTTATGCCATTTTTTTAGCGATATCGTAGAGGTACCTATATAAAGGGATACACGTCTTACAATGAAACGCCTTACAATGAAAAAAATGTTTCGGCTTTAAATAACTCAAAAAGTGTGGATAAACAGTAAAAAAAAAACAAAAAAAAACAACAATCCCTCAAAGATGATGCCAAAAGACAAATCATGAGATAAAATATGCAGATAGAGATCCAAACATTTTGTAATGAGTATAAATATTCAAAAACCCTAATTAGTACGAATATTTGCCTATTAATGGCTTGGAAGTCTACGTTGCTCCGGTATTCGTAATTAGAGCACATTTAATAATAGTAGTGTTTATGGTCAGTCAATTAAACTGAATATACACTTTAAAAAATAAAAGCTTATATTCGGTTCGAACCCTTACTCAAAATGTGGGAGGTTATATTGGGAACTGGATAAACCTTTATTAATTGCAGCAGGCCTTTCGGGTTTCGCTATTTTTTTTTCAGGAGTTAACGACTTTTTCCCGAGAGCACAATTATTTCTTCACGGAGGGAAATGGCTGTGATTCTTCTGGCGATGTGTCGCATCCGATTAGTAAATTATTGCCAGGTTAAAGCCAGAGATATGGATTAATTACCAAAACAAAAGCATAAAATGTTCAAGAAAAACGCAAGCAAAAAGAGGAAAGCAGCCGATGCACGGAAAGGAAATAACGAAATATGCCTGGGCACAGAAGAATAAAAAGAAGGGAGGAAAAAATAAAATGTATTTTTCTGTGGCAGTGATATATATATATATATATATATATATATATATATATATATATATATATATATATTATGAAATGGACAAAGTTCGACAATTATTTTTAAGAATTTTTTTAGTTTATACGTCCTTTTTATAGATATAAATATAGATATAAAGAACATATAAATATGTCTTAAAAAATAATTGTCGGACTTTGTCCATTTCATAATGTGTGACGTCATTTGTTTACATTTGGATACGCATTGAGCAGATATGAATGAATGAGAGAAAATCATGGAGAATTGTGTTTAAAAACATTAAAATCGACCTTGCTAACCGCACGCTCCTCTGTGGCCCAATCTGTTAAGGCACGTCAGGCTATATGACCGTTCCGTATAGGATACAGGTTCGATTCCTGTCGGAGGACGCATATTTTCTATGAAAATTTCACGGACATACAAACCGGTAAATGTTGTTAATACTGTTTATTATAAACAGAGCATTTACTTAAATATTTGTATCTATAAAAAGAACATACAGATAAAAAATGTCTTTATATATATATATATATATATATATATATATATATATATATATATATATATATATATATATATATATAATTTAGCACTTGAAAATATAATTTCAATTGAGCACTGTTGAATAGCAAGCTAATTCTAAAAACAATGGTCACCTGCGTAACGCGAAGCTCTTCAGTAAAATGAATGGAGCACTATGGCTGCTTGACGTTTGTTTACGTTTGTAAAAACAATACGCTAGATTTGGCTCACTCATACTGTCGAGTGAAGATAGCTCAGTGGACAAAGATCTGACTGACCCGGTTGGGTTTCGATCCGGGCTTGAGGCATTCGGTTGTCTAGTCGCACTGAGGAGCTGTGAAACAGTTCTGTCTGTGAATGACACACACACATATATAACTTCTCTATGTCCATGAAAGTATTTTATAATCAAAGAGTGACAAGACAAGCAACGTTTGTATAAATACTTATATATTTTTGTACATTTATATATTTTTAAACTTGAAAAAATCTTTTAAATATAATTTGAAAAAGACAGACATTCTGTTTAAATATTTTTAACATTGTCAAACAATGTGCTTTTGCTTTTCTTAAACCGCGCTTTTCTCTTGACTGCTGAAAAATACTGGGCGAGTTACGTCACTCATTATTATTATTATTATTATTATTATTATTATTATTATTATTCTATGTGCCGCTTCCCTTCGGGCCGTGGGCTGCTCTCCACAATTCCTTGTCTTTTGTAGCCCTTAGTAAAGTTTGTCTTTTTGCTATATCTTCTAATCCCCGTTGTGGCAACCATTTGCACAAGACATCTAAGAAAGGGAAAAAAAAAACATCGACTTCCGCTTCTACGGTGTTCAGAAAGAAAAAAAAATCATTAAACGTGCCGAAAAGGTTAATTTTTCTTTGTGCAGGACTAACATGTACGTAAAGATGGGGGAATGAAAAATCGGTGAGACGAGTTCGAATCCCAACCGAGTTCGTTTTTATTCACTTTCGCGCATACACCACTGGCACGAATCCATCTCCTCCTTCCCAGTTATAAGTTAAATAGCAGGGCAGACTGAGCTCTCTATCTGTGGTTGGCTACTTGTCTAGAAGGACAACTCTGAATTTAAAACCCCATGTGCTCGTGGTGTAGCACATACTATACAACCATCGACAAGCCATGGCGTTCACAATCCCTCTATTATCGACTGAGGCCAACCTACGACTGCATCGATTTATTATAATAATACATTATTATTATTATTATTATTATTATTTATCCTTTACAAGGAAGGTAGATACTATCAAAATGGTATTTATTTAAAGCTCGAATAAAACCTGCAATTCATTTACGTCCATAATTAAGCTGTTGCAAAAAAAAAAAGAAAGAATTAAATAAAAAATACTGCAGATGCTCGTATGTAAGCAGATGGGTGAACATTCAACAGCAACAACAAACGGACTGTCTCACTCTTACACCCAAATAGTTTTACTTATGACTCACGTTTATCCTTAATCCAGTGTTTTATTTTGCAGATTAGCTTGTTATGTGTAATTATTTTTAATAGCTGTGTTTCCGAAAAAACACTTCGGCAAATAAACATATTTTGTCAGCGCTTCGTGGGAAAAACATTGAGTGCATTAATGTGTTGCTAAATTATTCTAATTTTTTGTCATTTCAATTTGATTTTTTTTATATAATTCCTGTTTCAAGTATAAGAATTTTCTATCAAATCTTTCTCGAAAATGATGATCTTTATAAATAAAGAGCAAAGATGAATATTATTTCCGTCATAGATGCAAGATGGATTTAAGAATAGCGTAGGGGTAAGTGTGATTAGCGTACTGCGTTCAAATTTCTGTCAAAGACAAATAGCCATATGAAAGCAACTATTAAGTAGTGGGGCATATTGGGCTCACTCTTGGCAACCTGTCTGGTAGACAGACAATTTTGAATTTAAAATCAGTTGAACGTGAAACTAGCAACTCCACTCCGTACAAACCTACAAGCTATAGAAACCACTGTAGCAACACCTAGTGTGGTGAAGCTGTGACCCTGTACTCTCAAAGAGGAGTCAACAGAACTTACATACAATGCATGCACATAAGAAATGCAACTGTTTAGGATTTATTTTATACAAAATAAAAGAGTTTAAGATTTATATATATATATATATATATATATATATATAGTGATTTTCCAAGTGTAGCTTAGATGTGGCACAAGGCCGAAAGTATGGGGCACCCAGTGAGGATCTAACTCACTACTCAGTCGTAATTGTTCTAGTGAGACAAGCTTGCTAACTATTACACCACCTCGGGGTGCCCCATTTATATTATTATATGTCTCTATTCACATGCGAAATTATTTTTGATTGAAAAACTGTAAAATCCCTTAAATATTTATGTTAACTCACACTGTGAGTCTTAATGCTACCATGTAACCCACTACTACTTGCTGCTTGGTCAAATGACCAGCGACAGAAACGGTTATCTCACAAGGTATTTCTGAAGAGAAGGGTGAATATATATACCCAGCAGGATTAAAACAAGGCCCGTCAAAGGGTGGATGAACATTCTTATAGGTTTAACGGCTATCTAACACAATGGGTGAGGACACAGCATCGTGTAGGCGGAGGGCTTCCAAGACTGAAGTCAATGGCGAAAGCGGAAGTTTACCCCTGATGGAATCAACGAATACGTGTCCTTGACCAAGGAGAGCCTTCAATTTGGAGGATATCGGCTGTGGTTTGACCTGGAGAGGGACGGGTCTCGCCAGGTCTGTTGCACAAGACACGCTATGTATGTGGAATTAATTGTTCAGGTGCTCAGATGCGCAGCGACCTACGAACTCACCCAGTCATGTGATTGATAGTGATGAGGGTGATAATAAAATGTTAATCTGATTCATATTTGTAAAAGATAATTTGTAATGTGGCTGTTAAGTGTGCTGTATTCGTATTCCAAGTCAGAATGGCGAATCGTTTACACTGGAAAAGTATATTAAAAAATGGTTTTTATTTCTATTCGAACCCTTACTCCAAATATCGGAGGTAATATTCTTTAATTATTGTTAATTCAAAAGCAATAAAATTCCTTAATATCATTTTTGCATGGGAACATTTCAAAGAAAGACGAACTTGTTTCCCCTGCTTTCTAAAACCCCAATACAAGTAAAAAAAAAAAAAAAAAAAAAAAAATAGCCACAAGAAACGTGTTTGTTTTTTCTTATCAAAATTTGAGAACTTATTAACCTGATTATTTAGTATCATATATTCATTAATTGTTTGCTATAACACATCGAGATTAGCGCACATAAAACGCACGGAATGTAAAAGTTTAAACAAACATGGATATTTCAAAGTAAAATCGTTTTGTCTATACAATCATAACTCTACAGCCACATTTATGACTAGGAAAAGCAATGTCTTAATAATAGAAAGAAACTCTTTTATTTAGGTTCTATCTGAAGGCAGCAAAAATATAAGGAATAGCTCAGAATAAAATATTAAAACAAATTGCTCATAATGAACAAATTATTAAAAGAAATAGCTAAAACTTAAACTATTAAAAGGAATAACTCAGAATGCACAGATTATTAAAAGAAAACAGATAAAAGTAAACAAAGTATTAAAACAAATAGTTAAAAATAAACAAGTTATTTTAAAAAAATAACTCAATAATAAACAAATTATTTTAATATAAAAATATTGCAGTAATAAAACGCACTTTTTTTATAGTAGAATAATACAAAGTGAAAAATATACCTGGGCACTTTGACGTAGTGTAATGGTTAGCAAACTAGTCGCATTAGAACAGTTATGACTGAATTGTGAGGTCACTCCTCACTGGGTGCTCGAAACCAGCGCCGTGGTACCACATCTAAGGCACCCTTAGTAAATCACTAAATCACTTCCCTTTACAATGTTACGGCGGAAAATGTAAAGGGAGGCTATGTTACGGCGGAAAATGTAAAGGGAGGCTATGTTACGGCGGAAAATGTAAAGAGAGGCTCTGTTACGGTGGAAAATGTATAAGGAAGTGATGTTACGGTGGAAAATGTAAAAGGAAAGCGATGTTACGGCGGAAAATGTAAAGGAGGCTGTGTTACGGCGGAAAATGTAAAAGAGGCTCTGTTACGGCGGAAAATGTAAAGGGAGGCGACGTTACGGCGGAAAATGTAAAGAGAGGTTCTGTTACGGCGGAAAATATAAAGGGAAATGATGTTACGGCAGAAAATGTAAAGGAGGCTGTGTTACGGCGGAAAATGTAAAGGGAAATGATGTTACGGCAGAAAATGTAAAGGGAAATGATGTTACGGCAGAAAATGTAAAGGGAAATGATGTTACGGCGGAAAATGTAAAGGAGGCTGTGTTACGGCGGAAAATGTAAAGGAAAACGATGTTACGGCGGAAAATGTAAAGGGAAATGATGTTACGGCAGAAAATGTAAGTCGAAATGCTAAGTCAGAACCAATAATTCTTTTGGGTGATTTTGTCAATAATCTGTAAATACATAGGAGAATCATCAAACCAGATGTGGCAACAATATTCTATACACGGACAAATGGTAGACATAAAATGAGCAAGACAGATTCGGTGAGAAAAACTTGTCTAGCATGGTACAGTGAAACAACTTTCTTAAGAGTAGACTTCGCATTTGACTCGATATTATCATTCCAATTAATAACAATAAAAAATGTTAAACTGATAAGACGTATTGAGTAAATTTCATAGAAGTTAGTATCAACTATGCTGATGGAAGGCAAAAAGGGGATCTCTAAGACAATGAAAAGATTACAGTTTATTTTGGAGGCGTTCATATTACCAAGACATTTCTTGCCCCAGTTAACAACAGACTGGAGGTCATTTTTTTAAAAATCAGCTACCAATTTAACTTTATCGAAACTATCAGAATTAAGATAAGAATAAATAGTTAAGCCATCGCCATAGATATCGAGTCGAGAACCGATGACATCGAGAAGGTCTTTGATAAAAATTAAGAACAAAGTAGGGTTAAGCCCTTCTGGAGGGTATCCGGATTTATATAGAAAAGTCTAGAAGTGAGGCGATTCAAGAAAAAATTCATTGCAATATTTAGTAAGAAATATTTAATCAAATAAAAAATCGACCAGGAACATTATAACCCTTCAACTCGTGAAGAAAGCCAGCATACCAAACCTTGTCAAACGCCTTCGATATATCTAAGACAACATCCTGAGCTTCACCATTCGCATCTAAATCTTGACAGACTCTTTCATCGGTAGTTACAGACAGCGTTTTCTTTACGGTAACTTGCTCGTAATTCACAAAAATATCACGACAAAAGCCAGAAACTCCTTGAAGTCACTTGACAGACGTAAAGCTCCTTGACTGATCATAAAAAATCACTTGCAAGGAAAAATATTTTGTGGGTTGTTCAAACACCGTACGTATCCAACGGAAGGTTTGGGAGATTTGAACACCACTATGAAGTTTATTATTTTGTTCAAGAGATTTCTTTCATCTTAATCAAACAACTCGAAGCTTCATATAAAATAAATAAAAGAAAAAAACCGACATTTTTTCTTTATTTAGAAGCAGAGAAATATCTTAAAGGTTAAGCCAGAGATGTGTTGCTTTAAGTTTTATGTATTGCTTGACTTTTTTTTTGTTTTTTTTTTTTGGGGGGGGGGGTTCCGTATTGCTTTTTTAAGTTCAACTTAATAACAAATCTAGAATCATGGCCGCTGTGTGATAGAGATATAGGATTCTTTATTACAGTTGATATTTTGTTTCGAACAGCAGAAGGCTTAGTATGCGTTAGGAAGTGGGGGTGCATTACACTTTTAAATCCGAGTGAGACTATTTGCTTTGGAAATCAGCATTGGAAATCCTGGGTTTGAACACTGGCACTGACTGGAAATAATTAGTTCAGACATGAGGCAGGCCAGGGTATACTACTCACGGACTTGGTGTGTGTGTGAGTGTGTATTTATTTTAGAAGGCGCATGCCCAGAGCTTCTCTGTTGCTCTGTTCTTTTACTACAGCAAGTTTTCTAACATATAGAACGATAACCATCATTCCATCCCGTTAATTCCTTTTATTGCGACAAATGGACTTTTTTCTTGGCGGCGGTGGTTTGTGGTGCTGTTTGTGGGAAAGTAATCTTGCCCATTTAGAGATAGAGAGAGAGAAAACGAAAAAGAAAAGAAGTACTAGTTAGTCTTTTATTCTGCCAGTAATGTTTTCCCTCCGTCTTCTTCTCTCTACAATGGATATGCGGGAGGGTATAATGGATAGCGACTCGGAATGAAACATCGGAGAGCCAAGTTCGAATTCTAGTCACAGCTTCGTTACATTCAGTTACGCCCAAATACCCTTGGGAAAGGTATGCATTAATCACATCATCCGGCCTATGTGCTAAATAGTAGTATTTAAACTAAAAAAAATCGTTATTCTCAAAAACGTTTTTAATGTAATATTCACTCGCAAAAAAAAAAGAAAAGAATTATTCTTGCAATCTAAAATATGACTTAGGATCAAATATGAATTGGAATCCGACAGAATGATAAGATTAAGAAAAATAGGAAACGTTTATCAATCTAACTTGTTTTATTTTATTAAATTATTTTATCAAATTCTCTGATGAAGCTTTAATAAAAATCAAAAAGATGTTTCAGATTTAAATAACCGACAAAGTGTTGATAAGCCATAAAAATCAATCTGCGCAGAACAGTATTGTTATAGTTATATACTTCGTTTACTCTGTTATAACGACATAATTGTAGATCACTCGGAGAGAACCGTATCAGTTTGACTAGAAAATTAGCTTTGCTAGGTAAACTTATTAATCATTTTCTTACGGCAAGTACGCACAATGCTACTGTTATAATGTCATTTGTCTATTAATGAATGTGTCATAATGTTATGAATAAAGGTTAATTTAAAATAATTAACTGGTTCTTAGTTCAGTAAATAAATTTAATAGCTATTTGTTTAGTTAGAATATCAAGACAATAAAAAGTGGTTTTGATTTGAGATTGGGTGGGGCATGATTTGATTAAAATCGATAACCCACTTTTGTCTCAGGCTTTTTTCTTTCTCTCTCTTACTCATATTCTGTTTGCTTCGTTTTTCCCCCTTCCCCACTGAATTGCTCTCTTTTCTCTTGTATGACTCACTGCTCATCTCCCATTCCAGTCTTAGAATCAGCAACAACAACAACAGCAACACCAATAATAAACGGAAAACACACTCTCCATTACTAACTGTTGTTTTCGGTTTTGTTCTAATTTTGGTCAATATTCAAAAATGGCAATATTGCGAAAAGGCTTTCTTTAAATCTTTTCTCTTGAATATTTTTAAGTGGCTTAACAGAAATTCTTACTCTGTGGTTTTATTTTATTTTTACTTAAAACAAAGAAAAAACCGTTTGATCTTGTTTCAAATTTCCTTTTTTTTTTTTCCCTAAAGGAATTTACATTGATGATTCACTTTTCAGTCTTCAGGTTATGGAATGAATTCATTTCGACCCCAAAATGCATTTCGTTAGAAGATGATTTAAACAATTGTTGTTCATAGCAATAATATCATTTCTTGTCGAAGGATTAATATAATATAATATAATATAATATAATATATAATACAATAATAAATTGATCATTTTTTAAATTTGGGTGTTTCATACAAATATTTGTCGTATCATTTTTATATTATTATTATTATTATTTTAGTTTTTTGGTTTTTTTTAAATTTTTGTTGCGTACTCATTTCCTTTCGGGTTCCAGCCAGACCCAAGGTTAGAAATGGCATTTTCCACTGAGCATTTTTGTAAAAAAACTAAATAAATAAAAATAAAAAATAAACAGGTTGTTGATCACACGAATTTTAAACAAAGCCCTTCATGAGATGCGGGTGTAATTGTGAGAACATTCTTTTTTCTTTACGGCATGGGCTATCAGGGATCCCTTCAATTGAGTCTATCAGAACCTTTTCTAATCAAACTGTGGTCTCCAACTACAAATGAAAATATTGAGATTTCCACTTGAAGTACTTTGTATTTTGATAGTTTTTTAAGATATTTAAATATTCATTACAGTCTTCTGGAATTACTATGTCAAAAAGAAAGCACTTTCTGTTTGTGTGGTCTTTGATTGTTCTGTCTGTATGTACTTATTATTATTATTATTATTATTATTATTGTTGTTGTTGTTGCTGTTGAGTGAGTGAGTGAGTCAGTGAGTCAGTGAGTCAGTGAGTGAGTGAGTGAAAGAAGGAGAGAGAGCAGCACAGCATCAAACCACATGACAAATATACGAAGCTCGATATACCCCTCAATATACCCCTCATGAAACTGTGTTTAATAATGCAAGCTAGATATATGCATCACAGCCAAACATATGCGCGATATGGTGAGAGATTTTGATAAAAAAAAATCGTGTAACCTGGCAGATGTACCCCAGTTAAAAATACCTTCAGGTTGGGCAACTCATTCCGCTCAGAGGGTCACTGATTGAGGATGTTCCCAAGTATCTAGATATGGCACTGCCTTTAAACTTACAAAAAAAAAAAAACTTCTCGGCACCCGACCACAATGCCTAGGAGACATGTCCAAGTGATTAAAAAGAGATGCCAAAATCAAGGGTTAAAATTATGAGAAGAATTCTTAATGTTCTACAAAAATATAAAAAGAGATACTTATCACACATATACTACTTATATATATATATATATATATATATATATATATATATATATATATATATATATATATATATATATATATATATGTGTGTGTTTAGCGATAATTTCTGCGAATCTGCAACTACATGATCCCTTAGGGGTAAGGAAACTATCATGCGTTCTTTTAGCTGCTGCTGGTTAAAGAGACAACACGTTTTCAGGTGTATTTCATAAATAAAAATTAACATCAGTATGACACGTGGACCTTTTTCATTGAGACCAACGTTCAGTTACAGCTAGTACGTTGAGAGCTGTGACCACGTACACTTCAGTAGAGTCAGTGTGAATTCTTTCTAAAATAAGCAAACTCTAGGCTTTAAATTAGGATGAAAAGTGTCTCCATTCTCAAACAGTCCATCTTGTAAATATATAATCTATAATCTATCCATACAATATATGTATGATTGTCAACAAGAGAAACATCGCAAGATGCGAACAGTGGATTGGACACATTAGAATCATGCAAGTACAAGAGTTGGGATATCTAGGAAGTGTTTTAACAGCGAATGGAAAATTTCGACACCAAAATCCGAATGCGTTTTGGGAAAAGCTAAGTAAATATTAAGAAATAGAAAAAAGATTGTTGGAAACAAAGAAGAGAGTACTTAACTTTAATGTAATATCTGTCTGCTTATATGGCCGTAAAAGCTGGTGAAGCAACAGAAATGGATGGATTCTGAGAAAACCATGGACTGAACATGTGAGCAATGATGAAGTTTTAGAGAAAATGGGAACAGAAAGGAGATTTATACTTAGCACCAGAAAGAGACAGATGAAATTTCTAAGGTACATAATGAGGAAAAGGGGCTTAGAGAATTTAACACTGGCAGGACATATTAAAGGTAAGAGGCAAACAGGAAAGCGGCGCATACCCTACCTAACAAGCTTGCATAAATGCTTGGTAGAACAGGGATTAGGAGAGATGGCAAAAAGACAAAATTTATTGGCCTACAAAGGACAGGAAATTTTAGAGGGCCATGATCAACCATGTCCTGAAGGGACACGGGAAGAAGAAGTACTAACGAGTAAAATCTGTAGTACTGAATAGGATATTTAATGTAGCCCATCTTACGAGGATCGTTCAAAAAGTTCCAAGCCTCGCCCAAAAAGAAGAGCCATAGCTGAACATTTTTGACGTGGCAGCACACTACCACTTCATATAAAAAAAAGAGAAAAACTAATTGAGATTTCTGTTTTAATTTCTGTGCCGGTAAAGATGAGAGATGTGCAACAAATCTAAAAATGGACAAAACAGATGCCCAAGCGAAAGACAAGTATGGCACCCAAGGAAATCGATGAGGATATAACACAAACACTGATGATTCTCCTTCCTATGCACCTGTGAAGAAGTGGGCTGCGGAATTCAAGCGAGGCAGAGACAGAACAGAAGTTGATCCTTGGTCAGGTCGTCCAAAAACCTCAACCACTGATGAACAAGTTGAGGCCATTCACTGTATGGTTTTGGGTGACAGACGGCATCTTACTATCCAGCAGATAGCTAGGTCTATGGGCAATAGTTATGGTTCGGTTCATACTGTTTTAACTGAGATCAGTCTGCATGATGGGTCCCAAGAATGCTGACACCAGAGAAGAAGCTAGAAATAGTTGATATGTTCAGGACACTCATGACTCGCTTCCAGGCTGATCCTGAGAATTTCCATCGCAGATTAGTAACTCAAGATGAAACGTGGGTTCAATACTTCGAACCTGAATCAAAGATTCAAAGCAAACAGTGGAAATATCCTGTTTCTCCACTTGCGAAGTAGTTCAAGCAGGCAGCGTCTTTTGGCACGGTGATGTTCTTCCGTTTGGGGGAATTTTGAAGAAGTAATCATGATAGACTACACGGAAAAGGGAAAAACTATTAATGGGTAGTACTATGCATCAGAAACGCAGAGGGAAGCTGATGCGAGGAGTGCTATTGCTCCAAGATAACGCCCCAACTTACTCACAAAACCTAGCTCCATCTGACTGTTCCCTGTTTTTTAAACTCAAATACAACCTGCTGTATCGCCATTTTGAAAACAATGATGAGATTATATGTGCTGTGAAGGGGTTTTTGAAGGACCAGGATGCTTCTTTCTTCCATGATGGGATTGCAATACTTAAGCATCATGGAAGCAAGCGCATTGATGTCAAGGAAGACTATATTGAAAAACTCTTGTCTCTCCAGCTTCTTCTAGGTAAGCCTTAGAAGTTTTTGAACGACCATCGTAATTCACCGAATCGCAACGAGTACATTATTATTATTATTATTATTATTGTTGTTGTTGTTGTTGTTGTTTTAGTTGTTGTTTATCACATATTTCAAGTGGTTACTGTTTGGGTAAAACGGCGACAAATCTGATATCGCTACCATTTTCCACGCTCTTGTCATCTTAAGCAGTGTCATGGTTTAAATAATTTCGATTCCTCATTGGATCTGTAATTACATAAGTCTTTCTGCAAGAGTCTTTAGCGCCATTTCAATTACTCTGACTGTTATGACACCTTTTGATGTGCCACAATTTCTTTAGTTCTCGGTCAATGTTCAATTTTCCCACTTTCTTCCATTTTTCTCTCATTTGTTCAAGTCATTCCCTGCGACGGTTGGCGAATCTATTATGCTCATGATTGACACTCATTGATATTTCCCACCAGTACTAATTAGTTATTATTATTATTATTACCTTATCTTCTTCCACGCTGATTTTCGGTTTCAACCGCAGCTGCATTATGGACATTCTGCATCAAGCCGTACGACCTCAAGCAGATAGCCCCTTTCGCAGAATATTTGCAGACCCAAGCAACGCAGACTTCTGAAGCGACGGGGTACTAGGCTTAATTCCGATAGTCTTCATCTAGGTCTTTAAGTTAGGTTGTATCAATTCCTACGCCACATTGTGACAAGCTAAATCCGGAGGTCAATGTATTTCTTAAACTTATCAATTTCTTTGACCTAGATATGATGGACATCAGGAAAGGCCGCATCGACAAGGAGATAGTTTTTCGTCCTTTTTTTTTTTCATATGAAAATCTTGCCTTATCGGAGTTCTCCATCAAGTCGTACGACCTCAAACAGATAGCACCTTTCTCGGAATATTTGCGCAACGCAGATTTCCGAAGCGACGGGGTACTAGGCATTATTCCGATTTTCTTCATCTAGATCTTTAGGTTCAGCGGTATCGACCCCAACGCCCCATTGATAACAGGGATAATAGTGGCCTCAATCTGGAAGTCAGTGTAAGAATTTCAGTTTCTTTGATCTTGATATTATGGTCACCATCGACGAGGAGGCTTTTTTATTCTTTCTGTCAACGACGGTGATGTCTGGCTTAATAACCGCAATGATGGAGTCTGTTTGGATTTGGAAATCCCATAAAGTCTTTATTTGGTCATTTTCGATCCCTTTCTCTGGATTGTCGCAGTACCATATTCTGATTATTATTATTATTATTATTATTATTATTATTATTATTATTAGATCCTGTCCGACTTATAGATGTTTCGGCCGGGTGATGACTATCATATCGCAGCTTCGACCCGCAGCTTAGAGGCATGATACATTTCTTAATACATGAGCTATTCAAAGCATGGCTGCCACTTGTTTATTCTTTATGATATACGGTATCCCCAATGTGTATTGCGAGACAGAGAGATTCTTAGAGATAGTCTCGAGAGTGGTAACCACAAACGGGATAACTAGAGCTGCTGCTTGGTACATTTCCCCCAAGTTGCCCTGCAAGATATTCGTACCTCTGTATTTTCGACTACTCCGCCATCACGATGTTCTTATCCCAATGTACCGCAAGATCTGTCAGGATCCATTCATGAATGCTCGTACACAAGTGTGATATCAGGGCGATTGCTCTTCAAGCACTTGTCAATCAAGGCGGTCGTATCCCATATACATTTCACTTGCACATTCTCAGCTAATGGTGAATGCTTTTATGTGCATTCTTGTTGTTATTATTATTTACTGAGTTTTCGTACCAGACGCAAATATTAGGTTTCAACGGGGAACAAACGATAACTACTTTCCTCAATACTCCAGTACTCTCCTCGGTATTGTAGTCAATTTTCGTCATGGTTAGGATTCGTTCTATTCTTTCTTTGATTTCCAGTTCTTAATTTGCCGGCAAATGCAAACGTATAATTACAGAATTGGCCATGGAAGAATGTTTTGCACCAAGACTCAAAAACGGGGAATGGCTCTATGTATTGGTAACTCGTGTTTGAAATCCTAACTGTTTTCTTGAGATCCGACAATATTGAAGTTAAAATTGCTGAAAAAATTATCAAATAGTCTTACATTTTCTGGGTTAGGGAAAATAACAATTTTGAAAATGTCTACTTTTTCTTCAAAACAAATAAGGGCTAATTTGCACTTACAGTGTGGAAAATGGATTATTTTTGACATTTTGTTTCTTTTTCGAGTGGACTTGTTTCTTCATTTCCTTCATTTATTAATTGAAAATTTACTTCATAAACCGTTTGCTTTCGTTTCCTCGTTTCTTTCATTCTTTCCTTCCTTAGTTTTCCTTTTCTGTCAATAACTTTTTTATTCTTTTTCCTTTTTAGCTTTTTGATTCTAACGGTTCTTTCTTCTTCTTCTTTTTTTTGCCTTTTCCATCAATTCTCATTCTTTCTTTCCCTTTTTGCCTAAATTCTTTCTTTGTTTCTTTGCCTGTTTTTCTCAAGTCTTTCTTTTTCCTTTGTTTGTTTCCCTCATTTTTTTCTTTCTTTACCCACTTCTATTACCCAATAGTTACTTATATACATTCTTTCCAACTTCTCTTCTAAAATGTTACATTATTTTCATCTCTCTCTCTCTCTCTCTTGTTAATCATAACGAGCCGTCCAAAAGTTTCCAATCTTCCAAAGCAAATCAAATCGTTCAGACTAAGCAACACAAAACATTTTTTACTCACACCCTCTACCCTCTTCCCTTCACCATCCTTTCCAGCGATATATCATTTTTGATTGAATTAATTCTGAGAAGCAAAAGTGAAAACGTCGAACAACGACATGCATTTTACTACCAATGTTGGACTATTGATAAAGAGACACCTCTCTGCTTGAGTGTATGTGTATCTATAAAATATTTTAATCAATATATTGTTTACATTTTACAATATTTATAGAAGAAGGGGACTCAGTATCAGAGAGAGAACGTTTCTAGATATAATACAGTTCGAACATGGGAGTCAATACGCATCACTGGCATTTTCAGACGAAGACAGTCACCATGCGATAATGATTCCGATTTCTATCTATCTATCTATCTATCTATCTATCTATCTATCTATCTATCTATCTATCTATGTCAGTCAGTTCATATCTCTCTATCTCTCCCTATCTATCTATCTATCTATCTATCTATCTATCTATCTATCTATCTATCTATCTATCTATCTATCTATCTATGTCAGTCAGTTCATATCTATCTATCTATCTATCTATCTATCTATCTATCTATCTATCTATCCCTCTCTCTCAATATATATATATGAGTGTGTGTGTGCGTGTGTCTATGTGTGTGTGTATGTATGTGTGTGTGTGTGTGTGCAAATATATAGAAAAATAGGAAAGAACACGTTAGGTTAATAATCCGAAGTTCTTTAGTATGTTACACACACACACACACACACACACACACACACACACACACACACACACACACACACACACACACATGTATATATATATATATATATATATATATATATATATAAAAGTGAACATTGAAGTCAACACTCAGAGGCGACAGGCTGTTTCATGCTAGACGCAATCGTCAGGCGGCTTGACGATTGCGTCTAGCATGAAACAGCCTGTCGCCTTTGAGTGTTGACTTCAATGTTCACTTTTAGATGTACATACACTCTATCTCTGATATTGAGCACTTTATCCCATAAATATACAACACATTAAAACTATATTTCTTCATATATATATATATATATATATATATATATATATATATATTAAGAGCACATTGATGTCAACAACTCTCGGCGGCAGTCTGTTTCATGCTTGACGATTGCCTATGCGCATGAAACATCCTGTCGCATCTGGTTGTTGACATCAATGTCCATTTTTGTATTTGTATGCACTTTAACTGATAAATATATATATAGCATATCTTAAAAACTATATTTTATCATATAAAGCCACAGTGGTGAGCTGTGATACTGCGAAACAGTCTGTCTGTGGATGAAAATATATATGCTCCTGAAAAATGATTTCGGTTAAGTACTCGGGAGAGAAAGTGTGACTTTGTAAACAGTGACTACTACTGCTACTAATAAAATACTCTTCGATGAAACGAATCGAGTTCTCTCATTCACTGGCGTGTTTTCTAAAAATAAATACGCTTAAATTCACCTTCATCCCTGTCGTGCGTCAACGGCTTAGCGGTAGATTTTCCCACTGACGCCAATTCAACCGGGTTTTGATCCTATCTAGAGGCAATCTAACGTCTAGCCACACTGATGAGCAGTGATACAGCGAAACAGTCCGTCTACCGATGACTATATATATATATATATATATATATATATTGTGTGTGTGTGCAAGCGTTATTTTTAGTAAATACAATTGTGTGATTTGGCGTCACTCCTATTTTAAACAGTGAATGAATGTCAACAGGCCTTGTGATCAAGAAATCCTACTAAATAATATTTAGCTTCCCAACAGGAATCGAGTATTTATAGAACCGTTTTTTAACTGTGAAACTTGGAAACTTAAAGAAGACAAACGTACTTTGAAAACTGTGAATCAGTTGATCTTCAGTTACTACATCGATTACGATTAATATTTTGTCAGTCAAGAGTTTCGAGGAACCGAATTTATCATTTAGTACAATACAAGATTGGAAGAGGAGAAACCAAGACAAATTGAAGAGTAAGTTTCGCTAACCTTCCTGGTGAACCGGGACCATCTGCTTTCAAAAGCAGCATTTCTTTGCTTATTTTTTAAAACTGGACTCGAACCACTAACCAGTAGTATTTTTTTTCGGCTAAACAGTCGAACTCTCTGCCTTCGGACGGGGAGGAATCCGGACGAGGCTCCGCCGAAGGGCAGAGTCTCGTTCGGGTAAATAGACTGACCCTGGACCCGTTTATACGCGTTCGAAAGGGAATATTTTTGGCCGAGCCTACGGGCTCGGAGAACCCACGTTAAACCCGGCCTTGTGCAACATGCAACCCTCGTGGGGGGGCTAAATATACTAACCACTATTACCAACACTCATTCATCTCAATTTAGAGATACAATTTAATGTACTTTTGTGAGTAGAAGTTGGGTCATGAAGTGGTAATATATCAGTTTCATACTTTCCTTTTCTGCTTCCGTTCAGCTTTCCCCCATTTCTCCCTCTTCCAAGTTTATTCTCTTGTTTCCGTTTGCGCCTTTTTTCAATCTTTCTGATTTTCTTTTCAGCATCACTCACATTCACCGCCTACCCGTCCACACACGTGCACTTTTCCTTAAATTAAAAAAAAATTATCTTTGTGTTTGCTCCGTTTCGTCCACATTTTCTCTAGCCAGACGCGAATGTGACGTGTTTTTCATGTCCTTGTTTAATCTACATTTCCAAATATTTGCCTACGCTTGATTGTAACTAAAACAAATGAATCTCTTCTCTTTGGCATTATTGTTGTCAAGGAAAGTAAAGAAATAACTACGAGACAAACGGCCAGCCCCTCATCTTTACGATAAAGACAGCATACGTTCAATTTTTAATCATCCACCATTGGTTAAAAAAAGGATCACATTACAGGATGTCATTGGACCACATCGAGGTACTAGCCAGATGTCATTGGACCACATCGAGGTACTAGCCAAATGTCATTGGACCACATCGAGGTACTAGCCAGATGTCATTGGACCACATCGAGGTACTAGCCAGATGTCATTGGACCACATCGAGGTACTAGCCAGATGTCATTGGACCACATCGAGGTGCTAGCCAGATGTCATTGGACCACATCGAGGTGCTAGCCAGATGTCATTGGACCACATCGAGATGCTAGCCAGATGTCATTGGACCACATCGAGGTACTAGCCAGATGTCATTGGACCACATCGAGGTACTAGCCAAATGTCATTGGACCACATCGAGGTACTAGCCAGATGTCATTGGACCACATCGAGGTGCTAGCTATAGAAAGCCAATTTGATGTTCCACTGAGTTCGATTTTCGCTGGCTGCCGACTAAGCTAGTCTTGTGACAGATTGAACAAAATGAGTATTTAATGAATGCGTTTTAAATCTAATCTCTATTTTTGAAGCATTCCGTAAGAAAGGAATTCATAGTCAATGGCTTCCAAGATAAGGTCCATAATTTTCATACTGAGACATGTCATCTTAGATAACAGATAAATAATAAAATCCTTCCTGAAGAACTAGAGAAACCTCTTTAGAATGGAGATTACCATGCCAACAAGAGGCTTGTTTTGTTTTCACATTGGACTCAAATGTATTGTAGTCTACTATTATGAAAACAAGGGGAGCGTAATTGTTATAAGATTTTTTCCAATTTCCACTACAACACCCCGACATTTAAGTTTACACCGCCTGGTATATTCAAGCGGTTACCCATATTGATATTGACCAGTTTCGATGTTGCTTAACTTCGGTAATTGTGCGAGAACCGGTGTTTCAACGCGATATGGTCGTAAGCCCATTGAAGCACGGAGGCTAGAATTTCTTATGTGCACTTTCCATACAACATGTCGGTGATCATGACTCTCTACAGCTTACTATTCTGTGTAGCTGTAAACAATAGGGTTTAATTAGAAATACTTTCCAGTCCACTCAGTCAGACTCCGATTAAAAATGTGTCTCCCAAGTCCTTATCCTTGGAACGCAAAACCAAACCATCACTCGCGATACTCAACCTCGGTGCTTCCAATCTACGCGCGCTCATGAGCAAAGCTGCACACTGTGTCGCTGCACACTGCGTCAGACTCTAGGTGATATGCCCAACTTTCTTCTTCTTCTTCTTCTTCTTCTTCTTCTTATTATTATTATTATTATTATTATTATTATTATTATTATTATTATTATTATTTAAGTATAGAGAGAAATAGCAGAAAATGTATTATAATAGTATGTAATGATGATGATGGTTTTAGAAATACACTTTGTTATTGTTATTATTATTGCTTCTTTCAATTAATCTTTATGCTTCAAGAAAGTTATTAATCTTTAATCTTATTAAAATAAAGCAAAGGAGAAATAGTGTTCCCTTTGAAAGTATTGAATTAAAGACATCTGTTTCTTTGATATTAATCAGACTTAAATGCTGTAATGGAATAACTGTTGAATAATTCGACGTCTTGGTCATATTAAAATGAAGTTGCAAAGGACGAAGAGAGACGAAAACGTGAAAAAGAGGGAAAGAAAGCAAAGAAAGCAAAAAGACCTGAAAAGTTCATCGAGATATCCCAGAACTGTGTAATGGTTGGAACGCACACACACATGCATATATATATATATATATATATATGTGTGTGTGTGTGTGTGTGTGTGTGTGTGTGTGTGTGTGTGTGCGTGCATGCGCGTGCGAGTGCGCGCGCGTTTAGGCAGCAAATTCTCTTTAGGTGTGACTGATTGAATAAATTACAAAAAGTATGTCGCTTATTTTTATCATAATCCTTTCAAACTCACGAATATTTTTGGTATATTACAATCAAACGAGCCAATAAATGCCCTGTAACAGTGAAAATCACTTTTATTTCCCAGGACTTTCCATCTCTTTCTGAGTTCATGATCAGGTGTGCAACTGGTAAGGCAAAAACTGTGTGCAGCTATTTATTACTGATTTTTTCTTTTGCGTTTAAATGCTACAGCTGGCAGTTATGCTTTAGCGTTCATTAGAACGTGAAAAGTTATCCATTATGGAATTTATTCTTTTATGTTGGAATATTATGGCCGAGCGCGCATTAAAACGTGAAAATTGTTCTTTTTATAGGCATTTTAGAACTTTATTATAGTATCCGTAGCTGATGCTATATATATATATATATATATATATATATATATATATATATATATATATATAGGGTGTATCAAATATATATATATATATGTATATATATGTATTATGTATGTATGTATGTATATATATAAAGGGTGTATCCAAAATACTTTTGCAAATACCGGGGCGGTTTTCTCACACCAAAACAAAAAAAAACATATCAATATATGTCTGCAAATCATTCGTTTTTTAGTTATTTAGTTTAAAGATAGTTTATGGTAGATGGCGCAGTGTTGCATGTAGACTAGGTTACATTTGTCATTCCTGTACGTTTGTGGCTAGTCTGTCTTCTACGTTTATCGTGAGTAGTAATGATTTAACTGAGAAGTTTTCCGTTTAACAATGATAGGATATTTATATCGTAAGCAGGCAGATATGATTTTACATACGGTCCCGCGACTGGTAATGGGCGCGAGCCTGCACGGCTGTATCTGTTTGCGTTTCTAGACAGAAGGCAGTCGACTCGTCCAAACTTGGCTGCGGTTTATTGTCGCATTGCTGAGACAGGATCCGTGGCACCATAAACTAGGGACAGAGGAAGACCGAGATCTGCTCGTACGCCTGACCACGAAGAATACATCCCACAGGCTGTCAGAGACGATCCAGGTATCAGCACCCGTCGAGTGAAGCTAGCATGTCGTACATCTCATACTACCGCATGGAAGGTACTTCTAGAGCAGATCCGTATCATTTGCAACCTGTGCAGTGTCTTTCGCCTCTTGATCACTCACTACTGTTGTTTGTCTCTTCAGTCTTGTTTACGGATGTGGCAACATTTGGAAGAGACGGAATAACACAACCAACATCTGTGGGTGGATCGTAGCCACCATGAAGCAATATAGGTTAGACACCGGCATCCGTTTACGATTAATATGTGAGCTTGTCCTTCTTTTAGTTAGGAACTCGCCCCCCAAATTTGGAAATGTATTTTGATACACACACACGAAGAAGAAGAAGAAGAAGAAGAAGAAGAAGAAGAAGAAGAAGCAGAAGAAGAAGAAGAAGAAGGTGTTTCCTATGAGGCTACGTAGATTGACAACATGACGATAATTATTCTTTATTTATTGAAAACCTATTTAATAATTAAATTGAAATAATTATTGACGAAGACGAGGATGTGTGATGAAGCCATGATTTAAGAAGAATTCAGTCGGTACATTTTTAGTGATCTCGTTGAGGAGTGAGCTTATTTTTCATCTCTTGAGAGATCAGGACACTTAAGAGATGCAAATCTACGAGTGTTTCCACTTTAAAAAAAAAATATTTATAGTTATTCTTTATCTATAAAAAAATTTGGCACAAGAACCTATTTTAGTTGAATACAGAATAGAATGAAGTCAACAGACGCAGAAATTAACCGACCAAATTTATCCGTGTTCCATCAAACCGACAATCACGACTCGGCCTCTTTCTGTCGAGTTCGAATTCCAGTCGGGTTCGTTACTTTTAATTGCGCAAATATTTTTGGGAAAGGTATGCATCCACCTCCTCCCCACCCAAATATGTGTTAAATAATAGGACTGATATCAGAACAAAAAACATTGCTATTTTCTAAAAGAAATTGTTAACACAATATTCAGTTGAAAAATAATTAATTATTCTCACCGTTCAAAATGGGATTTGCTTTTAAATAACCCCACAAAGGGTTGATAAGTCGAAAAGACAATAAACAATATGTTACTAAATTTAAGTTAACAAATAATACCAATTATTATATTTTAGACTAGACTCGACTTCCGTGGGATAAACAAACATTTTAGAATTTTTTGAAAATAGTGCAGAATTATACTTTTAGGTCAGGTTTTTTTTTTAGGGAAAAATGAAGTATTTGTGTCTGTCTGTCTGGAATCAATTTGAAGGTGTTACTGTAATTCTCATCAAATAATTTGCATTAAAACATGTGAAGAAGCCACAAAACTGAACCCGGAAATTTTTTTTAAAAGATCTAATATTAAAGTTTAGATATTCTTTTATTGATCCATTTTTTCTTGGAAATATTTTAAAAAAATATGTTTTTTTTAAATGATTTATAAAAGTAGAAAGTAAGCCTGGAAGAAACAGAACCACCACACACAAAAAAACAAAAACAAACTACGAAATTCCCAAAGACAGATTCACCCGTGGTGCTATTTATTGATCATATTTGATGATGATAATGGCGAGATAGAACATATTGCGAGAATTATTATCACGCTATTGAGATCATTATGAAGAATAAGGTGTGGGTGACGAAAAGATGAAAGAGAAGGGTATTATTTGGATAATGAAGCAGAGAAAATTTCTGGAAATGATAAAGAATCTAATATTAAAGATAATGGCGATGATATAAAGGAATGGAAGAAGTCTGATGGCGATGGGGAAGTACACTGGAATAAAAATGGTACAAATCATTATGCTTCTTCGAACTTAGAGTAAGGTTATTCATAACTAGAATTTTTATAACACAACCTTCAAAACACGACATATAATAATAATAATAATAATAATAATAATAATAATAATAATCATATATATGTGTGTGTGTGTGTGTGTGTATATTAAAAATGTGTACATATCTGAAATTGACGTTAATTACACAATTAATCACCGAGTACACGAGCAATTCATAATTCTAAAAATGTGATCAAGCCTGACGATCCTTGACAAGGAAGAAGCTTTACTTACTTATGTACTTATATTTTATAATTTTTATGCTTCTCTTTATTTAAGATCGACACAGAAGACTTTTACTGGACTTTTTTAATATCAGATAGGATTTTGTAAGTGTTTGTCTTCGGTAAATCGAATCGAGTTCTCTCAGTCAATGTGTGTTTATCAAAAAATAAATACCTTCATCCAGTCGTGCGCCAACGGCTTAGTGGTAGAATCCCCGGCTGATACCATTTCAGTCGGGTTTCGCTCTTACCTAGAGGCACACTGATGAACTGTGATACAGTGAAATTGTCTGCCTGTGGATGACAATATGTATACATGCGTCTTATAATGTTAAAAAGGGAAACGGTTAAGTTCATACTCACATGTTATTTAGACCTTCTTTTATTCGCTTTTGTTATTAAACAATAAATTATGTCAATTAGCGTCCTCTGTATAGACTTTTTTGCTAACCTGATGATTATTCATAAGCGTTTCTTAAATTTTAAAATCTTGAAAAACTAGCAATTTTTTAATTTTGGCTATAAATACTTTTAACAAAAGAAAATTCTTGCATTTATCTTGATAAAGTACGGCAGAGGGCAAAACGAGTCGAATAAGATAAGTATTCCTTTTGTCTTCATTCATTCCTATAAATATATATATATATATATATATATATATATATATATATATATATATATATATATATATATATACATATATATATACATACATACATATATATATATACATACATATATATATATACATATACATACATATATATATATACATACATATATATATATATATATATATATATATATATATATATATATATATATATATATATATATATATATATATATATATATATATATATATATATAATTCAGGTCATGCGAAAAGTCACAAACGCTGATTTTTAAAATTTTATGTTGTAAGAGAAATTCTTTGTGGTTGAATTATTACAATTGTGAATATGCTCCTGACCATAACAAGAATTTCATCATTTTAAAAGTTTCATGTAAGGGAGGTAACTCAGTTAATAATTGAAATAGTAATATGTTATAATTTACTTGTTTTTAAACAGTTTGACTAACTTATTACACCATACATTCCCAGTAAATACATCATCAAATCAATTGTAGAATTAATCCAAATCATAAAAACACAAATATCCGATAATGAAACCAAAGCCTCATTTGATGTCGAAAATTTATTCATCAATGTCCCAGTTAGAAAAAAAAACAAACGATTGTTAAAATTATAAGAAATATAATACTTTATCCATCTCTCCCTCCATTAAAAATTAGACCCAACATATTACGGAAACTATTTTTGACTTGTACTTCTGAAGTTCCATCCTTTGACCGCAAAAACAATGTATATGTACAACGTGATGGTTTTTCCATTGGTTCAGTTCTGGATCCAACTTTTAGTAACTTTTATATGGCTAACCACGAAAATAATACAGTGTAACCCGGATATAAGAGAGTTGTCGGGACCGGAGAAGAGATCTCTTATATCCGGGTTTCTCTTATATACGGGTTTGGTCTATTATATATACATTAACACAGGCTCTAATTTGGGACCAGAGAAAATCTCTCTTATATCCGGGTTTGGTCTATTTTGTTTTATTAACACAGGCTCTAATTTGGGACCAGAGAAAATCGCTCTTATATCCGGGTTTATCTTATATCCGGATCTCTTATATCCGAGTTACACTGTATATTTAATACTTTTTTTAAAAAATTTCCTTCTGTCTGATGTGTTAATGATATCCTAATCTTAGTAAAAAAAATCGTTGATGAAATACATGAACTATAAAAAGAATTTTAAAAATTCTGAACTTAAATTCGCATATGAACTTAACAATAAGAAGAAAATTACTTTCCTTGATATAGTGATAGACACCAGTAATAATACATTCGTTTCCTCCCTACATAAAAACCTACAAGCATAAACACGTATACTCTTAATTATAATGGCGAATGCCCCACAAAATAGCAATTAACAGAATTTAATAAACCGTGCAAAAGTTAACTAATCCACAAAAAAGATTTTTTACACTGAACTAAAAAAACATTAAATAAACTCTCATTAATATTGACTTCCTATGTATATGTATATATGTATGTATGCAAATGCGGTGCAGGAGGTTTTTTCTTTCAATGTAGCAATGACGGGTTAGTCGTCTAAGGTTGCCAGCAAGTCGTGTAAATGTTGTGTTTCGTATCTGGGCATGTAACGATATCCGTAGCAAATTAATTAATCGACTCTGATTTTGATTGATTTTCTATCTGAAAAGTTTTCTAGCTTCTCATTGACTTATAGCCTGGTTGTGAAATTTTTCTGATTGGTGGCGAGACTATTTATTTTTAGAGATAGTGAAATGTTGATCTTCTTGTTATTATTTGTTTATTGATTGATTTTTCATCTGAAAAATCTTCTCGCTTCTCATTGGCTTATATCCTAGTTGTGAAAGCTTTCTGACTTGCTGATTGAACAATGACTTTGTGTGGATACCACCTGGAATTTAAAAATGAATATAGGTCAGAAAGTGCAACTCAAGATCAACAATAGAAACAGTTCTCTTATACGGGAAAACAGCTGGACATCAGCAAATACGCTACCCAATAAAACGACATGGTATGCACACTCAGCTATCGGGAGCAGTGTTAAATGTTAACTGGAAACAACATATATCCAATGAAGGACTCTATTGGAACCTACCAGGGATTACAACACGCAATCCCTGAAAGGCGGGTGCGGTTCTGTGATCATTGCTAGAGAAGTAAACAAGGTGTGCATCAACTAATATTATGGGATCCAAATTATATGGAAAGGTCAAGAGATAGACCAATAAGAACCTTCATCGATCAATATATTGTATAGATGACAGCAGAAGCAGAAAGAACGGAGTAGAGTTATGGATGATAGAAATGGGTGGAAAGAAGTGGGCAGAATTATTCCTTTGCAGACGATCAGATAGATAGATAGATAGATAGATAGATTTTCTAAAATCATTTCACCCAAGAATGGCAATAAAGACACTAAGATGCAAGGGGTTACTGGGTGTAAGAGAATATCGGGAAAAAGAAAACAGTATTAAGAAGGGAGAATAATAAAAGAACAGGAATTAAACGACAAACGATAACGATTGGCATTGTATTTAAATTTTTGAAGATCAAAGTTGACTGGGAACCAATAAGTCGAAAGAGCGTTTCGCAATTGTTGAAACTTGACTAATGCATGGAATAATAATGCAACACAAAATGTACTTAGAACAAAATGTATTGAAACAAGAAAGTGTACACAATATTTACATATAGTCTTTTGTATATTCCTGGGAAGACCGTTCCTGGAGAATGTGTTGACTGAGTCTCTGGTTGAATCTCTTGATTCGTTCCCCTCTCTTCCCGGTACCAACCATATTTATATGGTCGGTACTCCACTATGCAAATTAGGTGGATCCTACCACAACAACAATCAAGACGTGCGAGATAAGAAACTGTCAGCATAGAACCTACGGTTACATCTAGCGATTTCAAACGTAATATGATGAAACCATGCCGCCAATCTAGTAGTACGCTTAAATTCGTAAAATCGAGATACCAAAGAGGAAAGCAATATTTATTTTGCTTTAATACAAAAATATGGCGCAAGGCCGAATGTTGGGATTGTGGAAGGCTGGTCTTCAATCTGTCTCAACCTTAGCTAGACACGATTACTGACCCAAACATACCACAGTATTCCTTACACCAAAACAACACATTCTTAGTTATTATTCTTACTACAGTCACCATAATGCCTAGAGGTCTCTATATAGTCCTATCTATTTCCAATATGTACAATTTGTCTCGTGAGGTTGGGAGAGGGGGTATAAAATAACAACATTTTAAAATGAAACCCCAATGAATATTTACCAAAGAGGAAAGCACATCAGAACAATTAGAATGAAAATATTTATAGAAAAGGCACAGGGAAGACAGATTTGAACTGCAAGTTGGATATATCTGAACATACTGAGATAGATAGATAGATAGATAGATAGATAGAGAGAGAGAGATAGATAGAGAGAGAGATAGAGAGAGAGAGATAGATAGATAGATAGATAAATAGATAGATAGATAGATAGATAGGAGAGAGGGGGAACCGGTATCCAAACAGAAAATGTCGAGGAGGTGGAACTACTTCGAGTCATCTTCTTTAGATGCCGTGTCCCCTCAGGTCGTAGGCGATCTGGCTCTACACAACTTCCAATTCCTCGTAGCTCTTAATAAACCTTGTCTTTCTGTCATTCTCCTGTTCTGTGAATATCAGATTTTTTTTTAATATGTCCTATGAATATCAGAATTTCCCATGCCCTTCTTCCTAATTATGCGCTCCAGAAACCTCAACTGTTTCTTCCTGGTGTGAGAATGAGTTTCATATTTGTTTCCATTTTCTCCAAAACTTCGCCGTTGCTCAAATATTCGAGAACTGATCCGATATACGAGTGGGACTCTAGTTTTAAATTCGGCCTTGTGCCATATTCCGTTCGAGTCAGCGTACGAGTGAACCCTGGACTTGAATACCAGTGTCTGGCACCGGAGGAAGGTATGTAACGATTTCAGCCACGTGATAGGTCGGTGGGAGGTATATAACGCTTTCAGCCACGAGATAGGCCAAGCGTGTTTTGCATGAGCAACGTTGCGAATTGTATGATGGCGTCTCGGCTGGCATTTCGAAATGACGGTTGGGCAGTTTGAAAAGGGAGGCTCGGGTCGATTAGAATGTGACTCATTATGACGGAAATAGAGAAACCGGCCCAGCGAGAGATAAGAGGCAAGCTTTGTGTGAATCTACATTTCTGATTAAAGAGTTTGACTTGACGGCTTGCTATGTCTACAAAATTTCTGGCACTTACCGATGAGGGTGTGTTAGTTTGTGTTCTGTTCGGACGGGGAGTTAGAAAAAAAAAAGAGAGAAAGAAAATAAACTGAGGAGGATGAGGAGAATTCGGACATCCAGTAATTTATTTACCCTCTCTCTATCACTTACTGTATCCGTGTGTCTTTTTTGCTTTTCTCTGTTTTTGTATGTTTGTCTATACATTTGACTATCAATTATGCCGTATCCAGTGATAGAATAATTCTAGTTGCATGCACGCACATACACACACTCACGCTTATGCACTATAGAAGAATATATTTTCCTCTAGTTACGGATCGTATTAAATAATAGGGCAGATTGGGATCTCTTGGCAATTGGTGATAGCCAATCGATGTGAAGGAAACTGCATGGGGACTTCATGAATTTATTCGCAGATCTGTAAATAAATTCAATTTAACTAACGCTCTGATGAGCGGATATCATTTTTGCGAGACTCTGAGTCGGGAAGATAAGCCCAATATTTAAATTTGTTTGCTATTAATATTGTATTTTTACTATTGAAGTCTTTGACTACATAGACTGCTTGCCTGAAATACACCAGCCAACTTTTTTCGAGGAAAACTTTACCATTACATATATATATATATATATATATATATATATATATATATATATATATAGTTTAGGAAAAACTAGGTAATCCGTATGGGAAGACCCAATGAGGATAGAATCCAGAGAGCTCAATGTAAATCAGAGCTAATAATTTAAATAAAAACAGACCACTTTAAGGTTCCATATAATAAATTATTTCACCACAGCCCTTCCAAAGGACAGTGGATCATCAGATTTATTTCCAAATGTTGAATTGAAAAAATGAAAATATATTTACACATTTATGACGGGCAATAATAAGGAAACTCACGAAGTGGGGGCAGTGTATGGAGGTAGAGAGACAGCGTTGAGTTAGATGTAACATTTCTATTGTTTCAAATTTAAATATTCGCTGAAATCTAGACATTGACACTTTAAATCTGTTAACGGAAGTTATATCTTGATTAGGAAGTGGGATGGAAAGAAATCTATATTGAAAAAGAGAGAAAAAAAGAGAAAGAGGTTGTAAACAAGTGTCATTAACTTCTATTGGAATATGCGTTTTTGTTTTTTTTTTACTTTGAGATTTCGTAAATTTTTCAGTTTAAACAGTCTAAGCCATTTAATTATATGTTAAAGTTTTTTTAAAAACCTTATTACGGACATTTTGGTGATTTAATGTGAAATAGTCGATTAAGAGATATATAGAGTTTACATTAAAACACTAGAAATTTTTTCTCAAATATAAGTTTACATCTAGTAGTAAGTGATTATTAAGGTGATATCTTTATCAGTTTGAATTTTCTTTATATATATATATATATATATATATATATATATATATATATATATATATATATATATTTGTGTGTGTGTATGTAAATTGCACATAATAAAACAGTGTTCAATCCTATACAACAAAGCAATTAGGTATATATTAATAAATATACATATTATCCCTCACCGTTTGCACGACTCGGAGTTTCGTGCAAAATGCAATCTTCAGTTTCTGAGTTTAAACTGACCGTTACGGAAATTGAATTTAAAAAATATAAATGTTTACCGTAATTCTGGCATAGTTAAGTATTATGTATACTGGGATCGTTGTTTTTTTTTTTTAAATTATATCCCTTTAAAAACCTTTTTTAATTTTTTTTCCAAAACTTCCTTAAATTTTTTATTAAAATTATATTTCTCAAAATATTATATTTAGCAATTAAAATAGCCGGGATTAGCATATGAACGTAAACAGTTTGTATCTATTTATAATTATGTGTTTATTTTATTTATGAGTAGTGGATCATCAATTACTTAATTTGTTCTATAGCAATAAAGTGTCGCTGCCGACACTGGAGTTTGAACACAGATCACCAGTGAGCAAACACAGGTGATTCCATTTCTAATAGTTAGACCACGTGATCATAAAGGAAATATATATATATGGGAATTAGCGTGGCGTCTAATTGTTCACCATTTCTATTCTATCATCTATTACTATACGGTTCGCTATTCTTATACTATTCCCTATTTCTACACTATTCCTCTATATTTATCACTATACAGATTACTATTCGGTGGTTACTTTTTCAGCTAGTATTATCGAGAAAGTACTATTAGTGCGAGTGCTATTCGAAGGCATCTGAAACCAGTATTATTCAGCTTTACTATAGTTGTATCTGCGATTACAAAGTCTCTACTACAACGAGCATTATGAAAAGTGACAACGAGTGTTCGTTGACATCACAAAATAATTAAAGGGAGCTTACTTAATCATATTTAAAAAATATTGATATTAAAAATTAAACAGTAATCATTATCAATAAATTATAATATATAATAAACCGAAATATACACTAAAATCTAAACTGTGATAGTATTAAAAATTGAAAATGAATCTGGATCTACGTGTTTAAGTAGATATTTACTTTTATGTCTACATTTAAAAAATCAGTTCATTTCTATTGTTTAATAATCCCAGATTATCTAAGTGTTTTAAGTTAATCATTTTCTCAACCAAACATATGTTACATCAATTCCCCTTAGCGTTATACGATTTTGCCCTTGTAATAATATTTCAATTAATTGAAGGGGGGTTGCTGGTATCTTTCAATTACCAGAAATAATTATAATTATCGTTTTTTTAAAGGGATATAGTTTAAAATAAATTAAAAAAAAACATGATCCCAATATATATAATACTTAGCTACGCCAGTATTACGGTAAACAGATATATTTTTGAAATAAGCACTCCATTCTATTTTTACTTTAAACAGTGTATATTATATCTATCAGCCTGAGTATTCGAGAAATTCTAAAAAAGAAAATTTCCTCTCTGATAGGAAACAAACACTCGTCTACTCCTTTGTAGGAGAAACCATCGTTTGATCTGACGTGCTTTACGAATCGGTTACGAAGATCGTCACAGTTCAGGAAGGAACAAAATGTCTTTTATATACAACGGCAAAAAGAAAACATTTACCAACGCATTCTATCTCTTGAGCAACTTTATCAGCGAATGTACCTTTATAAAGTCCCTCGAGGAACGAAACGCATTGGTAAAGAAAAGGTTTTCCTTCTGTTTTTATTTATATTTACAGATATTTTTCCTTTATATCTAATTTTTGACATAAAGATAAACGTGGCTTGGTATATTACGTTGTTTTGTAAGCAATGGTAAAATCACCAGATAATGAAGAAAAGGTATACATAGAAGTAACTGAAAGACCCCGGAAACAAAGCAACTATGCACATAAAACATCTTTCAAAATTAGTAAATACGCGAACAGCACAATGCTTTCTAAGTATATCTGGGAAATTAAAAACAAAACGCAAATCACATCAAAAATATCATGGAAAATGAGGAAAAGATCATCAGTCTACAACAATCAATCCAAAATCTGCAAACTTTGTTTAGAGGAAAAAATAGCTATTATTACCTTCCGAGACCAAAATAAATTACTAGATAAGCGATCTGAGCTCATCTCAAAATGCAGACATGAAAAAAAAATTTATTACGTTATTTAA
>OZ038483.1:54331054-54398554 GCA_964036315.1 Acanthosepion esculentum | reverse complement strand
ATGTCTTTCTGAACCTGACTACTTTTTTGTTACTGTTTTTTTTAAGACTCCCTGTGTTGCTTACTAACTCCGTCCATGGAATTTTCGGTATCCTTCTGTAGAACAACATTTCTGTTGCTCCCAGTTTTCCCTGTGGTGACATTGTCCATCACTTTCTGCCACACAAGTGAGTTGATATCACATAGCAATTCAACGCTTCTTATTTTTACTGTTTATTATTACTTTCTTTAGCTTTGGGGGGGGGGTATCCTTCGCTAAGCTGATGCGAATTCAGATTTCGGTGTCGTATTTTCCATCCTCTGTTATAACACTTCCCAGATAATTAAACTTCTGTACACGTTTGATGTTGACATCTCTAATTCGTAATTGCAGCTTGTTTGTTTTTTTTTTCTTTTTCTTGCTGTCAACCACACTTTCTGTCTTCTTAGAGTTGATGGCTAATCTTTATCTTCACTATATTGTCTAAGACGTCCTGTAGTTTTCTTTCTGTGTCTGCCATCTACACAGTGTCATCTGCGTATCTTATATTGCCTACGGGTGATACAGAAGAATCCATGTATTGTAATGGAACGATTTTTGTACAATGTTATTCGCTATATTTTCGCACGGTATCTGGGAACTAATTCTATTACTTCAATTGCGTCAACGTGGGTCAGGTTGACAGGGATGGAGACTGCAATGTCATCTGATACGAGGGATCTTCAAAAAGTGTGGTACAGACATTAACAAATACTATATGTTTATTAATATACAAATTAAAAGTTATGCTTCAAGATGATACAGTTATCTCAAGGGTGCGCGTGTGTACCCTACACGAAGAACGTGTCGTCAGGCGACTGGAGTCCCCATTCAGTGAAATGCAGAGGGTTGGTGATGTCTTGGGCCAACCCCTTAATTCTATGCCCCTAAAACTCAAGTAGGTGGTGTCAACTCCAGTTTGGCTTATCAAAAAAAGGATCCACATTCACACCAGCTTGTGGAACTGTAGGGTGCTTGTAAACCTAAGTTAACAGAGACAATTTAAAAATCTAAAAACTAAATTTTTGTTTCACTCTTTGATTGGATGCCTGGGGTTGTCACATCCTCTGCTCACCCACTTCTGAACGCTACTGTCCCAGTTGCACTTTTACGACAGCGTCGTTTGTGTTAAAACGCTTCTCGGTCAGTGTTGTTTGAAAGCGAAAGTAAATAACAACATGAAGGAACTTGTAGAATAATTTCTGATCACTTGCTTTATTTCACACCCTCTACTGACCCAGAAAGCATTTTTGTAGCTTTAAGGAAACTACTCCAAATACCCCTATGGAAAAGTCATTAATCCACCTCCCATTTATGTGTAAAATAGCAGGGTAGACTTGCCTCTGAAGCTTTGTGTGGCAATTAATCTAAGAGAAGGAAAATTTAAACAAAGTACTAAGTCCGTGTAAAGGATGAGAATTGATATGTGCCAGGTGGGGTAAAGCATCGCAACCATATCGCTGGAATTCTTCTTCTCTTGGGATGGTTTTGCGTTCGAGTGGCGTTATCGAGTGGCCCTTACGCAACGATATATCAACTTATCGTACCCAGTTGAGGAGAGATAGTGGGCCTAGCATCTCATAAATTTTCGAGTTCTGATCCGAGCTTTTGCAATGACTTCGTACTGATGCACTTTGAAAAGGCCCGAATCTATCTCTTCCTCCCACCTGATAGCTATGGCAAAAATAAAAAAATGAAAAAAAAATGGGGCTTTCCAGCCTTGGTTGGTAATCTTATAATTCCTATGTTCTAGGTGCAGTAAAACATCTCAACCATATCGCTGGAGTTATTCTTCTGTCAAGTTGGTCGTGCGTTGTATAGCAGGGTGACACCCTTAAGCAACGATATCCAAATTTATCGTCGACGAGTTCATGAACCACTAACTTTGGAAGATTGAGTTACCTTTAAACAAATGTTCAACGCGTGAAATGTTGTTTACAGTTATTCATGCATGTGAACAACCAATATGGCGCTCGACCTGCAATTTTGTACACTACACCGTACCAACACTTGATCCTAGACATCACATGTTCTTCATAAATAGTCAGAAAATTACTGTTAATTTCTCTTGACATTTTACTCTTGGCAATTATATTACACCTTGCACCTCGATGTTTGTCAACTGGTTTATGGTAGTAGTCATGATTCTTGTGACGTCACATACGCATGCGCAATATATTAAGACTGTTCTGGTCGTTACAAAAAGTATTGCATTCGCCCTTTTTACAGCTTTCTTTTTTTTTTTAATTAATAAATTCTGGTCGATTTATGCCTTTCTGTCTCTTACTTTCGGACATTTTTTCATATTTATTAATATATACGTATCTCTCTGTACATTAGGCGACCTGGCCCGAAAACACGAGTACTTGCCAAAATTTATCCTAACGCTGAGATTCTTTGTTGTACGACTTAAAAGAACACGTCTAAAATTACGTCCACTCAAAAAAGCAGCGGCAAAAGTCCAAACTACATTTGATTTTCATGCTCTGTTTTCCTGGATATTTTAAGTTGTAGTTCTAATATACAAAAACAATAATGCCGGTTAGTTATATCATTTTCTCTTGATTATATGATAGTTGGATTTAATTTAAAGAGAACGGTTATTGAATAAAATGCAGGTGAATTTAGTACATATTTTCCAACATTTTTAAAATTATTGAGTGCTTAAAGATTATTTAAAAGAGGCGCTCACCCGTCAATTTCTTAAATTATTTTTTAACAAATAAATTCTCCATAGAACAACAATAAAATCGTTGGCAGTTATATCAACACTTGTTCCGCGATTGGCAATCGGTGACAAGCACCTAATCACCGCTACTGTTTGTTTTAAAAATCCATTTCTTTGTTATTTTAAATTTAAATTAAATATTTTTTAAAAAATCAGCTAATATTCTTGAAATACAGTTGCAGAAAAGTATATTTTATTTTTGGAAGATTTTTAAAACGGAGAATTAACTTTTGTTTACAAATGTGTCAAAAATAGCCGATTTTAATGATTTTACTGAAAGCAACAATAAAATATTGATTCCAATCAATATAATTTCTATTTGAAATACACCAGAGTATTTCGCTTACTGGAAATAGTAAATTTAATAATTTAGCTTTCAAATAAAGCTAAAAGGAAATCTTCAAGAATGCTTTTTCATTTTTTTAAATTCATTTTAAACCTTAGGTATCGAAAAGTATTGGAGGTACCTAATTTAGTACAACACTGATGTGGGCGTATATACAGAGATATGTCAAAAGTAAATAGCATCGTTTTCAAACAAGGGACTTTATTTAGAGATCTATAGATTTTGATTGCATTTCAATATTTAAATTAAATTTGACTTAGTGTTCATAGATTTTAAATTATTTATTTTTTTTAGACATCGGATTTATCAGATCTGCTATATTCTCTTGTGGGATATGAGACTATCCTGAATTCAAATCCTCAAATATCTTTTGTATAATATTCTTTAACCTTACACTTTATTTCATGCCCTCAACTGACATAGTCATCTTTTTGTCAAGATTTTTATTTGTTTGATTGATTCGTTTTCTACAGCTTATCAACCCTTTGCAAGTTATTTAAAGCGGGAAAATATTTTTTTTTTTAGATTATAATGGTTTATATTTTTTTAGATTATAATTTTTTTTTTAGATTATAATGGTGCTGTTTTGGCGTCTTTATCTGTTCTCTTCAATCGGCATTTCAACCTTTCCATCATACTTTGTCCTTGTTCTGACAGCCTCACACAAACTTGTGTTCCGTCTATATATTCCGAGATTCTTGACAAAATTAGTAGGGTCTGTAATCTAATCGATCCTGACCTGACATCTCGACCTCAGTCACTTTGTCGATGATGTAGCGTAGCTTCTCTGTTTGTTTGTTTTTTTTCGACAAATATCTTCATGGCAATTGTACTGATGAGCTGCTTTCCTCGGTGTCACGACTGCGTGAATTTAAACGTACTACTAGATTGGCAACTAGGTCTCACCATTTTACTGTTCAACTAGCTTAGATGCAACCGCAAGTTCTATTCTAATGGTTTCTTTTCTTGCGCTTCTTCCTGTTGATTTATTGCTTCCCATTACCACCTACAATCTTCGAAAATTTAAATGCAACGTCAATCGTTATCTTCTGTGTTCCTGAATCCTGTTCCTTGATTGTCATATTCCACACTTCTCACTAAATTTTTCATTTTCTTTCACTGCTTGGAACTCCCAACTGCGTCCTAGTGGATTTATCACCTTGCTTGGGGTGAAATGATTTTTTTAAAAAGTTGTTTACTCGCTGTTTCTCTCTACTTGCTTACATTTACTATATTCTGTGAGTGAGAGATTCTTTTGGTGCGCGTTCTTCATTATGTATCCCAGAAATTTTAGCTCCATCATTTTGATTGTTAGCATAAGTTTCCTTAAAAAGTCGTCTTTGCTTTCAATTTTTGCTCCATGGATATCTTAGCATTCGTCGGGAGGGCAAAATCTCTGTCGCTTCAACTCTTTTTTTAATCAGTGAGGAGAATGTCATGAATTCCTGGCCATATAAGAATTTAGATCTTATCCAACATTTCATCACTCTTTTCTTTGTCTGTAAGTGAATGTAACGAACCCGACCGAGTTCGAAATCTAGTTTGGTTCGTTATATTCACTTACACGCAAATACTCTTGTGAAGGGTGTGAATCCATCTCTTCTCCCCCAAGCTATGGATTAAATAGGAGGGCAGACTCGGCTATAGCTTTGGTTAGCAACCAGTCTACCGCAGGAAGAAACGGCAACCTATTGCGGGAAAGATCTTCAGCTCTGAATCGGAAGAGACATGATCGCCCAAGCGTGTATGACACTTAACTGACTGACTGAAGGACATTTTCCTTTATCTTAATACTATATGCTTAGTTTCTGGAATACATCTTTTGCAATCTATATGCACTTTCAAATTTCAGCATCACAGTTTTCGTTTTCTTTTACTTTTATATTTGAATTTCTTATATATTTGAGTTTTTGTACCCGCTTGAAGTTGACTTTCTTAATACATAGCTCACTCTCTTTTTTGCTGACAACACAGTCTGTCTTCTTGCATTTAATAGCCCTTTCTTCGTGCCTTCCTTTTCTTCATTGCCAAAGAAATCTTTCAGATTTCCATATCAGACCAAATGAGGAAAAATATCAACACTGATGACTTTGGCTTTTAATTGAGCTCAAATAAGACAGAAAGACAGACATTGGTTGAAAATACGCAGTTATATTAGTTACAAAAAAAAAACTTGTTTCATGATCACGAGTCATAGAGGCCCCACATACACTGCAGCCGTGGTGTACTTTAGGTAAGCTAAACTGGCGGAAAACTATCCTCCTCAGGCCTGTTTGAATTTATAGTTGACATTCTTCTACACTGGTTGTCATCCAAGTGTATAGGGCCCGTCTATCTTACTATTTATTCGGGGAGGAGAAGAGATAGATTTACCTTCCGAAAGGGTAATCCTAAGTAATTGTAACAAACTCGACTGGAATTCGAACTCTGCTCACCGAACCGCTATCCATTGCACTACCACGCATCCACAAGAAACAGTCTCTAAATTGACGTTTTATGTTTTTAATGATACAAATGTACTAAACAAATACTATTCGCCATTCTGGCGCAGAGACTCTGTAATAAAAGAACAGAAAGACAGACATGAGAAAGAAAGAAAGAAAGAAAGAAAGAAAGAAAGAAAGAAAGAAAGAAAGAAAGAAAGAAAGAAAGAAAGAAAGGAAAAAGCAGAAAAATGTGAAAAGATGGAATAAAGAAGTTATATAGATAATTATTCAGTACTGTCTGGCACAAGATGGCAACTGTGTAAGGATCTATCTCACTATTTGGATTGGCTAATGGTGTTAGTTATCACATTGCAGTCGGCACCCAAACTATACGACTACAGAAAAATGATTCGTTAATTGAATTTTCTGTCATATACTTCCAAGCTACCATTTTGATGAAGGGTGCTGTCCACGGAGAAACTGTAAGCAGATTTTTAGTTAATATTTTTCATTCAGTCGTTTGGATTTGTGTATGAAATGTAAGCATATGACGAAAATGTATATATGGTGATGGCAGACTTGACAGAATATCTCCTTACGTGAAGAAGAAGAAGAAGAAGAAGAAGAAGAAGAAGAAGAAGAAGAAGAAGAAGAAGAAGAAGAAGAAGAAGAAGAAGAAGAACAACAACAACAACAACAACAAGAAGAAGAACAACAAGAAGAAGAAATAGAGACATGGGAACGTGCTTTTTACAGAGGAGAAAACAAGAGACCTTCCCCGTCCTTCGTTTATCCAAAGGCACAGTAATTTTCTGTCTGTGCTTGGAAGTCTAGAGCGATAAAATTAGCTCCCTCTGACGAATCCAAACAGGCTAGACCGTGCTATCTCATCAGCCATTTATTTTTTCTATAGTTTTTTTTTCTTGTAAGCAATGGCCTTTACAGTCTTGGTTTGTGTGTCCTGTGAACATTTGGATAAAGGCTACTGACATACTGGAGTTCTGTCGTGGTAACAAGCCAGCCTTCCCGACGCAACAGGCTAACTATCCTCCCATCCCTACGTTTAGTGAAGATTAAAAAGAAAATGGAAAGGAAAACTTAAAAATTGGTGGTGAACGGTTGTCTACGTAAACTGTTTATTCTTGATGTGTACTCGTCTATCGTCATAAATATAAGCGATTCATCGGCATAGTGCAGGTCTGTCGCTCTAAAGAGTCGAGAGGATTTTATGAGGTTCAACTACCCTTTTCCTCTGATGATTTCTGATTAAAGTTTTCTTATGGTGTTTTGATCCATTCAATTTCGCGGTATAAAAAAGGAATACATGACCAGGAAGAGAAAATGACGACTTAAAATCATGGAAGTGAAAATTAAATCGTTTTTTTTTATTCCACCAAACTGGATGGGCTTTTTTCCGATACTAAATCTCTACCCTCTGCTTTTAAAACCCTAAAAAAATCAGGAAATTATACAATTTAAACGAAAGGTTTACTACTTATTCATTAATGAATACATTCTATACTGAATAGGGCAATTTATTAGAAAACTTTGTGGAAATATTGTTTGGGGGGATCAGAATCAAACGCTTTTTTGATATTTCATGTGCACTTTTTAATTTGAAGAAATGTTCGCGAAATGTTTCGCATTTATATAAAGGAAAATCCTTGAAGATGTTATTTCAGTAAAGAATTAATACAAAGTGTGAATATACTGAAAATTCATCCTGAACATTACCAAAGATAATTCATTAAAACTCATTGTTTTTCTTTTTAAATTGATGCTATATCTTTCCTAGATATAGAAAGAAACCCCAACTCGCAGTCATCAATTTGAGAAAACCCAAGTCGCGCTGTTTCTTGTCCTCGCCTGAGATGTAGATGAATCCGGCACGTTTGAATCTGGAGTCCTAACAATGTCTTCTCCGGGTACAGGAGTATCTCCATATTATATGTAAAACCTTTCCTTTTTGTTTCTCCTTACACTCTGCTTTGCTGTGTAAACATATGTGATATATTATTCTCCACGTGGGACACGTGTATATATGTGTATATAGTTTTGTGTATGTCTTACTATTATAAAAGTCTTTCTGAGAAAAAAGCATGTTTGTCATTCTTTTTCCTTTTCAACCATTCCATTCCGTCCGTGAAATATCAGTGATAAAAACAATTTTTAACGTTTAAATATTTATGTTGTTATTAAAGAAGAAAGACCAAAGTATTTTCTGAATATTTTTTCAGATTTTTTAATCCTTCCTATAAATGTTAAAAATTTTATTTAAAAATCTTGTTTTTTTAGAGTCAAAAAAATTTCGTAAAATCGAACTTATCGGCCTTTTGTCTGAGTTTGTGAACAAAATCATAGTTAGTTAGTTAAAAAATCATATACAATTCAATTACACCCTTTTCTGCTGTTATCTTAGGACATTTAGAATGATTAAAGTATACTTAATGTAATTTGAAAGAAACATTACTTACATTTTTATCAGAAATTTTTTTAAGAGAGATATTTCCAACCGTAGTCGTTCATTTCGTCCGCGATTGACAGGCGTTAATTGATGTACGTCAATATATTGACAACTTACGGCAGGGGAATTTATCGGACGGTAGCGCAGAAGTGATATAATTCGTTCTAATTTTAAGTGAATCTGGTTAGTAGATTTTTTAAAAAGAATTCACTTTCAAATTTTTTTTTTTTTTACCTTACGTTTGAGGAAGAATTTTGCACTGAAAATAACATTTAAATTATGAAAGAAAATCAAATTTTACAAGTAAAAATAAAACAGTAAAAACATTTTTTTAAATTGAGGTTTATTATTTCAGTCATTAAATATTTTTCTGAGAATATAAAAATTACATGAAACACCATTAATTGAAACAGATTAACTTAATGAAATGAGATTTTATTTCTTTTTATTAAGGCAGATTTCTTTTCTATTTATTAATAATTGTGATATGACGACAGTCATGAGAGTTTTACATATTTTATTTATTAATAAAATTAACATGCTATGTTGGGTTTGACTCAACAAGTATTTAGTGGCGAGCTAACTCCAGAGAATTTAAACTCCAAAAATCGTTTTAATTGATAATTTGTCGTGTGGATAATAATTCCAAAGTAATGTACAATGAATTTATGCAATCGATTTCAAACTTGAAAATTTGAGTGCACTTCCACGGGCGTTTTTTTTTTTTTTTTTGTAATTGTAAATAGTCAATATTTTCTTTTATCCCACTATTTGATTATATTTGAAAAGAAAAAGAAAAAATTGAAAATGCGACGATATCAGTCAGAAAACTTGACAAGAGTTGTGTTGTTAACTTAAAGAATGCAAAGCAATTTCTGAAGTAAAAACAACTTGCTTCTATCAAGGGAAACTACTCACGTGACATTATTTCAAAGCTGTGCATCCATACTTTCGTTGGAGACGATTTTAAATACAATTTTGGAATATTCCAAAATTATTTTAAAAATATCAATGGGTGTCAGATTTTAATAAGCTTTCAAATTCATGATCTTTAAAATGTAGAGAACATAATATATCATTTCCATAAGGTTACATAAAGAACTTAATTTATAAATATATAACAACCTTTTGCCATATTGTGTATTTAAAATTGAAAAAAAAAAATTAATGTAAAAATTCATTTTTCATCAAAAAATTTTTTTTCTTTCAGATAATAATTACCTTCGTATATATTATTCAGAAAAACCATTAAAAACTTTCTTAATTAAATATTGTCTTAGTTTTATTGGTTTTTGTATTTTTACAATTGAGGTAAAAGTTTGGACAATTTGAGACATTTTTTTAACAAAAAAATCGATGATTTAGATTTTCAGAGTTTTGTGCATTTAATTAAAAAAAAATTCAGGTTGCAAATAAAATTTTTTTGAGTTTTCATAAAATTAAGTTCGAGGTGGGTAACAGATATAAAAAAAAAATATTTATACCATGACTTTCAAAGAGACAACCATTTCTAAAATAAGTTCATTCATTTCAGAATAGGTTCTGAAGTTTTCATTAAAATCCAACAAGTACTTAATTTTTACAAGAATTTCCAAATTAATTTGTCTTTCAACTGAAAAAAAAACAACTAAAAAAAATGCTAAAAAAGCCTAAAATGGACATACCTAATTTAATTGGTATTTTTTTCTTTTTGGAAAAATAAATCTAGCAGATATCTATAGCAGAAATTAAAACAGCATTGATGCTATTAATGTACGGGTAGCGTGACACCTATCAGCGCAGTATAAGGAATTTCTGAGCCGAGTTCTAATTCCAAGCTAGTCTGTTGCTTTCACATTCGCAGTGGTTCCCTTAGAAATGGCATGAATCTGTTTGTCCTACCTTCTAACCATGAGTTAAAAAGAAGAGTAAACTAAGTTCTCTTGCTCTGCGTGGAAGCCAACAGATGTTAATATTAATATTGAATTCGAAAGCGTGGAAGGTAATGGGAAACCATCTTATTAACTTTCCCAAGTGGCCATCTCAATTAGCAGGTAGTAATTTCTTTTAATTATTTCAATCCGAGCAAGGCAATAAAGCCACTAAGACGCAATGGATTACTGAGAGTGAAAGAAGGAGAAAAAAACTTTATTGAGAGGAGAGAACAATAAAACTTTATTGAGAGGAGAGAACAATAAAAGAACAAGATTCCAGGAGACAGGAGATGACGACTGACGCTGCATTTAAGCTTTTGAAGATCATAGTTGTCAGGAGAGCAAGAAGCTGGTAGAGAGTTCCACAGACAACAGGTGCGAGAGAGGAAACTATTAGAACAGAAGTTACAGTTACACTTATCAATTTCAGTATTCAATTGATGAAACTTAACTGTCAGTATAGTGCTACTCTTAAATTCGTGAAGACGAGGTCCAAATAGGAAAGCCCGTCAGAAGAAAGGACAAGGAAATAATTATAGAAAAAACCCAGGTAGTGAGTTATGGTGATTTATGACATTTTAAAGGAATCTCAAGAGCAATGGCATTTTTTTAAAATCATGCAATTACGTATTAAATATGGTGCATGGTGATAAGACCGAATCGGCTAACCTAGTTTGAATTATATCTGAGGCAGTTCGATCTAACTTCTATGCAAAATTCTTTAATTTCTCCCTGCATTTTGTTCTGTTACTAGTCATATTGTCAAACAGCATCTCGCATGTTACGCGAAAAAAAAGGAATGTACATCTACCAATCAGTCTCTTATAAATACGTTTACGCCGAGACGATAGCACGTAAAGGCTGTTACCCCCATAGTCAACTTTGACAAGATCGTATAATCTCTATCAAATGTTTTACAAGTACGTGAAGGAAATATTTACATAGAGGGTCGTTAACCTTGAACTACAAATAGCTCAAACATACATTTAAGATAACTTTATTTATGCGACGAATCATGACACCCACTCGTAAATAATGTCAAGATTGTATCACATATTTAATAAATCTTTACGAGGAAGAAAAAAAAATCTTGGTTTGGGATTTCAAGTCCTACTTTCGTATGAAATTCATTGCAAGAAAAGTCACTGTGGTTCCTTGTCTTAGAAAGTGTCTTTATATAGCACTTGGGAACGAAGATATGCTCTAGACAGGATCGGTTCATAACAATGAATGTCATTTGTTCGAATACTGGCTTCACCGAGACTGTTAATGTTTACTTCCAAAAGTAGATATTAAAGGGAGATAACAGTTATATCTTAACAGAACAATTCCTAAATTATGTATCATTTAAAAATTACACTCGTTAATTTGTTTGTTGCTTATTTACGATAATGCATGATTGACAAGTCGGTTTGTTTAAGAGGATTATCTAATGTTGAAATTATTTAAAACCAGGAAATTGATTGTATTTTTTCAAGCAACGACAATGAAACATACATAAAAAAAAAGATTAATATATAAATATTCAAATAAAAAAAAAGAGTAATATAAAGAAGATTTCTTAAAATATTTAATTCATTTAAATATGTATTTTGGATAGGAAAATATTTAAATAATTTTTTTCGTTATCTTTTACTCATTTTTAAATTCCCGAGTATAAATACAATATTTTAAGCAATATTATTATGGGAATGAAGACTTTAGCGATGAATTTATGGAGAAAAAATGTACTCATTGTCGTAAATAAATAACAACATTGTTATGTTAAATGATACATAATTTAAAAGGCACTATTAGGATATACAAGTTATCTCCCTTTGATTTTCCAATTTTTTTCGCGAAATGAAACGTTCGACAAAGTGATGATTCGATCTAAAGCTTTTGGTGAAGCAAATTTTCGGGCAAATTCGCTATTATGATTGCCTCCCATACTATACTAACTGTTCCTTCTTCCGGAAAGGGAATTCTCGAATATCCAAGAAAATCAGATTTACAAGTAATATTGCCATAGAAGAAGTTGTTGAGAGCTATGATCACACCGCGCATAGAAGAAGAAACTATTATTATTAAATTCATAGATTTTATTTTCAATTATTGTTCTCATCTTAGTTATTATAGATGTCATTATAGACGCAACGTTTTCGGCCAGTCATCTGGTGTCTATGTAACTTTTGTTGTTTATTGTGATATTTTGTTCCTGGAATTCAAATTATTGTTCGTTTCTGTTGAACCAGTGTTTCAATATCTGAGAAAGAGTTTGAACTCACGACTATTAGACGACAGTAGTAGATGTCTTAATTAACTCCTATATCCACTACGCCACTCTACCGTGCAGGACATCAATATATATTTTGGAGCCTTTACATTCAATGTCAAATAATTTCAAGATTTGGTTATCATGTCGGGTTCTTGCTGTCTGTCATAATTTAGATACTTTTGTATTTCCTTTTTTTTTTTGCGATATGTCATTGACAGAATACTTTAATTGTTTCCAACTATTGTTCTCATCTTGACGGTTACAAATGTTATTATAGTCACAACGTTTCGGTCAATTACCCCATAGTCATCGTCAAGTTGATGAACACCTGATGATGATTTAGAGGGTACTTTTGTTTGATGTGAGATATCTGTTGATTAGTGTCATTTTTTCCTGTAAGTCTTCATGGGTGTAGGGTGTGGTGCAATGGATAACGGCTTGGGTTGAGAAATCAGAAAGCAGAATTCCAGTCGGGTTGGTTTCATTCACTTACGCGCAGTAATAACCCCGAGGAAAAGTTATGAATCCATCTCTTCCCCCACAGCCATGGATTGAATAGCAGAACAGACTGGGCCCTATAGCCTTGGCTGGCAACCAGTCTATCGCAGAAAGAAACGGTAGCCTACTGCGGGAAATCTGCCTCGTCAGTCATGGATCGAAAGAGACACGATCGACCAATGCGTGATCGATCAAATCCGTATTCGGCTCTCCGATTTCACATTCTGAGTAGTTATCCACCGAGCCACCTACAACACCTGGTATTTCCAAACGGTCACCCATCTAGGTGCTGACCAGGCTCAAGGTTGCTTAACTGGTGTTTCAACGCAATATGATCGTAAAGATGATGAAATATGAAGTTAGGAGATAAGAAACATTGTGAATGAAATTTCCAACCGTTAACCGTTTTCATGATGATTTCGTTCATTATTTGGTGTCGCTAAAGTAGCACACCAAACAGTATAAAAATTGTTGAATTTATGCTCTCTTCTCTTTAGAAATCTTAAGTGCCGTGACGTGAGTGTCCTACACTTTGTGGCCTTATAAGAAAAACATTGTTATTAGGAAAAAAATATTAAACAAAACTAAGCCGTTACAGTAGACGAAAAGAAAGATAATCCCCTGTCCTATCTTCGACATGAAAAAGCGGCTAGTTTCCTCTTTCAAAACAATTATAATTTGTTCTTTAACAAAGTTTCGGCCAGGTTAAATTTCTGGTCTAATCCCACAACAGAAGTTATTTATTTAGCTAGTTAGTTCTCTATTTATTTGTTAGTGCGGCGCAGAAATTTTAAGTACTTTTGCACCAATCGTCAAAATACGGAAGAGCACGCGTGCCGGAAATTCATTTGTTTGGCGGATGCGATTTGAAGAACACAGAAATGATTTCAAACGAAAATCAACACTGAAGCTCTATTCATATGAACTGATGCACGCACACAGACTCATAACATATACATTTGGTACGCTAAAACAAACGCGTCCTTTTACACAATAATTTCTGATGCATAAGAAGAATTGATTCATTTATATATGCGATGAATCATGACGTCCGCTTCTAAAGACTGTCAATGTTTGTATCACGCTAAATATTTACGAGGAAGAAACAGAAATTTCTTAGTTTGGTTAAGATGATTGATTTTACGATATGTCAAAACGAGACGGGCGTTCCTTAAACAGGTAATTCAAACTTTACTTTATCAAGATGGTATCCTGTTTTTTCATTAGTAGGACTTCTCGATCTACGCCGTCCTATATACAGGATGGGTGGAAAGTAACTAGACATTATAAATTGCTTATAGAATTTTGAATATCACTGAAGTCATGACGAAAACATTTTTTAAACAGGCAACACTATGTGCAGCAGCTAAAGCCTGAAGACCGTGACCATTTTGCTCTTAATGTGCGTGCGGGATGGGACGACGCGGGTCTCATGAATGATCTCCAAAAAGTCCAGATCTCACTCGATGTGATTTTTACCCGTGCGGTTACACAAAAGAGGAGGTGCACAAGACAAAACCTCGCACGCATGAATTCAGGATGTTCCCAATGATATCCCAGACGACGTCCTTCAGAAAGTTGTTCATTCCATATCTGGCCGAGGAAACTGTGCATACGTTGAAACATGAAGATTTGCATGCATTTTCCCATGTAATGAAGGACATGTATCATTTGTTTCAATAAATTTGTAACAGGAATATGGATTTATTACCAATTATGGATGCCTGCTTTCTTTTCACCAACCCTGTATATATATATATATATATATATATATATATATGCATGAAGAAATATAATTTTAAGGTATGCTATATTTATAGGATATTGTGCTCAATATCAGAGATAGAGCGTATGTAAATATAAATACAAAAGTGAACATTAAAGTCAACACTCAGAGGCGACCGGCTGTTTCATGCTAGACGCAATTGTCAGGCCGCAACGATTGCGTCCAGCATGAAACGATCTGTCGCCTCTTCAATGTTCACTTATATATATATATATATATATATATATATATATATATATATATATATATATATATATATATATATATATATGTACAGTGCTGTTCGATAAAAGTGACTACCTTATCCTTTGAATTTAGCTGAACATTCGTTTTATTGGAGAAGAGAATATTCTTCCAGTCTTCTACGGTGATATTTTTGTAATAGTGAGGTCATTCAAGTCTCTTTGCTTTGTTGGCTTTGCTTATTAGCGGCTTAAACCTTCGTGTACAAGATTTGTAGCCTTGTTCTAACAGTCACCGACGAACTGTTGAAGAGGCAAGACTAACACCTTGCTCTTCGCTTTGACTGGCTGCAATTTCTTGACTAGTTATAGTCCTATTCTTCGCAACTTCTCTCTTGATTGCCCTGCTAGTTCTATCATCAATCTTTTTCTTTCATCCTCTTGTTTCCTTCCTTGGATCAGGAGTGGCATCATTATGTGCCCTAAGCACTCGAGAGACAGTTGATTGCGATGTTATAGCAATTTCTGCAATTTCTCTGGTAGACTTGCCTGCTTTTGAGAGGGCAATAATAGATTCCTCAAGTGGTTCAGATGCGTGTTTGTACCCTTTCATCTGGTTAGTGACTTGAGTGGCTATTTCAAGCTGTTTTTATACTGTATGAAGCTTTCTGGAATATTCTGGAATACTCTAGGTTTAATTTAAGCTGTTCTAGAATTCTCTAGAATATTGTTCTGAGTGTATTGTAAAATAGTTTTCAATATTTTGTCAAAGGCTCTTTCAATTAACCAGTTTAAACATTAGAATGCGATATCTGAGTCACTTTTTTTGCACAGTTTTTTCCTGAATCTTATTTATATCCAAATTTATAATTATCAACAGAATACCTTTTTCCTAGGTGGTCGGGAAGGGGTCTTTATATTAGTAAGATTAAAAATTAGTTTGACCCCCAAAAACAATAGGCGAAAAAATTTTTAAGTAAAAAAAATCAGGTGAGTCACTTTTATTGAACAGCACTATATATATATATATATATATATGTGTGTGTGTGTGTGTGTGTGTGTGTGCGAACATATATATGTATATATATATATTATATTTATATATATACATATTTATATTTATATATATTTATATTTTATATTTATATATAGATACATATATATATATATATATATATATATATATATATATATATATATATGTATATATATATATATGTGTGTGTGTGTGTGTGTGAAAATTGAAACTCAACATTGCCTCTGAGTGTTCTTCAATGTTCATTTTTATATTTACATACGCTCTATCTCTGATATTGAGCACTTTATCCCATAAATATTGCATACCTTAAAACTATATTTCTTCATATATATATATATATATATATATATATATATATATATGTTGCGGTGGATAAATTGTCGTCTAAATTACACAAAAATGCAAATAACACTGACATCTAACTTCAACAGATACATTTAACAAAATTACACAAAAATGTCTTGAAATACTAAAGAGTAAATTTATTCAATAAAATCGCAATTGGCTTCAACCACGGCCTCCAGATGACTTCAGAATCTCATGCAGCTCTTCTGGGCGGTTTCCTTGTTTAAGTTGGTGAATGCTGCCATAATCCTTGCCTTCAGTTCATCTTTGGTCTTACAAGGAGTTTTCTTACGGTATGCTGTTTCCAAATTTCTGGTGGAGTGAATTACGACGTGGTGCTTTTTTTCCCCAACTGACGCTACTTTACTGTGTAGTCGACAAAATAAAAAATCCAAGAACGCGCATGCGCGAAATAAAAAATATAAAATGCCGATAATTTACCCATCGCAAACTGTGTCTGTGTGCATATATATATATATATATATATATGCAGAAATATAGTCTTAAAGTGTGCTATATTTATGGGGTAAAGTGCTCAATATCAGGGATAGAGCGTGTGTAAATATAAAAGTGGACATGGAAGTCAGCACTTAGAGGCGACAGTCTGTTTCATGCTAGTGCAATCGTCAGGCGAAACAATAGAACACGATATAAATAAAGAAGCTAAAGCAATCGCTCAAAAATTAGACCTAGATGACCGAATAAGTTGCATGAGCAAGACGCAAGCCTTTATCACACTAAAAGACCACAAGGAAAATTTCAAAACCAACCCTGCATGCAGACTCATAAACCCAGCCAAAAGCGAACTAGGTAAAATAAGTAAAACAATACTAGAAAGAATTAATTCTGAACTTAGGAAGAAGTTAGGAGTAAACCAGTGGAAAAACACAAAAACAACCATTGACTGGTTCAACAGCATAAATAACAAACAAAATTGCCACTTCCTACAATTAGACATAAAAGAATTTTACCCATCCATAACAGAACGTACACTAGATAAGGCCATCAACTTAGCTCAGGAACAAATAATAATAAAACCAAACGAAATCGACATCATTAAGCACTCCCGTAAATCATTATTATTTCACCACGAAGAAGCATGGATAAAGAAAGATGGGATATTTGACACTACAATGGGAAGCTTTGACGGTGCAGAGACATGCGAAATCGTAGGTATTTATTTACTACACGAAATAAGCAAAATAATAGATAGAAATGACACAGGGCTCTACAGAGATGACGGTCTCATAATCTTAAGAAACTGCAACAAACAAAAGACAGATAAAACTAGAAAAGCAATAATTAAAATCTTCAAAAATAACGGATTCGAGATAGATATAAAAACTAACCTAAACGAAGTAGATTTTCTAGATGTCACCTTCAACCTAAGAAAAGGCACACACAAACCATACAGAAAACCGAATGATAAACCACAGTACATACATATATACTCCAACCACCCGCCTTCTATAATCAAACAGATACCTAAATCGATTAACCGCAGGCTTTCCGACAATTCTTCCGATGAATCTATATTTAACAAAGCCAAGAAAGACTACGAAACAGCCCTAAAAGATAGCGGATTCCCAGCAACACTCACATACTCACCACAGAACACAAAAAAGACCAACAGAAAAAGAAATATCATATGGTTCAACCCACCGTACAGCAAAAACGTAAAAACAAACATAGGAAAAATATTCTTCAAGCTTTTACACAAACACTTCCCGGAATCAAGCACACTACACAAAATATTCAACAAAAACACAGTAAAAATCAGCTACAGTTGCACCGAGAACATGGCACAAATAATAAAAAAGCACAACAGAAAAATTATTAACAAACCACACGAACAAATTAAACCCACGTGCAACTGCAGAATAAAAAACGAATGTCCCTTAAACGGTAATTGTTTACAAAACAACGTAATCTACCAAGCCACGACAAAATCAGCAGATAATGAAGAAAAGGTATACATAGGAGTAACCGAAGGACCATGGAAACAAAGAAATTATGTACACAAAATGTCTTTCACAAATAGTAAATATACGAACAGCACAATGCTTTCTAAGTATATCTGGGAAATAAAAAACAAAACACACACCACACCAAAAATATCTTGGAAAATAAGGAAAAAATCATCAGCCTACAACAACCTATCAAAAACTTGCAAACTTTGCTTGGAGGAAAAAATAGCTATCATTACCTTCCCAGATCAAAATAAATTATTAAATAAAAGATCCGAGCTAATCTCAAAATGTAGACATGAAAACAAATTTTTACTACGTAACTTAAAATAGAAAAATAAATAAATATATAAACAAACAACAATAAAATAAGCAAAATAAACTACTCCAAACAAATCACAAAACCACACCTGTTAGAATATGCGAAATAAAATCAAAACAAAAGAACGGACGAAAGTTATAACTGTTATACAAATAAAAATAAAAATAATAAGCAAAACAATTTGACCCAAATAAATAAGCGAACAAGCGATTTCCGGTAAATGGCGGCCATTATAGACTACCAACAATAAGCTATATAAACACATTTTTTTACTACGTTAACCAAAAACACCGATCAAAATAAAAGAATAAATAAATAAATATATAAGATAAAAAATAAAAATAAAAAAACAAACAAAAAAACAAGCAAAATAATTTGACATAAATAAATAAACAAATAAGCGACTTCCGGTAAAAGTACCCGCCAAAATATACTACCCATAATGCACCACTGACCCTTATATAAACAGCCGAGAAAAATAACAGCACTAGTCGCCTGACGATTGCACTAGCATGAAACAGACTGTCGCCTCTAAGTGCTGACTCCCATGTCCACTTTTATATTTATATATATATATATATATATATATATATATATATATATATATATATATATATATATATATATATATATATATGCACACACACGATCCGATAACGATATATGTTTTTTATATATCACGAATAATACTGGGGGGAAATGTATAACAAAGTAGAAAAGTTTTCTTGTGACGCGTTTCATCCTTTAGAACTTCTTTGGACTAAATTGTTATGTCGGTGCGACCACACATGCGTACGAACGAGGGATGCTGGGAATTTTATTTTTTTTTTAAAATTTATCTAGTCGATTTCATTTAGAAGTTCTACCGGGAATGCTGAAATGTTGTAAGAGCTCGTGGGTCGGTGGATGTTGGGGTTTTCCTGTAGTTGACCTTGCGATCAAGGCACTCTCTAGAACTTCTATTATCATAGTTTGGGATATCTACTCATAAAATTTATGGAAAGAAAAACAAAAAGAATCTAAATGAAATTGGCTAGATAATTAAAAAAATTAAAATTAAATTTTTTTTATCCTCCCTCGTTCGTGCGCATGAGTAGTCGTACCCACATAACAAATTTAGTCCGATGAAGTCCTAAAAGATGAAACTTTTCCATATATATATATATATATATATATATATATATATATATATATATATATATATATATAATTAATAAAATGAAAAAAAATAAATCGCATTGTTTTTGTGCGGCCTCGTTCCCAATAGCCGTAACATATGACTTCACTTGAAACGTTCAGCTTCCCAAAGAATATCAGGACGCAGATAAGTGTCTCAGATGGAAATGCAGTCCATTCATTTTTTTTCCCACTTAAATTGTGCCGCTTCTCGTATCCAAGTATTTTAAATCTTTGCAATGTTCATATGAGATATATGAAGTACCTCTGCGATGTCCCATACTGTTTGACCTCGATTATTTTCAATCACTGCTTCGATTTCTTCATCATTAATCCCCGCAGGCCTGCCGGAACGTACTCGGTCTTCCAGATCACAATTACAACCTAGCGATCCACTTACGAACAGTATTTTCTGCTACAGCACCATCTACATTAACGGCACATATCGTTTTTACTGTTTGCACAGCGCTTTTAATATTCGAAAATAAAAGAGCATCAAATAAAAAAAAATGCATCTGATTTTTACTCCATCTTCACGTTGCACATAAAAAAACAGCATTTAAAATTCACGATCCACCCACGAATCGTATAGAAAGACGTGTTGAAATGTCAGGTTTTAGAATGTTTATATGCATCCCACAAATTTCAGTCAGGTGCGAAACGAAATCACGTGTTCAAAAACCACCTATTGAAAAAAGACTACGAAGTTTTGTTCCAAATTAATACTTTACTTTGGCGACATGCAATTCTCATAAAGAAGCCATTGAAGAAAGAACTCACTGCCAATGGCTTGCCTGTCTGGTGCATTAACTGTTAAACCGAGAATCTTCCGTGTACAGGTGCATGTATGCACATACGCAAAAATAAGTAGATGGGAATATGCACACGCATTTCCCTATAAATAAACGGAAATGCAGAAATACATACATACATACACACATACATAAGGTATATTTAGGCAGCAAGTATTCATCGAAACAAGTTTGATGAAAAGGAACCGACAATGTCTGGCTGTTTAATTTTTTATTATATTTTTCCAACCTTCGAATAAGGTATTGTGTATTGTGCTGAAAGTTGTGGATAAACTATGCAACGTTCATATTTTGTTATTGTTTTGTTCACATAAATTCGAAGTTTTTTAATCATTTCATTCCAAGCAATAAAGCTACTAGGACGCAAGTGGTTACTGAGTGTTAGAAAGTTTGAGAATAACTACTATTAAGGAGAGAGGACAATAAAAGAACAAGAATTAAGAAGACAGAAGATAACATTGCATTTAAATGTTTGAAGATGAAAATTGACTGGGAAGCAAGAAGCCGGAAGAGATTTCCACAAACGAGGAGTTCGATTGAAGAAACTGTTTGCATAGAAGTTACGGTTACATCTAGCCATTTCAACTGTAAAATGATGAGACCTTGCTGCCAATCTAGTACTGCGCTTAAATTCATAAAGTCTAGGTGCCATAGAGGAAAGTTCATTAGGACAATTACCATGAAAGTATTTATAGAAAAGGCACTGGAATATTACGTTATGGTGGTGGGAAAGTGACTGAAATCGAAATGACTTTGCAAGAATCAATGCGGTGTCTGAGTGGTAGCCTAAACTTCCAATTTAGAGTGAAAAGTTCCACGGAGAAAACGAAATATTTTTAAAATTATTTATTCGGATATTCCTGAGACTGTCACGCCGACCATCACGGTCCTGCATCAAGGTCGGAAGGTCATTAGTGTGGCATTCTGTGTCATAACATAGCTGGTCAATGTAGGTAGGTGATCGGCAACCAGTCCTTCTTGTGCCATGGCTAGGTGTCCAGAGTAGTAGGTCACTCGCCTAAGACAGTATAAATATCAGAGATGGGCCCGTAGAACTGTGATTTAATTGGATGCTATTTCCAAGAGATGTTAAGTATGGCTGTCAGCATTTGAGCGTACAGTCCATCAAGCTTAGACTCTAGGGTTTTAGCTAATGTCCAAGCAGTGGTATCATAAATTAAAACCGCCTCTACAGTGGCGCGAAAGAAGCTCCGTTTGAGCTTGTCTGGTATCAGATTTCCAGATTACATTCATCTTATTCAAGGTCGCGCAAGCTTTAGGTATGCGAATTTTCACACCCTTTTCAGTAGAATTTATTTTGCTTCCTAGCTTTTAAGATTCGACAGACTTTATAGATTCACCCGAGGCAGTTTGTATTGGGCCTTGCTGTTTGACGCTTATGGATTATGCTTTAGATGTACTGACATAGTCCAACATCGTTCGCAGAATTTCCTAGATGATGTGTTTTTTTTGTTTTTTTTTAATACGGCATATCAATCTTAATGGGTTATTTTATGCCGACAAGATTTTTATTGCTAGTAATATTTTTTTCAATAATGTATAGCTGGTAATAATGTATTGTTGGTAACAATTTTTACGAAGTATTTCTGGTATTAAAACCTATTTAAACACTTTCATAATATTTTGACCGCAATTTGGTGGTTAACTATTTACCCATAGCTGGGACCCTAACAGGTGCTACCACCCCGGGTCAGGGTGGATCCGGGAACACCAGTAATTAAGAGGTGGTTCCACGCTCCTCAAAACCTCCTGATCAAAGGCCTTGCTGTTGGACGTAGTTTATCGTCTTACCCAGGACGCGGATGTAGTTTATCGTCATACCCAGGACGGAATAATTTAGGAGTACTGTAGCATCGATAATGGTGTCTCGAATTATAGCTAGGTCATCTGCATAGTCAATAATCCTCAATGTTTTTGCAAGATATCGACTTGAGAGTCGTGGTAATAAAGTAAAACTCTTCCTCGACAAACATCATCATCTAGGAAAACGAAATGAGCGACTGCAAAAATCAAGTTTGCATCTGAAGAACGTGACGCTTTGTATCTGGAGGGATTTGAAGGGCGTTGTGTATTGCGAACTCCTTCCGCAAAACCAGATATTGAATTCAGGTATGTCCTCTTCTATATGCCGTGCCCCTTCATGGCGTTGGCGATCATGGCTCACTAGAATTTTTAGCTCTGTTGTCTTTTTTTATATCTCCCACAGACCCTGTTCAGCCATCCATACGCTGGAGATTATCAGGTAAGCTGTTCATTGCTTTCCTCTATTAACTTCGATCTCTCTTGTGAGTATCATATTTTCCAAACCTCTTTCCTCATTGACCTAGAAGTTTCAACTTTTTTGTTAGGTTTGTATCCTTTTTGTTGCCATTGTCTCTGGGACTTCGTCGTTGTTCCCATGTTTGGTCCATGGTATTCTCAGCATCCACAGAATAGTAGAATTCAGTAGAACTACATTTCTGTTGCTTTACTGTTCTAAATTGGAATGATTAAATGCAGCAATCAGAGAAAAGCATCTGAAATTAGCCAATCGGAATTATATAGTCTTCTGTCAGAACAACGTTAGACTTCACGTCGCTTTGCAGACCCGACAGAAGGTGGTACAGTTTGGCTGCATCTCCTACTGCAACCGCTGTATTCCCCAGACCTTGCACCTTCAGACTGCCACTTATGTCGACCGCTACAAAATTATCTTGATAGGAACCACTGGAAAACCAATTAAATTCTGGAAGACTAAAAATCAATTAGATTAGTTCATCACCCATAAAGACGCCAAGTTCTGTGAGGATGGAATCATGAAGCTGTCTCAAAGATGGCGAAAGATAGTGGAACAAAATAGCATATCGTATATACTCATGTATAAGCAACCTACTTCATATATAGTGCGACCACTGATTTTTTTGTGAAAAACTTGATTTTTTGCGTATAGCTCGTGTATAATGCGACCCAAGTTTCTGAACAATACTAGTAGGCCTCCTACCGTAGTCAAATATTGACGTACTGGGCATCATCCATAACGGCACTTCCTTTTTTTCTGCAAAGGGAAAAAAAAAAACGCGATAAAAGGCATTATCTGATAGGAACATTTAGATACGGTACTTTTGTTTTCGTTCATGTGTATAGAGCGAGATCCTATTTTTTGCATAAAAACTGATCATAAAAAGTCACACGATACTCGAGTATATGCGATATACAGAGACCACCAATAAAATGTATACACACTTCAGGAAAAGAAAAAATATAAATATTGTAATACAAAATTTATTCAGACATCACGAGATTAATGCAAATTACCTTTGGACACTACAATCACAAGAGATGCACAAAATAGTGGTCTTTAGCGTCCAGACATTTATTAGTACAAAGAACTTCTGCTTGGGCAACATTGGTCAAAGTGTCCAGTAAGATTGCTGCACATCCATTTTCAATTTCTTGCCTAAGGGCCGACAATGTAATACCATCTGTCGAGAAAATATCGTACTACATACAGTAAGCAGTGTTATCGTAATTTGATAAAACTATGAAAGACAAGTTCTTTCCCTCCCCCTTTTTTTGTATACATTTTTGGTAGACTCTGTAATCGAATAAATCTATATAAAAATATGTGAATCTTATCTTTGAAACAAAGCATAAAAGCCGCTACAAACTTTTGTTCCGAATATATACATTCTGAAAAGAAAAAAAACTCTTGAGTCCAGTGACAAATCAGTTAATCTCCTCATTCGGAAAATATACACATGTATGTATTTATCTGTGTCATAGGAAAAGCGACAGATTGAAGTTATAATAACGAAGTAGCTTCTCCAAGTTTAAAAACGCGCACATATATGGACGCATAAAACCCCACAAAATCAAGAGGCATTAAACAGAGAAGGTAAGGCACTTTCATCGCCATGTATACAGTTTTTATGTCTCTCTTACTTTGAAGGCACTTCATCGATTTTCGACTTCTCGAAAGAACGCGGAACTCCATTTCATAGATTGTCGAAGGCCAACAGATGGCACTCTCAGTCGCTGACGTCACGCATTCCTGGGGGAATTATCATTCATTAAAAGAACTAACTGTTGAGTTCGCCATCGCAAATGCACGAGCAGACAGCCATTAAAGATAATGCAGTCGAGACAGGTCGGGGGAAGTTAAAAAAGAAATAAAGAAAAAGCCCAAATCGTTAAACGTCATCACTTAATTTTTTCCTATTTTTTCTTTTTTTCTCTTCTACATTTGATCTTATTTTCACTTGAGATTCACATTCTTTCAATCATAATACCGTTCTTTATTTTTATATTCCCCAGCAGGTGGTCTCTTTGGGTTTGGTTTCCATTTTTCTTTTGCCTTCTCTTCTCACACACTTTATCTTTTCCCTTTGACGGTCATATATTTTTCAGTTCCTCATTACTCTCTTCTTTGTCTCGTTCTTTCATGCCTTCTAATTTCTAGACACTCACTAGGCTTATCTTAGTAAAGCACAAAGCTAAATGGGTGTAAACGAGTGGAAGTACCTTACTTGGCTAGTATGCCAAGATACAAAATCCTAGCTTTTAATGTTTTTTAAAAATCAATTCACCCCAAGCAAGGCGATAATGTCACTAAGACTACTGAGAGTGAAAGAGAATAAGAAAACTTTAGAAGGAACCGGAATCCAATCCTAGATAAGAAACAGGGGATAAACCTCTACTGCTGTTCAAAAGTGGGGAAGAATATGAAGCGGGCGATATACGAACGTATCTATTCCTATTGAAGAGAAAATAAATTAAATAGCAAATAATATTTAAGAGTTCAGGCAGAGTAGAAGTAGACTTTAGAAGGAACCGGAAACCCATTTTACTTTGGTTTTAACACCGACGGGTTGTAATCCTTTGGAAATAGGAAACAAATTTTTTTTTTATTTCACAACCCGTTTTCTTTCTTTCTTTTCTGTTCTTTTTTATTTTTGCTTTCAGTTTATTTTCTTTTTTTTCTTTATTTTGGCCTCATTATTTTTTTCTTTTTAATCTCCCCAGAATTCTCCTCTTTGATTCTGTCATTAAACTCCTCCTCTTTTCTGATTTCATTCCTTTTGATTCCTCGATTTTCTTTCGTTTCAATACTTTTTCTTTAGTTTCTTCCTATTAATCATTCAATCCAAGGTTTTTAATATTTTTAATTTTTTTCATATATTTTCATTTCTCGACGTTTCCTTTACATTATTATTATTGTGGTTTTTGTTATTTATTATTATTATTCACTAAATGAATATTCCCACCACAGTAATAACCAATGTTATGCTAATTTTCCTCCTCTTTTTCTCCTCCACTTCCTCTTCCTTATGTTCTTCTTCCTTCTCCTCTTCTTTCTCCTCTCCTCCAGTTCTCTTCCTGTGTCTGTTGTTCGTCCACCTCACCTTTATATTTATCCTTCTCATTCTTCATATACCTCCTATTTCTTCTTCTTCTTCTCCTACTACTTCTTCTTTTCCTCCTCCTTTTCTTTTTTCGTCGTTGTCGTCTTCTTACCTTCTCCTCCTCCTTCTTACTTCCTCCTCCTTCTTACTTCCTCCTCCTTCTTCTTCTCATCTTAATTTTCTTTCTCCCCTTCTTTTTCTTCCACCTCTCTTCCTCAGCCTCTTATTCTTCTTCCACATCCCCTTTATATTTATCCTTCTTATTCTTCCTCTCCCTCATCTTCTTTCTTCTTTCTTCTTCTTCTACTTCTTCTTCTTCTTCTTCTTCTTCTTCTTCTTCTTCTTCTTCTTCTTCTTCTTCTTCTTCTTCTATTATTATTATTATTATTATTAATATTATTGTTGTTATTATTTCCACTTTTAACCTTCGGCTTCCATTTCCCGATGGTGCTTCTCATCTGCTGCAACAAAAGTATTTTTTTCCTTTACTCGTTTCACAAACTTCTCTCTTTTATTTTATTTTTCTATTCTTTTCTTCACTTCAAACGTCAACTCTATTCCAGATTATAGAGCGGTCAGCCGGAGACATTAGTCTTCCTTCACCTTTCCCCTTTCCACTTTGTCAATATCCACAGTCTTATCCTTATATTCAAGCATACGTAATACGTACATACACAGATGTATATACGCCCCAATAATATAATCTATGTATATCGGTATGTAAATCTCAGTGTGCGCACGTGCGCCTCATCACATACATATATAGACTCTGATTGTCGATTTTTAAAACGGGCATCATTTTATGTATGTATGTATGTATGTATGTATGTATATATGTATGTATGCATGTATGTATGTATGTATGTATGGATGGAAGATGACATGCGGTTATTTGTTCCAATTCCTGGGACTTACTATTAAAGTTAAGCTCAAATATATGTTTGGACTGAATCTCTATATATATATGTATTATTGTTATTTACATACACATGTATACAAACATACTTGCAAAAGTATATTCAATATATATTATCTGTGTGTGTGTGTTTATGTGTGTGAATCGTTGTTTGGCGGTGTATTTATGGTTCCTTCTATTACGTCCTTTTGTGGTGTAAACTCATCTCCGTTTGAGCATTAACATTTGACATTTTCAACACCGAATATTACTTTCTATTCTCATCTATCTATCTATCTATCTATCTATCTATCTATCTATCTATCTATCTATCTATCTATCTATCTATCGTGTTTATATTCTATTTATCGATCTATATTGATTGATAGAATATAAACATGAGAGAAAGATAGATAGTATATAAACATGACAGATAAGTATATAGATACTTATCTATCATGTTTATATTTTACCTATCATGTATATAATCTATCTATCTATCTATCTATCTATCTATCTATCTATCTATCTATCTATCTATCTATCTAATAAATGCAGGAAAGTAAACACAATCGTGATAGGGAGACAGTAACAAACTGGAAGATGATTCCAGTTTGTATTCTATCTTTCTTTCTCTACATTTTGATCTATTTCAGTTTGTATGTATGTATGTATGTATGTATGTATGTATGTATGTATGTGTCAATGATGTCTTGATCATACTCAGCATCTATCTATCTATCTATCTATCTATCTATCTATCTATCTATCTATCTAACTATCAAACTTCCTACTTGCTCCTAATAGCCATCAGTTTGCATAGCGTACAAGTGTTCAAGTCCTTTCGTAAGAAGTAAATTATAGATTAGAGATGAAAATATAAGCAACTGTTATTCTTTTTTTGTTGTTTTTGCTTTTCTCTTTAAGAGTGTAACAAAATAGCAAGTGGAACAAGGAGGGTGAAATGAATGATGAAATATAAAAACAAATGTACAATATAATGAGGAGAGTAAAAAAGAAGGAAAACCAAGAGACAAAAACGTCTACTACTACTACGACGACGACGACAACTCTTATGATAACCTTATCCTGTAATCAGCGATTAACTTTACGTCACAAAAACATCAGCACTTCTTTTCTTCTTTTCAATGATTTATTGGATTTGTTTATTTGTGTTTTTACTGAAGGTAAATAGAACACTTTGAGAACATAAATTTGAGCTCATATGTGGTTTTCGAATTACGACCAGTGACGAAAGATCCTCGATGGTTGCACAACTGAACTAAACTTCAACCTGACGTTCACTGTGTGCAAAGCGTTCAACTTTCGGCTGATTTGCCTGCATTAATTTCAGAGTGCCTGATAAGTACAAAGTAGATGACAGAGAACTGTTCAAAAACTATCAATATATATATATATATATATATATATATATATATATATATATAATTTTTACATACGGACAAAAACAACTTGCTCACTACAAAGATGCATTGTTGTTTTGATGCGGCTGCATATCGACTAGTGAGAACCAAAAATCGTTATAAACCGTTCTATTTACAAGCAAGCCGCTTATGTTAGAAACCCCCCACCCAAAAAACCCCATGAAAACAAAGAGAGAGATACCTTAAGTGGAAACGGAGAAGGGTAAAGAATAGGAATAATATATATATATATATATATATATATATATATATATATATATATATATATATATATATATATATATATGAGTGGCAACTGTAGGCCATCAATGTTTGTCGGCCTTATTACAATCTTTAACAAAATATACTATTGGTATAACTGAGATGCTAAAATGATTTCTTTACTCTAACTGAAAAATATAATATTTAAAATCCCCGGACGACGAGGTGACGACATCGACCCGTCTTTTTCTATCATTTTAAAGAAGTTTCTGGCAGTAGTTTTCGTCAATTTTTGAATATTGTTCTCGGCAAAACTCCCATAACTGCTTGATATTACCTGAGTTTCTTGCATGTATTGCCTTCTTTAACTTGAACCACAGATATTCAAGACCTACACCAGGACTTTGCCTAGGCCATTCCAATACACACAATTTCTTTTTCGCAGCAATTCTTTTGTGGATTTGCTTTGATTCATTGTCCTATTGGAAGATCCAGCTCCGAACCGAAGGCAAAATATTTTCGTTCAAATTTGCTTGGTCTCCAATATATATATATATATATATATATATATATATATATATATATATATATATATAGAGAGAGAGAGAGAGAGAGAGAGAGAGGGAGAGATAGATAGATAGAGATAGATAGATAGATAGATAGATAGATAGATAGATAGATAGATAGATAGATAGATTATTTCTAGGTACCACAAAAATATATGCATTTTTCCGAATTTAAAGCAAAAACTCGCTATTCCGTGTTTTAAAACATTCTCAACGTTAGGAAATTATTCAATTTAAACACTACTTATTCATTAATGAATTAATGTTATACTGAATAGGTAATTTTATTGGAATCTTCTGTGGAAATATTGTTTGGGGGCCAGTTTTAACCCCCGAATCAGCTTTTGATATCTCGCGGGTACTTTTTAATTTAGTGGATCGCGAAATGTCTTTACAGTTATATAATGAAAAATCTCTGAAGATTTTATTTCAGTAAAAAAATTATGCAATATCAAGTGTGAACATATTGAAAATTCACCCGAACCTTACCAAAGATAATTCAATAACATTCAAAAAAATAATTCACTTTTGAGAGTGTGCTTACATAATTTAATAAAACACATTTACTTTCAAACTGGACAGGAAAAGATTTCTACTAAATATTGATTTAAAAAAAAAAATTAACTAGTAAATTTTCAGTACAGTTTTGAAGTTGCTGTTCGTATCAAGCGTCTTTTTTTAATTAAATAAAGATGTGTTTGACGGAACAAAACGTTTAATGCAATTGTTTGATTTAATTTAATTTTTTTTATTTTTCAACTGTTAGATTATTTTTTGTATGGAAGTTCAAAAAGGAAATAATTCGGAATTATCTTCTTTGACTGACTTCTCTTTCCTCTCGGAAGATTAATATGATATATGATAATTCAATAACTCTTAAAGTCAGAATAATAAAATATTACCTCATTGAGCACAATTATATATTTCATGACATGAAACATTAAAAAAAAATGAAAGTAATGGATTAGATTAAACGCAAAAGTATCATTTCACTCGCTTTTAATTAATTTCTTTTTTATACTTCTAATGGAGTATAAAGAATACTATTATTAATTTTAAGTTTCATAAAAACGTTTAGAATAAAATAATTATATTCTTCAACTATTGGTTATGTTAGGTCATTTATTTTTCAATATAATACCAATTTTATGATTAATGCACTGATGGTGTTTCGTATTTCTTTAATTAAAAAAATAGTTCGCTTTTTAAGAATTGGGAATGAGAGCAGAAAACTACTGTTGATAAATTATGAACTTGATGACCTTCACAGGTGACCCTATATAAATGAACATTATTTTCATTATATTTTAAGCAAAAAGTAAGCATTGCTTTTTAAAAAATTCAGTTATTGCTTAAATTTACTAATTTATTTCGAACCAAATCTCCAAAACAAATATTCAATTTTTAAGAGATTTTTGAATTAGTTGTTCATATATTTTGCATATAATGGCGGTTCGGTTTGAACGAACGCGCCAGTGTTTTAAAAATGTCTAAAAACTTTAATTACATGCGTAAATAATATTTTAATTTTTATTCAGATTAGCTTTAAGCCACTATATATATATATATATATATATATATATATATATATATATATATATATATATATATATATATATATATATATATATATGTTTTAAATAAAACCAAAATTTAACTTAAAAAAAAGACATTCAAATTATTCAAAACGCGTTTCTCGTTTTTTTATTTAAGAAGTCCGTGACGGTACATAATATACTTTACGACACCTCCAACATAGTAAGACATTAGCTACAGACTATGGCAGAAATACCTTCCACATTTAAAACTGTCACTCATGTGGTACTAGTGAACTGAGGCAAGTAACAATGGTCACTTCATCTAGCTAATGCCGTAGCAATGTGTCGGAGATATTTCTGAAGCACCCTGTATAATTCTTTGTACAACAAATATGGTTATTGTATCGTCGATTTTAGTTGGATGTTGTTTCCAAGAGATGTTAAGTATAGCTCTCAGCATCCGAGAGAATGTTCCATCAAGTATAGCCTCAAGGGTTTTAGTTAATGTCCAAGCAGTGGCATTATACATGAAAACCGACTCTACAGTGGCACGAAAGAAGAAGCTCAGATTTTAGCTATGCGAATTTTCACATCCTTTTCAGTAGAATTTCACTTCCTAGGTAGGTAAAAGATACGACAGATAGACCCATCTCTGATATTTCTATACTCTGCGAACGCAGAATGGTGGCGAGCAAAACAAGAATTTACGAGTGATCTACTGCTCTGAACACCCTGCCATGGCGCAAGACGGGTTGATCGCCCAGAAACCTCCAACATTGACCAAATATGCAATGGCACAGGATGCCACCTTAATGACTTTCCAACTTTGATGCAGGACCGCGATGGTTGGCGTGATCGACTCATGAATGTTCAATCTATACTGAATAATAATACTCGCCGATTTTTATACTTGACACATTCCAATTATCGTAGTCTTGGAAAATGTTCCTTCTTTGTTTTTAGAAGCTGGATAATATTCAGTTTTAAAAAAAAACTTATCACTTTATGAAATTTCCTCTCCTGTTTCTATTTTTTAAAATAGATTTTTATCTTTGCTAACAAATATTACATGTACATGATACTTATCTGATCTAAGTATATATATATATATATATATATATATATATATATATATATATATATATATATATATATATATATATATATAGTTGGATTGATGTGAGATTGTGACCCTGGGTTTCACGCTTTTTGTCTGTGGATTGCAAAGAGCGTGAAAACCAGTCACAAACTCACATCAATCCAACTAAATATGTTAGCTCTGTCAGTGATATTGAGCGCTTTCCAATAAGTACCGCGCATATATAATATATAAATAATATATATAACAATGCATATATATATATATATATATATATATATATATATATATATATATATATATATATATGTATGAATGTATATTTACGAAAAGGATCCGGTAGGTCTCCATGAATATTTAAATCTAATTAAGCTATGGTCAGAAAGGTGTAGAGTGAGTCTTTGTGTTAAACATGTTGTAGTATGGCCTATATAATTATTTACGAATTTTCATTGATCAGGGATACAATTCACCTCTTAGAACAAAATTAAAGAGGACAAATATTATTTACGAATTTATATGCCCATTAAGGAATTGTATTCCTAATCAATCAAAATTCGTAAATAATTACATAGGCCATACTACAACATGTCTAACACGAAGACTTACTCTACACCTTTCTGACCATAACTCAATTAGATCTCATTTAAATATTCATGGGGTTCTACCGGATCCTATTCGTAAATATATATATATCATTGAAATATTTATATTTATAAGCATACACATTTTACACCCACACCAGCACCCCCACCCTCCATATATATATATATATATATATATATATATATATATATATATATATATATATACCTAGGAAGTGAAATATATATATATATATATATATATATATATATATATAGCCGTGAATGCATGTATGCACGTGATCTGTATGGGTGGATGTACGAGTGGTGTTATGGAAAGAACCTCGGAATGATTAATCGTAAAACCAACTTCGAATTCCTGTCGAGTTTGTTACATTTGTTTCTGCGCAAATGCCCTTCAGAAGGAATTAAACCATCTTTTATTCTCCTCTTAGCTATGAGTTAAATACCAGGACAGACTGTGCACACTAGTCTTGGTTGACCATGAGTTTAGGAGACGGACCACTGGTCTAACGAGTCGACATCGCTCATGTATGTATGTATTTGTATGCTTATCTGTATGGCTTTCTCTTTCTACGCTCCTTCCTTCAATCCTATCATATCCTACCCAACCTTACAGCCATATCATATTGAAACACCGATTCCTGTACAATAACCCAATTTAAGCAACGTCGATCCTGGTCAGTACCTAGATGGATGGCCGCTTGGGAATACCAAGTGCTGTAAGAGTGGATGTGCGGGTGGTGTAAGGGATAACGTTAATCGGAGAACCGAATTCCAATTCCAGTTGTGTTCGTTATATTCAATTAATAACACTTAGGAAAAATATGAATCCACCTCTTCTCCACTACAGCTATGGGTTAATTAGCAATTATTTGTATTACTAAAAGTATTATTATCTCTATAATTGAAAAGAATTACCGCAATCTAAAAATATTTTCAGTCTTTAAATAACCTGCATTGGGTTGATAAGGCGTAGAGAACAAATCAATCAATTAAAACAATTTTGTTCTTGTACTAGTAAATCATTATTATCTCTAAAAAAATCTTACAATCTGAAAATATTTTCTGGCTTTAAATAACTTGAAAAAATGTTGATATGCCGTAAAAATGCTATCTATCTGTTGTAGCATACCTACGGACGATAATGGGTATGTCCCCATTCACATAAATACAGTAGTAAATACTGTATGTTGGTCTACAGTTGGAGATTCATTGTGGAATTCGCTTGACTCACTTCTAGCAGTTGACTACTTCTATGCGCCACTGGCGAATCTTATATGTGTTGTCCTAAGTATCATCGTTCATTACCAACCTTCGTTTGTGTTGTATCCTTAAAGAAGGTTACAAAGAGACAAAAGTGGTACTCAAGTGAAAGGAACGGCAACACGCGCGTAAATGAAAGAAAGAGAGGTTTATTGTAAAAGAGAATACACTATTGAAAGACAGGAATCGGTTAGAAAGCCAGTAATTCCCGAAGCGAGGATATCTACCAACCGCCCCAAGCGGTCAGATGTGGCACAAGGCCGAATTTAACGTGGGGTATCCGAGCCCGTAGTCTTGGCCAAAAAATTCCCCGTATAAAACGGTTTCGATTAGCTGTTTCCTGAGAGGAGACTCTGCCTTTCATCATAGCCTCGTCTGGGGATCCTCTCTTCTCGGTGGCAGGGAGTTTGACCAGCACAGCTGGAGACGAATTTTCAATTCTAGACTAATTCCCGAAACAAATCCGCCAGGTATATCCAGTGCTTACTATATATATATAGTATGTATATATATATATATATATATATATATATATATATATATATATATATATATATATATATATATGTATATATATATATATATATATATATATATATATATATATATATACCGATAGAATCAGTCCACATAGGCGATAGGGAGTGTGGGACATTCCATTACAACAGTTTGATTATTCTATTCAGTAACCTACCCTAAGTTACAACACTATATATCTCATTTTCTTCATATTAAAATATCTCAGTCTACTCACATCTATCTATATTTCTATGCATATCTGCGTGAATGCAGGAATAATGTCAGTTTCTCTAGATTGTAGCCTGTTTGTATTCAGCTAATCCATCGAAATCAAGACTTCATTTGGGTTAGAACAACGACAAATCCTGCCGAAAGCAAAATCCTCTCCGATGTGCGCACAGAAGTAGACAACATTCTAGTTAAATTAGGATGGATATAGAGATAGACAGATTAAATAGCAGAAAAAGAGCAAGAGCGAGTGCAGTGAAGAGAGGGAAGTAGAAAAAATGATTGAGCAGAGAAGATATTGACATGTGTGATGAGACTCGAAAAAGAGAAAGAGCGGGAAAACTGGACATTACGACTGATTACTCGACCAAGAAATACAACTAAATAATAAGATGACAGGTGTCTAATTTTGCTCGTCATCCGACACGACCTGGCATATCCTGGATAGAAGAAAGCCTGCAGAACGATGGAAGCACAGAAGCTACCACTCGAAGGCGTGCATGCAAGATAGAACGTGAGCCATCCTTATAGTGTAGGCCACCTCTTGTCCAATTAAACAGGTAACTGCATCCTTACGCCCCCATTCATCCGAAGCCAGAACGAGTATCAAATATCTCTCAAATACCCACTTTCCCTCCCTTGCCATCGCAATGATCCTCCCTCCCTGTTACATTCACAATGATAGCAATAAGAATGACGTTTTGATTGGCTCTGCGTTGACACGTGATAATCTTCATGCAGCGTCTTGTGGCAGGCGTATGCTTAAGGGTAGGTCTGGGAGATAGTAGGGCGTGTACAGTACCAGTTCATTAGAGAATGTCAGGGTGGTTTTTGATGTTAACGTCTCTGTTGGTTAGAAGATTCTTATTAGAGAAGTTAGAGAAGCGCTGGAGAAAAGTGAGAAAAATAACAGAAATTAATAGAAGTAGGTGCAATAATTCTAGCATTATCATTAGTAGTAGTAACAATAATAATAGTACAGGTGATAGCTGTAGTGATTGTGTTATTGATTTTGCTGTTGTAAAAGTAATGTTGCAGTACAAGATGGTTATCATGTATTTTACAAGACAAAGAGCATGACACAGACACGATTAAGATTAAACATTTTTTTTGTGTCGCGTCCCTTCAGGATGAAGCCGACCATGTTTCCCCACATATCCCCATCCTTCATCGTAATGTTTGCCTCCTGACAATTCATACCCCTTCCTGTTCATTTACACAAGCTCGTGAAGTTGGTTATTAGATGGTTGTCTCTGACACTCTTAACTTCATTGTCTCGAGACTGTCAATTTCTCTAAGCTGTCTTTTCTCATTATGTGTTCCTAAAATTTCAACATTCTCTTTCTGGCACTACGTATGAGTCCTTTTTATCTATTACTTTTCTTTCTATTTATTTTTTTCATTTTCCTTAAAACTTCCTCGTTGATGCGTCCATGGTATTTTTTACTATAAGCTTCAAACTGTACAAGGCCCAGGGGCCACTCGAGGTAGAGGGTAACGTTAAGAAGCAGTTTATGCGGTTAGGTGGGGAAAATAGCGGTTAACCCTAAACTTGAACAGGGTAAAATTAATAAATTTGCACGAAGGTGTACTTATCGCCGATGGAATAGGGAGAGAATGTGGATGATTTGCTACAATGGAAGTGGCATGGTGGGTCCTAGCAGTTAAGGTTAGAAAATGCGGAACCAAGGAATGTAGTTCGTCCGAGCACTTTCCATGGAAGTGGCGATTGAGCTCTGAGAAGTTTGCCACATCCAACCTGTGAGTGAGAGGTTGGAGGGTGGAAAATAATTCGTATTCTCAGTATTTTAAAATTCTTGGGTCGCTGAATTGTAGTAAGCTTTCCCATTTATGATTATTAAATATAGTTTTTGCTTAATAACCGGTACAAAGTAATACAGAATTTTAAAAGATTTAAAACATTATAAATTATTTTAAGTAAAATTTTAAAAAAAAGATGAAAACAATTATTGTAAAAAATTCATTATTAATCGAATTTTTTCTGAGGACATTAATACCTATAATATATTTTATTCATACAAGCAATTAAAAGCTTTTCTAATTAAATAATGTCTTAGTTTTATTGCAATTTTTATTTTAGGATACGGAGCAGATATTTGGAAACTGGGTGTTCTGTTTAATAATAAAGAATTGATGATTTAAATTCTCCAAGGAGTTATGCTTATAATTAATATAAATATTAAGCCATAACAAATGAATTTCTCGAAATTTCATAAAATTAAATAAGTGTGTGCGTGGGGGGAGGGATAACTGATGTAAAAATGTTTTTACCGAAATTTTCTAAAAAAAGAAATATTTCTAAAATAATTTAATTCATTTGTGAATACGACCTGAAAGTTTTTAAAATTCGACAATTATCTAATATTTGCAAGAATTTCCAAATCAATCTGTTTAAAAAAATACGCTAAAATTTCCTATAATAATTCATGGTCACCTGCTTGCACAAGAAAAACAAAATTTTTAAGCAAAATTTAGAACGTTCATAGAGTATAATTTAATAATAAAAAATCCTTTGGTTTTTCCTCTTAATAATAACATAAATATTTTGAAGATAAAACTTTGTTTTATTAAATTTGCGGCATTTTATTATCATATATGTCCATTTTTCAGAGAATCTTTGGAGGTACCTAATTTTCACTATCATTATCAAGCTGACATTCTAGGAGAGAATACAAACCAAAGCTCAGTAAATAACAAGAAACTCGATTTTCTAGTCTTTTCTCTTCCTCTGAACTATAAGTTAATGTTGTTTATTCTTAATGTTTAATAATTAAATAATAACGTAAATGTGTTGGAGTTTTTTTTGTCATGCATGAAATACTACACGTTTTATAATCAGTCTTATCAAACTTATAAAATCATGACATTGTTTTTCAATCCTATAATGCACTATAGCCAAATTTAATTGGTTATACAAACAGAAGCCTTAAATCTAGTAACCTCAACAGAGAGTTACACTTTAAAGGTCAGTTTTCATTTATTCTTTATGTACATTTTGTTTCGTTTTGCAGACATCCAAATGTATTTAAAGTTGGCCTTTGTTGTGCCATCAAAGTTGGGGAAAATTGACGACTCAGACTCAAAAGAGGAAAAAGGGAATCATAAGAAAGGAGAGATATAGATGGAATATGAGACGATAAAGAAACATACAGTTGATATTTCCGAAGTTTATCTTAGTACGAGAAATGAGCGTAGAATGATTGCGTTATGCCAGTCTTTCAAGCGAGTAGAGCTTTGTTTTGAGAATTAACGCGTAGTATCCCTTGGCTTGTGACCACATCATGTTGAAACATCGATTTCCGTACGATCACCGAAGTTAAGCAACGCTAAACCTGCAAAGTAACTAGATCGTCACAGCTTGGGAATACCAGGCGCTGTAGGATTGGATGTGCAGGTGGTGTAAGGGATAATGGCTCGGAAATGAGAATCGGAGAGCCGAATTCCAATTCCTTTTCGGTTGGTTATATTAACTTATGTGCAAGTACCCTTGAGAAAGGTATTAAACCAGCTCTTCTCCCCAAGCTATAGGTTAATTAGTAAGTGCTGTATTACTAAATCAGTATTATCTTAAAACAATTCTTACAATTTAAAAATATTTTCTGGTTTTAAATAACCTAAAAAGGGTTGGTATGCCGTAAAAAAATGAATGAATCAATCAAACACTCCTGGTTTTAAGTTGGGCGCGAAAACAGACTTCATGAGTCGAATAGAATTTATCGTAACCGTTAAACAGGCCCGGAGACAAATTATTGCGCTTCCAATAGAAATTACGTAATAAAGTGATTAGGAAATTGTTGGCCATTGTTACTGGGCGTTTTACCATTCGTTTTCTGTACCAAAATAAATAAGGTAAATATAAAACGCAGCATCCGCAAACAATGGGTAGCGTCATTTTTTTCTCTTCTTTCGTGTGCCACGGTCCTTGAAAACGTTGGTGATCATAGCTCTCAAGATCTTCCTATCAATTTTTTAACTTAAGCAATGTTGTTTTTTTACTATCCCTCTCAGTCCTTGTTGTGTTATCGATAAACCACGAGAAAATCAAGTTTTTCAGGCTTTACTCAAGCAGTAAGAGTTGTTAATTCTGGATCACCATTCGTGTGTATATATATATATATATATATATATATATATATATATATATATATACCCAAACAAGTTTGTTTTACAATTTTCGGATAAAGTGTTAAGTATTGTGCTCGAAGTTGTGGTTAAACTATCCGAAGTTCATATTTTGTTATTTTTGTTCAAGTACTTTCGCAGTCAGAACCAATGAAGAACCAATGTGGTGTCTGTGTGGTATTTAGAATTCCTTTGAAATGGTCTACCGTGACGTCATGTGCAACAGCTGTTTGGAACGAGGCCGCACAAAAAGATTGCCTTTTTTATTTATTTTTTTAGTACTACAGTGTAACCCGGATATAAGAGAAACCCGGATATAAGAGATATTTTTTTTGGTCCCAAATTAGAGCCATACTTACCTAAACAAAATAGACTAAACCCGGATATGAGAAACCCGGATATAAGAGAAACCCGGATATTAAAGACTTCTTATCCGGTCCCGATAACTCTCTTATATCCGGGTTACACTGTAATATAATATATGCGCACATTAATTATATCATATGCACTTCAAGCTACCGTTTTCTGTGGTGAATATTTTATTTAATATTTTGTATAACAATAGCTGCTAGTTCTTTGAGTCTTTCCTTGCACTGGGTGCTGTAGAGTATTTTGGTGTGATCAACTAATATTTGTCTTATGTTTTTAGTAATATTTTGGTCATTCATGATGTGCTGGTCGATGTGAGCATGGATTTCACTGAGTTTAAACAGGTGGCAAGTCAATCTGCGAGAGAGTGTAGTGCATGAATGCCCGGTGTAAATATTTAATGATGTTTTTTATTAGTAGTGTTGGCGATGCAATCTCCCAGGGGGCATACCTGAACAAAATAACCACTTGGGACTGTTTATCCACAACTTCAAGCAATACTCAACACCTCATCCGAAAATTTGAAAAATATAATAAAAAAATTAAACAGACAGGAAATGTTGAGGAACAAGAAAGAAATAATATTACTGGTGCCTCTATATATTTTTGTGTGTTGTGTTTTTTTCTTCTCTTTCGTCGTGGATGTGTTTCCCAATGTATTTGCTCCATATTTGAAGTCTTTTTTTTTCTTTCTCTATCATCAGTATTCCTTGGATTCTATACATCCTGCCGATGAGAACGTCTCTGTCCTGTTATTTCTCTTGTTCTTTTATGCATTTATCTATGATGTACATTCTTTATATTTTCGTAGAACCATTCATCGTTTGCATGTGTTTCTAATTCCTTTATGTAATGTCATATATTCTTTGCCATTCCTTAGCATTGTTTGCTGTCTCCTTTTCATCATGTCGAAAATTTAATCTGCCTTCATTCCTTTTTTGTTTAGATTTTTTTAGAGATGGTCTCGTTTGCTTTTGTTACTAATGCTTCTCTTAATGTGTCCCACTTCTAATTTCTCTTCTCATTTAGTTAGTTGTATCTGCTTTTAACGCTGTCATTATACACCTCTTTCAAATTAGAGTCATTCAGGATATTGTTGTATTGCAATTTGGGTGTTGTCTCGACCCTCTTCAATATCCGTAGTTTCATTCTAAGGTTACATAGCACTGGGAGTGGTCGCTCCCACACTTGGGTATGTTGCACAATGTAAAACTGCATTCCTGAATCCCCTATTGATTGTTATGTAGTCGATTTATTTGTTTTTTTTTGTTTTTTGTTTTGTTTTTTGCTTCTCCTAGACTTCTCCATATCCATAAATATATTGAGTGTTCTTGAAACTATGTGTTGACTACTACATGGTCGTTTGACAGGAACCACTGGACCCCTTTTTCTACACGCCATTAAAGGATTTTAGTTCAAATTTTCCAAATATTTAACCATCTCGCTCTTTCCCTACTTTTGCATTCATGCCTCTCATGATGATTATAATTTCCTGCGAGTCTCACAGAGCGTTGGCGTTTTGTGTCGTGCAATTTTTTTTATTGATGGTAACAACAAAAGAATGCGTTCAATAGTCCGAAGAAGGATAGATAGATAGATAGATAGATAGATAGATAGATAGCAAAGTGGGAGGAGGGAAATTACATGTATAGTAGACTTTTCAATTTAAATATCTACGTATATGATCTTGTGACATACTCTGCTAAGATTAGTATATATATATATATATATATATATATATATAATTAATTAAAAAATTAGGACATAAACATGTTATAACATCACTACAAAATAGCCATTTTGTTTCAACACATCTGATGTCTTCTTAAGTGATTGTGTTGAATCTATATATCTATCTATCTATCTATGTATATATATATATATATATATATATATATATATATATAGGGAGAGAGAGAGAGAGGGGGGCTAAGCTTTGCCTAGTCCGACACAAGGTCACATTTTTGGCGCATCTCGTGAGGATCTAAGGAGAATGGATGGTTTCATAATATCAAAGAAAATTAATTCTTAATTATTAACTCTTGCAAATTACTTGGTTATTTGATGATGAAGAGAAAGTGATTCAATACAATTAGACGCCTTTGCATTTCAGTCTCTTTAATCAGTAAACACTTCATGGATTCATATTTTTTCTTATTTTTCTGCTGTTTCTTCTCTTCTATTCTCTTCTCGCTTTTCTTTGTTTTTATATTTTTTCTTTCCTTTCTCTCTCTTCCCTTTTTATCCATTTTGTTTCCCTTCTTTGATTTATCATGTCTTTATTCGCCGGTTTTCTCTCCTTCATATTTTGCTTTTTATTCTTCTTTTATTTTTTTCATATCATGTATTTATTTAATTTTTTCTATATGTTCTTTTATTTTTCTTCTCTTCTTTCTTTGTTTTTTATTCTATTTTTCTTTTTTTCTCATTTTATTCCTTATGATGTTTTAATTATTTCATTCTTTTTTATCTTATAATTTCTTCTTTCGTTCTTTTTCATAATTTATATTTTTTTGCTCGTTTTCTTGTTTTTTTTTTTTTTTTTTTTTTTTCTTGTTTTATCTTCTCTCTCCGGGTAATTTTTCCTTCTATTTCTTTTTAATAAAAAAAAAATTCTATTTTTATTCCATCGTTCTTTCTAACTACCCTTTTCATTGTCTTCTATGGTTTTCTTCAGCTCTTACCTTGCAACCACACCTTAGAACGTAACGCCATTTCTCTAGTAATTTCAGAATGACCTTCCGACCATAATTTCTCTCGTCTTCTGCAAACCATTCTCATGAAAAAAAAAAGCCGGTATAGATCTCAACCGACTGTTGAGCCAACTTTTTCGGCACGTAATTCTCGGCCGCCATTTTGTCTTAACAGTTTGTTCTCTTCCCTTTGTTTCTATTATTTCTTGTTCGTTTCAAAAGCGCCATCCAATCATTACATCGGGTCTCATTTCTGTTTTTCTATGTCTTCCTTCTTGTTTGTGCTCAGACAAAAAATATTTCTTTTCAAGCAGATCCCATCTCCATTCGTTTTCCATCTATAATCGCAGACATTTGCACTCTTTGCGTTTCTCACTTTCCGCATCCCTTGTTATGTTTGTTTCTCCTTGAATGTCACTCCTCCATCTTTTGTTTTCATCCTCTTCTGTAAGCTTCTTTTTGTAATTCCTTTGTTTAACTTTTCCTATAAGCCATTTCCATTCTTCTTCTTTTTCCTCTTCTGTCTTTGACATCCTCTTGAAGTCTCTGTTTATGTAAAAATATTCTCCGTTTAATCCCTTTTCTTTTCAAACTCTGTGTGTGTGTGTGTGTGTGTGTGTGTGTGTGTGTGTGTGTGTGTGTGATTCTGTTTCATTCATCTTCCTTTGTTTTGTTTTTCACGTCTTCTAATACACTGGATTACAAGGCCATTACTGCGGAGAAATGACTGACATCAGAGAATGGAGTGACTCTTCATTCGGACAAGAGTAATTTTCCAACAAAATATTGGAAAAAAAATCAACGAAAAACAAAGAAGGGAGAAAAAGAAATACAATAAAGTTTTTAAAACGAAAGAACAGAAAGAGAAATAAATAAATAAAAACAAAAAAGACTATAAAATATAACGATAAGATAGAGAGATGTCCTTTTAGTTTATAACGGATTTTATCATATTGTAAAGTCTCTGAAGTTCGGGTAGTTAGTTATTTTAGTTAAAGATCATTAAAAAGTATTTCCAATGAATACGCTGCTCAAAGAAATGCAAGAGTATGGATACTATCAAGAGAATTGGAATAGACTAGAAGAAAAAAAGATTCCTAGCCTGGTCTTATTAATGTTTATATTTACTACATACTGTTATTCGTACAAAATAATAAACTGAGATAGATAGATCGATCGATCGATCGATAGAGAGAGAGAGAGAGAGAGAGAGAGAAAGAGAAAAATGAAGGAAGAGAGAGAGAGAATGAAAGATACATGGATAGATAGATAGGAAGAGATTAAAAAAGGAATGGCAGATAGATAGATAGATAGATAGGATGAGATTTAAAAAAGAATAGCTATAGATAGATAGATAGATAAATAGATAGATAGCTAGATAGATAGATAGATGGATAGATAGATAGCTAGCTAGCTAGCTAGCTAGCTAGATAGATAGATAGATAGATAGATAGATAGATAGATCTGAACTGACTGAAATATATCAATATATTTTTGACAGGTATAGAACAAAATCGACTGAAGGTGGAGATATATAACAAAAGATCTAAAAACCACTAAAACTATTATTATCTCAAAAGATAAAATAAAATTGCGTACAAAATATTTAGATTTCGGCATTAAATAACCAACTGAGATTCAGACTAAAAAAACAACCAACCAACCAACCAACCAACACATACAAGAAGACAGAGAGAGAGAGAGAGAGAGAGACAGACAGAAAAAGAGAGAGAGAGAAAGTGAGAGAGAGAAATAAACAAAGACACGCAAAGAAATCGAGAGGCACGGTTAAAATCTTTATACTGAAGTCTAAGATGAAACCGTACTTGTAAATTCCGAAAAGTATTCGGTAGGAAAAAGAAAGTTCGTAGCATTCTTCAATAGGTGGTGTTTGAATACGTGAATTCCGTCTCACGAATGACTTAAATTTATGATATTCTGAATGGTAGCATGGATCTTTTATACACTATTTACATTATTCGGACTATTGTCCTCATCATGTCGCCATATTTATTACAACGTTCCGGCCGTTGTACGCTCCGACCTTCTTCAGGTGGTTGGAATGTCGAACTGAACCCTTTATTTCGCTCACTGAGCGAGACTGTTCTAGTTGCACGTGCCATGTTTAATGGATGTCAGTTATCAGTTATCTCCTGTTAATTCACCTCTTCAACTTCTCCACTGCCTTAACCGGGTATTGAACGCACACTCTTTGGGCCCTGTCACTGGATCTAACCAACGTCTTTATCAACTTATCAAGGACACATAGCACAGTGGATAAAGGCGTTGGTTAACTTTGATTTAAATTCTATTTCTTGAGGTGAATTAATATTTGTGATAAGTAACTTTACATTATTTGAGGCGAATGAACAGAAAGGATCCGCTAGCATTTAAGTGCATCGATTCGTGTGTGAATTGTGAATGTTTAAATGTTAAAAATTAAAATGATGAAAACGAGATGCAGTTTCGTTATTTGATGTTATTTCACTCCCGGAAAAGAAAACCACTGTACAAACAGCAGAGAAGATATGAGCCGTTTATGTATATGGTTCCATAGCTGACAGTACTGTTCGTAAATTGTTTTCTATGTTCGGAAGTGAACATTTTGTTATGGAAAACCGAAAACGTTGCGACCGGCCTATGGTGGTTGATGATAACCAAACTGAAGATCTGTTTAAACATACTCCAGGTCACAAGAAACAGAACATTGCCGATACACGTTACATATTGGTATGAATAATCAAAAGTGGTCTCTCCTTGTTTTGCTATTCTCTGTTTTAAGAGAGCTATTTCTGTTTACTGGGACTATAAAAGGACAGTATACGCGAACTTTGTATTCTCAGTTGAATAAAACTTTTTTAAAGCCTACACCTGAGCACTTTTGTCATTACACATATCACATATGAGCATTGTAACACATTTGAAAACACTTGGATATATTAATCACAATAATATTTGTCCCGATACCCTATACTAGCGTTTCTTAACCGGTGCGCCCAGGTGCACTAATGCACCCTGAAAGGTAGTCAGGTGCGCTCCAAGTTAACAGAAGGGCAATTTATGAATTATGTTTATAATTTTAAAAGAATCTGTTTTAAAAAAGTTAGAGACACCAAGAACATGACTTCCATGTCGAAGTAAAGTTTTTGTTATTTGATATTTTAAACTGGATGCTAAATTCCTTAACCTTTAAGAAGGAGCGGATAATACTTTCCTTTTTGCCTCCCTCAAGCAATTTAAATCAGTCATTATCGACCTCTCTAAAAGAAAGAAAGAAAGAAAGAAAGAAAGAAAGAAAGAAAGAAAGAACAGACTGGGTTCTAGAGCCTTGGATGGAAACTGGTCTACCGCAGGAAAAATGGCAACCTACTGCAGGAAAAAAATTTACCTCGTCAGTCATGTATCGAAATATACATGATCACCTCCGCCTGTATCACGCATGGCACATAACTGACTGCTAATCTTTTGGGGGGGGAATGCAAAAAACAAAATGTCCTGACTATTTTTAATTATTAAAATTTAAAGTGTACCCTAGAGTCTTAGTTATTCTCTATGTGCGTCCTGAAGTAAAAAAAAAAAAAGTTGAGAAACACTACGCTATACCAAAGAAATTAAATCTCCCAGAATATTTCAATCTTCAGAAAAAAAATAGCTAGCTGGATTCAACTAATGATATAAGCTAGTTCATCCTGTTTGGTAGAAAACTTTAAAAATGTTTACTGTAAAACGCAAGAATAATTATCCTGAAACGAAGAGAAAATGTTGGCTCTTTTCAATAGAAAACCGAACGACACGTCGCTTTTTATCAGCCTTACTAATGAAGTACTTAAGGCGATTTGATCTTTCAACGAGTGTGGTCTCCTGCCCTCATAAGTTGTATCGCCTCTTTAGCACTAAAACCTCTTGAATCTTTTCTTTGTTTTCGTTAACGAACACCGCAGATAGAAGTGGTCTTCATTTTGTCTGGAGATCCCAGGGGAGATAATGTCTAGTTGAATTTTGGTCTTTGTTGATAAATAGTTTCAATGCCGGGGCCGGCGGGAATAAATCTAGATCTGATTTGTGGTTATACTGCCTTGGGATACACTTTCTTAAGCCTCAGTGTCTTTATTCCCATAATGCTCAGCTCGACGACATGATTTATAAAGAAATATTTACAGGCGATTCGTAATTGTCTACTTCTATCACTATTTTATCTTCTCTCTCTCTCTCTCCAAACAAACACACGCACAGACACGCATGCACACGTTATCACAAACACAGAAACATAGAATGCGAGATACGCGTACGAAACAAAAGCCTAGGAAAACTCAAATAGACAAGCAAAATATATGTTGCTAAAAAAAGAAAATATTAAAATATTTACATGACGTCATATGAGTTGCTGCTTTTGATGAATAGTTGAAGTTCATCTGTCGTCTTACATAGTGTTTCCATACCTCGGCGGGTATTTCAAGTATTTCCCGAAGCCACAAGGTGTTACTATTCATTTGGTGGGATTACAGAGGGATAATTAACTTTGAGCTTCTTCCAGCAGGTGAAACGAAAACGGGTAAGAAGTACTGCGATCAACTCACCAATCTCAATGCGGCCATTCAAGAAAAGCTGCAGCTTTTTTTTTTAGCAAATCGAAAAGGTGTCATTTTCCACTAAGTCAAATGTTGTAAAACAGACCTTGCAAAAGATTAAAGAGTTAAAATGTTAAATCCTCAAGCATCCACATATTCTCTTGACATGGCTCCTTCGGATATTCATTTGTTCCCGTCTCGACAGAACAATTTAAATGACAAAAGTCGTAAAATACCTCACAAGCTTCTTCCTCCAAAATCAACATGAAGCTTCTACAAAAATGGCACCAAAAAGCTTTTTGAACAAAGAGAGACAGTTGTTAAAACAATGGAGACTATGTGCTTGGCTAATGGATTTTTGGAGGAATACGTAAAATATGATTTTTACTTTTCTAATCGGGCACAAACTTTTGCAATGATCTAATAACTTAAAAATAAAAAAAATCAACTACATATACTAGAAGCATAATGTAACAAAAATCCCTGCATTAATAAAATGTTATCACATTGATTTCATAATAAAAATATCACCTGACAATACGAACTGACACCTGATGACGCGATATGAAAAAAACGACTGAACGCATTAAAAAGCGATATATATATATATATATATATATATATATATATATATATATATATATATATATATATATATATATATATATATATATATATAAATAAAATAAATATGGATCGGAATCCGACCGGATGATCCGATGAAGAGCAAACAGCAAACGTTTATCAATCTAACATGTTTCACTTTTATTAAATCTTCGTCAGAGATTGAGGTAAAATAGACAAAAAGACAGAACTTTGATATTTTCAATTTTGTTTGGGTCGATTCTCATTGGTCAGTCATGTATTACGTGCATTAAAACCGTACATAATTCTATACGTATATAAGTTTGTAATATTCTAATATCCAGCACATTATGGTCGTGTTCGTAGCTGATATTATTCAGTGTTGGTGTTTTCCTTTTTTTATTATTTATGATTCCTTTATTTTTTACCAATTCAATTATGAACACGGTTACAACGTAACATTGAACATTGAAGTCAATACTCAGAGGCAACAGGCTGTTTCATGCTAGACGCAATCGTCAATCCGCGAGTGTTGGCATTTTCTCGACTATTTATATATGTGGTCAGTGGTGCAATGTGGGTAATCCATTCTGGCGGTTATTTTGGCGGGAGTGGCTTGTTTATTATTTATTTGGGTTAATTTATTTTACTTGTGTTTTGTTTTCATTTTTTATTTTATATATTTATTTATTCTTTTCGGTTTTCGATGTTTTATTGACGTAGTAAAAAATAGGGTGGGGGATTTTTTACGTCGCTTATTTAATAGTTTGTCTTGATCTGGGAAGATAAAGCCATTTATTCGTCCAGTTTTTGGATTGATTGCCGTAGTCTATTCTGCTATTTTGGCGTGGGACAGTTTTTAATTTGTTTATTATTTCATTTATTTATTTATTTGGATTGATTATTTTTACTTGTTTTTGTTTGTTTATGTTTATCTTTATTAGTTCTAACAATTATTTTAGCGGAAGCGATTTGTTAATTTGTTAATTAATTTATTTATTTGGATTAATTTTTACTTATTTATTTGCTTATTTTATATTTACACTATTCGGTTTTCGATTTTTGAGTAACGTAGTATTTTGTATCGTTCTTTAGCAGTTATAGTTATTTTCTGATCCAATTTTTGGATTGGTTGTTGTAGTCTATTATAACGGTTATTTGTTTGTTAATTTGTTTATTGTTTACTTTATTTATTTGGATTGATTATTGTTACTTGTATTTTATGTATTTATTTTTAATTTTTATTTGTTCTGTTTCGTCTATTCTAATGGGAGTGGTTTGTTAATTTGTTTATTATTTGCTTGGGTTAATTTATTTTACTTGTTTTTATATTATTTTGTTTATTTTTATTTATTTTTTTCAGTTTTCTATTTTTAAGTAACGTATGAAGACGCCCACGTGCACACGCAAGTAAAATTATAAGCACATATTAGCGTACACAGTGCAATACCAGCATACATATATATCTACATGCAAATATCTTTACATTCCTACGTATATACGCACAACCAACAACAGCAAGAACTACAGACTTACACAAAAGTATGAAGATAAGTTAAAAACCCACACAGAATAATCTACGTACTTCCACAAATACGAAGATGTATAGACATAACCGTGTAAATACAGGCACACACGGGGAAACACTTCCAAACGATTGCTTTTAATGGAGGGCCGAATATCCATGTCAGAGTTCATATCCTTCACGGCTGACCGATAGACGACCTTAACATTGTCTTTGGGGACAACTCATAGATTCCTGTTAGAATTCATCAAGAGTGTCCCCAGAACACAAATCCATATGGCGTAAAAAGAAGTAAAACAGGAATTTTAAATTCGCTATAAAGGCCTTGTTTATCCTGAGATATCATTTCAGCGCGACTCATATGGTCAGATGGATTTAGGCATTTCATTTAAAAACGATCTGTTGTAAATTGAAAACCCGGTTCTTCTTCTTCTTCTTTTTCTTCTATTCGCCGTGCCCCTTCAGGACATGGACGATCATTTCCTGTCCTTTGTAGCGCTTAGTAAATTTTGGCTTTTTGCTATCTCTCCTGAATCCTGTTCTGCTGAACATTTACACAAGCCCTCAGCTGTTTTCCTCTGTCTCTCTTGTCTTCAATCTGCCCAGTGAGTGTGTTATATAGGAATAAAGTGTCGCTGCCGACAGTTGAGTTTGAACATAGATCACGAGAGAACAAACACAAGCGATCCTATTATTGAATTAAGTAAACCATATGGCCGTAGAGGAAACGCATATATGGGAGGTAGCGTGTGTCTAATTGATCGACATTTCTAGTCTATCCCCTATTACTCTTCGGATCGCTTTCTATCCTCTATTACTATACGGATCACCATTTCTACTCTATCCTCTATTACTATACAGACCACTATACTATTTCTTTATTCAGATCACTATACGGTGATTACTATTCGAGCGAGTATTATCGAGCAAGTACTATTTGTCCAACGGCGTCATTATAGTTGTATCTGCGATTACAAAGTGTCTACTACAACGAGCATTTCGAAAGTGACAACGAGTATTCGTTGATATCACAAAAGAGTGTCAAATTTTCTAAGTCCTCTTTCCTTATTATGCGCCCTGGAAATTTCAACTGTATCATTATAATGTTAACTAGAAGCGTCCTTTTGTTCTCATTTTCTGTAAAATTTCCTCGTTACTCACATGTTCAGACCATGGTGTTCTCAGCATCCGTCTGTAGAACCACATCTTCATTTGTGATGAGGGTGTCCAGCATTCACCGCTATATTATTGATATTACATGACAGTTTATTACTCTTTTCTTTGTTTCTAACGAAATTTTCCTTTTTCTTAATACTCCACTTAGCTATTGAAAAACATCTTTCGCTATTTCAATACGCCTTCAGATTTTGGTGTCACATTTTTCGTCCTCTGTGAAAACACTTCCTATATATTTACATTTTTGTAATTACTTGATTTGGGTATTCTAATTTCTCCAGGGCCTCATTAACGTTTCGATGCGAATCTCTTGAGTCTGACATAAATGCTGACAGCCTTAGATAATTTTGGCATTGAGAAGATCACAGAAATAATAACTTAAATCTACAACAGTGGGGATATACCGGAAGATCTCAGCAGATCTATTTTCATGACACTGCCTAAGAAACCAGGCGCAAACGTGAACTCCACCGAAGAATCAGCCTAATGAACCACGTAACAAAACTCATCATCCGTATTCTGATGAACAGAGCGCGCAGCAGAATCAGTCCAGAGATAGGACAAGAACAATGCGCGCTCGTTGAAGACACCGGAACAAGGAACGCGATATTCATGCTCAGAATGTTATCAGAAAGGGCGATACAAATACAGAAGAACGCATACCTATGCTTTATAGACGACGCAAAGGTGTTCGACAAAGTACGTCGCAAAGATCTGTTGGAACTGCTCAGCAACCTTGATATATTTGGGAAAGATATTAGAATAATCAAGAACCTATACTGGCAGCAAACGACATGCATGCGCATAGAGAATGAGTTCAGCAGATATACAAAAATAGAAAGGGGCGTAAGGCAAGGATGTATCTTCTCACCGGACTTATTCAACCTATACAGCGAGGCAATTCTGATAGAATTGGAAGTCCTACCAGGATTCGTCATTGGCGGTCACAATCTTAACAACATAAGATACGCAGATGACACAGTACTGATAGCAGATACAGAAAAGAAATAACAAAATCTCCCACAGAAAGTAGCGAAGGAGAGCGAGAAGAAGGGACTAAGCATAAACTACAATAAGGCAGGATGCATGATCATCAGTAAAAGGATGAGCACGATAATGCGATTTACAGGTCGAGGACACAATCAAGCAGATGTAGACATTTAAATATCTGGGAAGTGCTGTGATAGAGGACGGCAAGTGTGACGCTGAAATCCGAAAACATATTGGGATGGCCAAAGACGCATTCCAAAAGCTAGACAGAAAAGAAAAAAGTACTGAGCTGCTACGTGACATCTGTCCTCCTTTACGGCAGCGAATGTTGGACGGTCTCCTCAAAGATGATGAAGAGACTCAAAGCGGCGGAGGTATGGTTCTACAGAAAGATGCTAAGGATATCATGGACCGAGCGTGTGAGCAACAATGATGTTTTGATGAGGATGCAAACAAGGAGGGAGCTTATAGTTAACACCAGGAAGAGGGAGCTGAAATTTCTGGGACAAGTAATGAGAAAGGAGGGCTTGGAGAATCTGATACTCACAGTTCGAACAGAGCAAATGAGTGACAAGGAAAGGCAACACATGGCATAGCTAACGGGCGAAGGAGGGGGGAAGTAGCGAAGGGACAAAACTTATTGAGAACTACAAGGGATACGAGGAAGTGGTGAGCCATGATCGCCTACGTCCTGAATGGACACGGCATATAAAAAGAAAGAACCAGATCGATTACTTGAAACTTTTCTTAATTTATTGAATATTATTTACCATATTATAAAGAAATAACTATGATAATACTTTTTTATTCATAAATATATAAAAATGTTAAAAGTACAGAATAAGAAAATTTGAATGAACACATGACGACGAATAAGTGTAATTATAAATTTTGAAGAAAAAAAATTATGGGTATGTCTTTCATTTGCTCTCATTACAGAAATTCAATACAATAGATTGAGAGCATCTAAATTTATACATTTTTTCTCAAGAATTGACAACAAAAATTCTATTTATTTATTCAGGAAGAGACATTAGAAGTATATAGTTGAAGTGGGCTTTAGAAGGAACCGGAAATACAATCCTGAACAAGGGATAAATCTCTACTCCTGTTTAAAAGACCAGGGAGGAGTGTGATAATTATTTGCAAACTAATGGCTTTTACATATTTTTTTGCCAATGATATTGACGAAATATTAAAAGTAAATGAAATTAATGACTGTGTAAATAATTATTTATTTAAAACGACTCTGACCAAAATTTACTGATAATTATCAAGTAGCTATTTAAAATTTTACAATAAATATTTTACAAATATAATCAAGACACTGAAAATTGCATATTCTAAAATTCTGTGTTTGTGTTTTACTACTTTTGATTTTCCGTCTGCATTGGCTGAATTTGGTAGGAACTTTAGAAATTAGATGATTGTCATTATTCTTCCGTCAATAATCGTTTTGTCTTTATTTTTACGAGCCAATGAATAGAAACATTGTTTTTACTTACATCTTTTCACATAATATCACATCTTTCATTCACTATTGCAGTCTAAAGGAGCCAAACATATTGTACCTGAAGTAGCTTGAGTTTCCTTCAACACTTCCTAAAACGAATTCTTTTTATATGTTTGTCATCTGTAGGATAAGAAGTGGCGTTAAGGCATTTTGATAACAAATTGATTTCTCGCACAAATAATCATATTCAACATTTCAAATGGAAGAACTATGAGTGTTCCTTTTTAGCGAAATCGACTTTCTTGGGATATTTGCATTTTTAGCGAGGGGAAAAATTAACGGAAAAAATAGACTGGAAATAATGGATGGAAAAGAGAAAAACAAAAGAAAAAGAACTAGTTTTAATAAATAAATAAAGAAAGAAAGTGTAACAAAATAAATGCCCGAAATAACAAATAAATTTCAAGGAAGGAAAGAAGGAAAGAAAAAGAACGAAAGAAAAGTTAAATAAATAAATACAGAAAAAAAAAGAATAAGTAAAGAAACGCAGAAAGAAATAAAACAATGGCAGAATAAATGAAAACAGAAAGAAAGAATAAATAAAGGCAGAAAATTAAAAAGATAATAAAATATGAAAGTAAATGAAGAAAAGAAGAATCAATAGAGGAAGAAAGTAAAGAAAGAAAGAATACAGAAAAAGAAATACAGAAAGAAATAAAAGAATAGATAAGTAAATAAATAAATAATGAATGAATGAAAGCCGAGAGAAAGAAAAATAAATAAATAAAAGTAGAAAGAAGGTAGAATGTAAAGAATATTCGGAACCGAAACGAACCGATATTTAAAAATCAGGAGGACATTTGAATCAGCTACCTTAGTTTCAACCTTACTATCCTCAGGCGATTTTTATCAAATGACCTCTTTACGCTTTATTAAAAAAGAAACAAAGCATTAAGAGGTCATTTGATAAAAATAGTGTGAGGATATATATATATATATATATATATATATATATATATATAGATAGATAGATAGATAGAGAGAGAGAGAGAGAGAATATATATATAGAGAGAAAGATATATATATATATTGAATATATACATATATATATATATATATATATATAAAGAGAAAGAAAGAAAGAAAAAAGTAGAAAGAAAGTAAAAAATATTTCAAAAAAGAAAAGAAAAGGAAACAAAGATATTGAAAAAAAGTAATGAAAAGTGTAAAATAAAAAACGAAAAACTATATAGAAAGTGAGGGAAATCATAGAACTAATAAAATTATCCCCCGAGATAATAATTATAAAACCCATGTTCCTAATTACCATCGACATGATTTCACTTTTTCCTCTTCTCCTAATTTTCTCGTTTCTAAAATGTGAAGGTCGAAAACTTCCGTGTGGTACTTCTGCCTCCACCTGCCAAGTTTCCGTCCAATCTTTCACCAAATAAGAATTGCTTGGTTCTTAATTGCAAGAGTTGGCAATCGAAATTTATATTCAGCGTTCACAAAACGCACCTCTCTTGGTTCGGACTTACAAACATGCACGCTCGTGTTGATGCACCGATATGCCGCCAGTCGAAAAATCCAATTAAATTCAATGACCAATTAAAATAATGAAGAATAGCTAAACGTGGTAGAGAAAGAGAAGGAGATAAAAAATTTAAAATAATATAACATGGTAGTGGCTTGAAAAGGAAGAGGATGACTGAGACTGGAGCAATCAGAACTTCAAATGGAGATGGTGAGAAATACAAGAGAAAGCCTTGGACGGAAACGTGTGAAGAATACGACTGTTATTGTTTAAACTTTAAGTAGGCTTGAAACGATAATCAGCATTGATGTATTTTTCTTTTGTTTCTATGTTTTTATGTTAAACAATATCCATTATTAGTTTCGCCCTTTGCGAGATCAATGCTTCTCCACTCAAAGTTTAATATTGGGGCATATATTTGTCCTATAAATTAAGAGTATATATCATTTACTTAAAAAAGAAAAATACACAAATAAACATTTTCGCTGTTGTGGACGTATTTATACGTCCTTATGTAACTCATATTGCTTGCTCTTGATGTATAGATATATTTTCTGAACAGCGCGAAATCTGAGCGATAAACTTGCTTGCACTTCGTACTATTCCCAAACTAGCACATAAAATAATTTACTACGACCTGTTTTGTGAATTATTTTTTATTATATTGCGTGTTGGGTGTATTAGTCTACCCTGCGGTTTATAAAACCGTAATCAAAACGGCGGTGCTGATGACAAATCGCCGTCAGCGTTTTTATAGTCATTCATTACCAGTGAATGGAAATTTGCTATTTTCCCCCAAAACGGGCCAGTACAGCCAGTTAACAATGCTATAACAATGGAGCAGTGAAAATAGATTAAAACGAGATAACATTTCCAGATCATAAAAATCTTTCAGTACATTGAAAGAAAGAAAGAAAGAAAGAAAGAAAGAAAGAAAGAAAGAAAGAAAGAAAAACAATCATTATTTACCAGATTCTTAACTTACGTTAAACATATATATCAACATTATATATTTATTTATATCGCTAAAAGCCTTCCTCGCTAAGGGGGTGGAATGTTCCGCTTTATAACAACTTTAAAAACTTCACATTTAGATCAGAAACAACAAGAAATTTTATTTTTGGTTGTTAAAATTAATCCTTAGAAATTGTTACTGTTGAGCGTAAGAAGTTCAAAATTAGCTTGGTTCTTGCTCTAAAATGGAGAGAGAGAGAGAGAGAGAGAGAGAGAGAGAGAGAGAGAGAGAGAGAGAGAGAGAGAGAGTGTGTATGTGTGTGTGTGTGTTATAGTGAAAGACACCTTATCTAGGTAATAGACTCTCCCACCTATTATAAGTAGGAGTCAGTAGTAGTCGAGGCGACGAGGATGAGATTCGAACTCACGGGGGAGACCCCAATGGATTAGCAATCCATTGCCTTAACCACTCAAAGGTTGTTGTGGAGTTATTTCCACAATAGAAACTGTATTCGGACTAAATGCGTCCTAAATAGGTTAAACGTACAGAAACGTTAGGAACTTGTAATAAAGTGTTACGCAGAGTAATCGAGTTGTGGTCGCTGAACACTACTCCTTCCCTCGACTACTACAGACTCCTACTTATAATAGGTGGGAGAGTCTATTACCTAGACAAGGTGTCTTCCACTATAACAGAGAGAGAGAGAGAGAGAGAGAGAGATTTTATTCGAATTTACCCCATGCAAGATAGTAAAGTCACTAAGACACAATAGGTTACTCGGTGTGAAATAATTAGAAAACAGAAACATTACGAAGGAGCGAGAACAAGAGAAGTGTAATGAGGAGGACAGTAGACAACGAATGACATCGTATTTAAATTTTTGAAGATTAAAGTTGGCTGGAAAGCATGTAGCCGGAAGAGAGTTCCACGAGCAAGAAGTGCGAGAAATGAAACTGTTAGCATAGAACTTACGTTTACATCTAGCCAACTCAACTGTAAATTGATGAAACCCCGTCGCCAATCTAGTACTGCGCTTAAATTCATATGCCTACGTACCATAGCAAACAAAAATTGCCATGAAAATATTTCTGGAAAAAACACAGGGAAGCTACTTTACAGCGGGAATGTTGACTGAAGCCGATGTGCCAAGTCACGACAAATATTAATATTACTGATTCTTCTTTTGATTTTATAAAATTCTTTAAATATATAGCAGGGGCATCGGGTCATATGTGGCTGCAATATTCTAAGCAGGGGTGAATGGTAGACTTATAGATATGTCAGATAGATTCTAGAGAGAAAAATTGTCTCGCACGACACAGTGAACCAATTTTCTTAGCGGCTGACCGAGCAATGGATTCTTGGTTCAGTTCATATTTTACAAACTTTGGGAGTGGGTTCTTCACACCAAAACAAGGACAAAAACTCATAAAATATATGTCCGCAAATCATTCTTTTTTGAGTTATTAAATTAAAGTAAGTTTACAGTAGATGGCGCTGTGTTGCCATGTAGACTTGGTTACATTGGTCATTCGTGTACATTTGTGGCTAGTCTGTCGTCAACGTTTAGCGTGTGTAGTAGTGAGTTAACTGAGAATTTTCCGTTTAACAATGGCAGGGTATTCATATCATGAGCAGGCAGATATGATTTTTACGTACGGCCGCGCGGTTGGTAATGGACGCGAGGCTGCAGATTGTGTTTCCAGACCGAAGGCAACCGAGTCATCCAACCCTTGCTTTTGTTTAAGGTCGGATTCCTGAGACAAAATCCGTCGTACCACTAACTATGAATCGAGGAAGACAAGATCCGCTCGTACGCCAGGTCACGAAGAACACATTCTACATGCTATCAGAGACGATCCAGGTATCAGCACAACTCAAGTGGCCCAAACAATTCGTGTATCTCATAGTACCGCATGAAGGCTACTTCAAGAGCAGCTCATGTATCCGTATCATTTGTAACGTGCATTTGCAAATGTACACATTGCAAATGATACGGATATAGGATACGGATACATTTACAACGAAGTATTTGCGGACATATGTTTATATGGACTTATATCTTTGTTTTGGTGTGACGAACCCGTCATTAAAGTTTGGAAAAGTATTTTTGATACACCCTGTATATATAATTACAAACAAGTTATGTTAAATTCAGCCGACTAGCACTGTCTGTTAAATGTCGGTTGTATGTTTCCAATTTTCGAATAAGCTGTACATCAGAATGTAATTTTGAATAAACGTTCCTAACAGGAACTGGGTAGTTTAAGTATATATATATATATATATATATATATATATATATATATATATATATATATATATATATATATATATATATATATACTACGGCCTATATCGAGAAGACCTACTAAAGAAAAACAAGATACCATGTATCTTTATAGGGTAAAGTTTGAATTACCTGTTTAAGGAACACACATCTCATGTAAAATCAATCATCTTAACCAGCCTAACTAAGGAATTTCTGTTTCTTTTTCGTAAATATTTAGCATGATACAAACATTGACAGTCTTTAGAAGCGGGCATCAAGATTCATCGCATATATAAATGAATCGATTTCGGCATCAGTCTTTCTTTTATACAGGTTTCACTGAATGAATGTGATAAACAAGGAAATGAATTTATTCTGATTCTTTTTCTCAGTTTCTTACAGTTTTGCTTTTTGAGGGACTAAGAGAGTGTAGATAATGTCCGTAGGGATTATTTTCCCAAGTATTTTCACCCGACTTAATTAGTTATTTTCGAGAAGTTCGTAGTTTGTCTTCTTATACCTTCATATTTAAATACTTCCTGAAGGGACTCTTTTTTATTTGAAAAAAAAAAAAAATGAAAAGCTTTTATCTTTAATTTGAAATGGCATTTTGTAATATGTAACTTAAAAAAAAACTCATTAAAATCAAATACGTAAACCACACTTTTATCGATTTTGAAATGGCTGCCTATTTTCTACTAGTGATGATGGGGTGTTCAAGACGAAGTAAAAAAAAATAAAAAAATCTGAAATGATAGTATTTCAAAAGACATGCATTTCACACTTGAAAAATTATTGCAACATAATCTTCGTAGCCTAATTTCTCCCAGAAAATAAAATTGTTCCAGACTAAATCCAGTCATTTTTTAAAAGCTTGAATTGCATCCTTTCTCCACACTCGAAGCAGATGCTCATAAATAAATATGTATTTTACCATTTACAAAAGAAAGAAAAAAACTCACTTTAGATTTTTTGCTCGATTTTGTATACTTAATTCTGTTTACACGAGACATGATCATGTTAAGATGAACTCTCTTCGTAGTTCATTAATTATACGCAGTGGTATCGGAAAGTTCCTTGCCTTTACGCACCGAAATCGTAACATTCAAAAGAAATGAACGTGCCACTAACGCTCACTGATAAGTAGAATACTGAATCAGCTTGACAACAGGCTTCCTGCTATCTAGCATAGTTCAATCATTACACGAGATTTTTTAACGGTGTGCTGGAACGACTCTGCAATCTTTCCGATAACTGAACAATTTTAGAAACGTGCATGTAGTCTGCTCGTGTCCCGACAAATTTGCTACTGAAAACATCGAATTGCTTCGACAAACTTTTTTCGTGGCTTCTTTCGGTTTAACGCATGTTTTTGAGTGGCACGCGTATTTCAAGGCCCGTAGAGTGTCTATTGAAAATGATGGTCGTTCAGAGGACCACTTATCAGCGAAACACCAGAAAATGGGGAAATCAGGATTGTCGTCAGTCAGTCAGATTTCTCTTATAGTTAGAATGTTATGGAGTCATCTAAAAGATCCTAGTCTGGTAACCTTCCAACTTATATTAGTCTGACTATGCATTGATACACGCGTAGATTTCCTAAAATTGTTCAGTGAGAATTTTCGTCGCGTACGGTACGTATTTGCTATGTTAGGGTAGGGGAGATTATCTTAACCTCTCTGTCACTGACAACTAGTCGACAAAATTCCCCTGCTAATAAAGGTGGCCAATACAGACAATATGCATTGTACTGTTTATTCCCACAGGAAATATTTCTCATGGATAATAAAGGCTGATTGGCTTTCAGTAAAAATCAGAGACAGTACAGACTTTGGTGCATTGGCTTGAAGACAGCCGAGGAGACTAACGCAGCAATAAAACCAAGACGGTTTATTATTTAACAACGACTATAGTAGCTAAGCACCAGTTCGCGCCACATACGATGTCATGACAATGTCACATTACTGTATAGTCTTATGCCAAACTAGATAGGGGTTTGCAAATCATTTTCTTTTTTGATTTTGGAATAAAACTGTGAATGAGTTTTGTTTGGTGGCTTGCATCTGTCACCAGGGCCAATGGACTCAAACCCAGATAAAGGTCAAGATCTTGAATGATGATTTTTAAAGCAGGCAACTCTCGACTTGAAATATTGGAGTTACACAATCTTCTTGTGATAATATCTCTTCTATAATTTAGCCTTGTGTCATCCTAAGCTTAGTCAATATCATTATTAACAATTTTGCAATATGATCGTTTTTAGCAACCAATCGCGCTGAAACCGTATCATATTAAGCAGGCCCCATATGAATCTAACCCAGAACATCAACCTTATGGCTTCTCTGTCAGGATAGCCCTATTTACAAGTGTCTATAACATGACAGCGAGACCTGATTCTATTTCCATATATTATCTCGCACGCAGTGAAAATGACAACAAGCACAATGGCAACAAGTGCTTTGCACTTAAATGAGTCGTGTGCGTGTAAACCAGCTTTTGCGGAAGTCAGATGATGAATATAGACGTCAGACTGGTGGATTATGAATGACATGCACAGGTGATGGTCATCAGAGCATGAGTTTTCCGGACAGAGACCGGATACGATCGGCCAGCTGTCGTCGTATAAAGGATGTGTCTTGCTGTATTTATTACATGCGTTGGGTGTGTTGCTGCGCGTCTGTGTACAAAGGCACACGCCAGAGTAGATCTCTGCGAGAGAAAACGCTTGAATACATGTAGATGATAAAATATTTAGGGATAAATATAGATATTTGATGGATGTGCAAGTAGCGTGACGAAAAGTGTAATTGGTGAGACGAGTTCAAATTCTGTCCTCGTTAGTCGCGTTCACATTTGCGCTAATGTCCTTAGGAAAAGCATGAATCCATCACCTTTCCCAGCTTTGGGTTAAATATCAGGGTAGACGTTGTTGGTAACTGGTATAGAAGGAAAACTCTGAATTCAAAACCCTATGAGTCTCTAGTGGGACACATACTCGGACCGTAACTACGGTCCGCTCAGCATAGTTGCAGTGTAAACCATATAGGTTTTGTGGGGTTTTGAAAAACACAAATGAGCGTGACCAGACGGGTTACCCGGAAATGAACAGCAATCCTGAAGATGAGAAATAAGTCATTTGCAATGTACCTTCAAATCGAAATTGTTCTGATGATGAGTTTAGCATGGATGACAGTCATTCTGGGAGCAGGACAATTCTGAATTCAAAGCCGCGAAAAAAGTAAAAGGGAGCTGATCTAATATTCATCCCAAGAAGTCATAGCCATTCACGGATAATAAAGAAAAAGAAAACGTGGAGAGCCATGATCATCAACATCATGAAAGGAGATGGCATTAATGAAAATATATGAAAAGTGGAGCTTGAATAAATCTGGTAGACGTGATGACATAACTGATACTACTGATGCCAGCATTTCAGTCCGTTCAGCGGTACTTCCCGTCGAGATGCGGGCAGCAGAACGGGAGGCCATCTGAGAAAGGCGCAACGGAGTTTATTCTGTGGTTTCCCTTGCCCTTGCTGCTCTTGCGGAGGCAGCAGCCGTGCGCCGTCCAAAAAAATTTCTTCTCTTAGGCGGCATTTTAACCAATTTTAAAAAGGCAAAAGTAATAACAGGTATGTAGGTTTTTTGAGTGCAAAATATACGTGTAGTCTAAACGTAGTCAGGTTAGAGGGACCCCAAAAATGTATGTAACTATATCAAAAGGGGATCGAAAACAAAAAAGTGAAGTTTAAAAAATTCAACTAAAGCTAAAACGGTAGTAAGTAATTTGGTAAGTAAATTCGATAAACGCGGAAACGGATGTAGTTATAACTCAGAAGTACAAAAAAAAAAAACAGTTTGGATACATAATCAACAACTTGCGGTTTCCGTAAGAAGCGAATGAAGTGATCTATTTGCGGGACAGTAATTGCAGAAGCGTGAACACGCGTGCGAGTTATGGTATAGCGAGGCGGTTGGCCGGTTGACCTTGAGCGCACATACTAAGGTGACGTACGTACGCACGTGCACACGCGTGCATAAGAGAACTGCTCGCGCGTGTGATTGGATGGTCCCAAGGTTAAACGCTTGCAACCGTGCCAATGAGCTCGCAGTAACCTTGAACAGTTTACGCGATTGGTTAACCTCCAGCTGGGTTAGTCAAAGCAGTGCACAGTGACGGATGACGTTTCGAAATAGTATCTTGTGACTTTATTGTATCGGGTTTTTTATTGATAAATATGAAAGCTATATAGTTCCTCATTCCAAAATAGGCGTTGCCTTTATGATTTACGTCGTCACCGATGTAGCGCAGTCTCTCAAAGTCAGCCAATCAGAAAATGTGATTTTGAAGCTTCATTTTTCTTTGAAAATACAAGCGTTTTTATACTTCTTACGAACAAAATTTGAAGCAATGTTAATTTCGTTTACTGATGGATGATGAAGGCATTTAAGTAGCACGAATTTAGATGAAAACGTGCGAGAACTTTTTTGGGCAGCGATGCGCAGCAGTAAAATTATAGCGAGTAGGTGCTTTTTGCTACATGTAAACGGCATGAAAAGACATAACAGCCCCCCCCCCCCGGCGTCCCCTCGAATGAAAAAATGCAATCAAATGTGACAAATTTGACAATTGGGGGGAACCGATACTGTCCACTTGGCTTAAAAGTGATGGCGTGAAATGGCATGAAATGTGTTAGTGATAGCTCACTGAATTCAATCCTATGCTTTAGTAGGCTAAATGGGCTACAAACTCCTAAAAAGCAGCAGTTTCACCTTGTTTTTACTGATTTTTCTGGTAAAATTTGATATGTAGCTCTGTAAATCCATTTTAAAATAGCCTTGACGTTTACTTTACTGTGCAAATGCAGAAAACATGGAAAGTAATGCATGCCTGCATTGAAACATCAAAAGATTCTTTTTAAAAACCATGGTATGAGTGTTAGATCCTGAAATAAAAGTAGGCTACCTGAAACCTCTACCCCAATTGGGATGCCTGATGCGCGCACGCGTGATCCCCCCTCCACACCGTTCACACATGATCTCGCATGACCCCGGAGCGTGAATGGTCCAATCAGCCACGCGTGACTAATAACACTAATCTGATTGGCTTTTGGAGCGCAAAGTTCGGCTGCGACAGAAATCCTTTACTGTGATAACTTTTGCATCCGAAACCAAAATATGACCATTCTTGTCCTTTCTTATTCCCATATAAACACTTAAATCCGACTTTTTTTTTCTAATTATGTTACCGCTATTAATGACACGAAAAGTGCCCATACCTGCTTGTGTGCAGTGAACGCACATAATTACACACGCGTGCATACGATCAAAAACGAAAAATCGATAATATTGTTTTAAATATTGACGTAAATCAATTTTTGGCGCCGTCAAAACCTCTGCAGGACCATTAGCAGTAACTGTGTCAAATTTGGTTGAAATCGGTTGAAAAATGTACGAGATCCGATCAAACATATAAACGTACACACACACACACACACACACACATTCTGTCTTTTATAATAGATAAAGATATATAAATAGATAACTATTCTGAGCTAGATAGTTGTGTGGTTTTATTATTGTATTTCGTTCTTCAGGTCACGCAACGTCTAGCAATAAACTGCATATCCACGTCATATGAAGCGAACATACAAGGTGCGATGGATAAATTATCGTCTAAATTACGCAGAAATGAAAATAACACTGACATCTCATTTTAACAGATATATTTACCAAAATTACGCAAAAATATCTTGAAATACTAAAGAGTAAATTGGCTTCAACCATGACCTCCAGACGACCTCAGAATCTCCTGCAAATCTTCTGGACTGTTTCCTTAAGTTGTTGAATGCTGCCATAATCCTTGCCTTCAGTTCATCTTTGGTGTTGCAAGGAGTTTTGTTGGTCTCTCGTTCAACTATGCTTCACATAATAATCAAGGGGGTTGAGTCTGGAGAGTTACGTGGCCAGTTGTAAGGGGTCGTAGAAATGGACAGCCATGACTGAGTTCTCTTGCTTGTGTGGCACGGTGCAGAGTCCTGTTGCCAGATACAGTGTATTCCAGCAGCCATCCTCTTGACCCAGAGCTGCACTACCTCCTCAAGGCACTTGATGTAGGCCTCCATGTTGAGATAGAGGCCCTGTCGGAAGATGAATGGAAGCACAACGTCACCATCACTAGTGATCACGTCAAACACATTTGTAATCACCATTAGACTCATCCAACTCTTTCCGAATCCTCTGCACTATCCTCGGATTGATACACAAATACTCTGAAATGTTCGTATTAGAGCTTCCGGCGCGAATGCCAAGCAGTACTGCATGCCATTTCTAAATTTCTGGCAGAGTGAATTGCGACATGGTGTTCTTTTTCTCACAGACTGTGTCCAACTGACCCTACTATACCGTGCAGTCGACAAAATAAAAATAAAAAACAAATAACGCGCATGCGCGGAATTAAAAATATACATGTGACAATTTACTCATTGCACCCTGTACGTGATACAAGTTAACTTCTATACAGAAGAGAAAATATTTTAATTGGTTGATTCGTTTTCTGTGGTTTATCAAAATTTTTGGAGGTTATTTCAAGCCAGAATTATTTTTTTTACATTGTAATTTTTTTTGTAGATACAGTGTAACCCGGATATAAGAGACCCGAATATAAGAGAAACCCGAATATAAGAGAGACTTTCTCTGGTCCCAAATTAGAGCCTGTGTTAATGTATATATAATAGACAAAACCCGGATATAAGATAAACCCGGATATAAGAGAGTTTTATCTGGTCCCAAATTAGAGCCATACTTACCTAAACAAAATAGACCAAACCCGGATATAAGAGAAACCCTGATATAAGAGACTTCTTATCCGGGCCCCAACAAGTCTCTTATATCCGGGTTACACTGTAATAATAGTTTAGTGATTCAAGTCTTTGTAATAAGCCCACAGCTCGGGGAGAATAAGAGGTGGATTCGTACAAGGGTATCTGCGCGTAAGAGAGTATAATGAACCCGACGGAAAAATCAAACTCGGCTCTCTGGTTAACAATTTCGAGCCATTATTCATCTCACAACCCGCACATTCAAGTTTACAGCACCTGGTATTCCCAAGCGACCAAGAAAACAATTTAAATAAAAATAAGAGGAAAACAACAGCTTGTAAGTTTAATTCTTACTTTCAGGTGCCTGAAAGAAGGAGGAGTGTTGTTTATTTATTTATTTATTTACCGAGAAAATTCTCCATCTCCACCACCCGGACTTTTTAAAACCCCCACCTTGTTTATTAATCCCGAACTTTTCTCCAGAACTCAAAAAGGAAGCAGTAATTATTACAGTTGATTCATGTTTTGGTGTTGTTTAAAGAATAGCGTTTTATAGTTTTTTTGTTTATTCTTTCTAGATTGTCTACATTCCATATCGAATGTATGACGCCAAACTCGTTCAAAAATGTCTAAACTCTGTATTCGAGGATACCCAATCCCTATTGAAGAGGTTTGCTCAGGCGCATTTGTGTTTATTCAACACCCACAGATCCCACCTGTGATTTATATTGCATCTATGCTCAGGTGACATGAGAGCCTGATCAACAATTTGAACAAGGTCAGCAGGTTCAAGCCCTCGAATTTGTGACTTCGTGCTAGCACAGCTATCGACGGCCGCAACGGTTCCGCCTACCCAATTTCACAAGTTATGGTTTTCGGGCACTTTCCAAAGGTGCCGCACACTGGGATCGACCCCTCCAAACGTCCGATAACATGAGGAAGTCCCCTTTCCTGACATATCGACCATGGTGAGATTCGAACCCGGGCCTCATGGTCAGAATGCGGCCACGTTCCTATACTATCAGCTGTATACAACCACTTTCTCAGATCAGTGGTTACAAATGGTTTCGAACGAATTAAGCCTGTAGGACGTAACAATGACAATTCTTCGTTGAACACCATGGACTGGCGCTATAGAATCACAAAGAACCGTGCCAAATAACAGAATCCACCAAACTTAAGAACATTCAATAGCAACAACTTAAATGGATATCGCATGTAAGTCGAAGAGAAAATAATGACAAAATCAAAATATTGATGTTCCCCACTACTTCGAGCAAAAGTTTAGGAAGAAAGCCTCCATCAATACTAGAAAGAGCAATAACAGTTACTGGACTAGAGAAACATATTTTCCTGACAAATTGTTTTACTAGAATGATTTTTATAAATGTCAACCGAAGGTAGCACTATTTTCTCCGTAAATAAATGACAAATGTTTCCTTATAAGGAAACAGCTCATATTACCATAACCATAGTTCGATAAACTTAATGATTAAAAAAAGTTTTTTTTAATTCAATTATAATTGTTGACTCTTTAAATGATTTCTGACCCTCCCGTTTTATTAAAACTCCCCATTTATTGCACATTGAGAAAAATTTAATCCCCCAATTATTAAGACCCCCTCCTTCTTGTATTAGGTAACTAAAAGTACATAATTTCAAATACTCGAAAACATTATTAAGTTCACAAAACAAGTAAAGCCTACCACTAACCTCTAAAATTACTCCAATGTCGCCAGTGTAGACCCACATTACTTCCAGGTCAATGAGGGGATAGCAAAGTTTCTGTCTATTTTAAATTAATTGGATCAAAAAACCGAAGCACGATTCACATGACTGTGTCTATATATCAATCATTCGGTAATAAAAAAAAATATTCTCAACCCCAGTAATTTTAAATGCATAATATATTCTATTCATAGAAACGTATCCCAAAAATATTGTCGGCATTAAATAACCCATTGAGGTTGATATGGCGTCAAACAAAATAAACCAAGCCAAACCTATATATATATATATATATATATATATATATATATATATATATATATATATATATATATATATATATATATATATATATATATATATATATATATATATATATATATAAAAAGATAGAGAGTCGACGGATAATAATAATCTTAGTTTAGTCTGGTAAAGGGCCATGTCAATAAGACAATTGGAAAACAATACGAATGTATGTAACTCTAAGACGCAAACAAAAAATAAGAGTGAATATTGGGTTAGGAAACAAGGTGGAGTAATGGATAGCAACTCGGATAAGAAATCGGAGAGCCGAGTTCGAATTCCAAGCGAATCCACTACATTCATTTACGGGCTAATACCCTTGAGAAAGGGATAAATCCTCTTCTCTCCGGCTATGTGTAAATTGCAGGACAGACCAGGTTCTATATCCTTGGATGGCAACTGGTCTACCGCAGAAAGAAATGGCAACCTACTGCGGGCAAAAAATCTTCCTCGTCAGTCAGGTATCGAAAGATATATGATCCCCTAAGCATGGCACATAACTGAATTGTTCATATTTCAATGTCTATTCCATTAAATATTAATGACCTTCAATGGTAACGGTAATATTAACCATTTCCTTAAAAAGGAAACATTTGGGAGCGAGTATCACTGTCGGTTGCAATCTATAAAATCTTTCTCTTAAAGTAATGTTTCCAAAAAGTAGCTCTCACATGTCCAGCAGCTGTTATCGGTCTTTCCATTATTGATGGGGGTTTCCTTCCTAACCTTTTGTTAGAACTAGTTACATGTAATATCTGTTTTAGTTGTTGCTGTTTTTTTAAAATTCCTCGGGTGATGTGGTTTACTATTATTGAATACAGATCTTTGATTAGGATTCTTTAGAGCCAGTCGACAAAGTTGGAAGAAATGTGGTCATCAGTAAGACCAACAGCTTTCCTTTACTCAAAGCCATTTTAACCATTGATCCGCTAAAGCAAATGCATACAGTTCACACTTTAGATATTTTTGAACGAGTCCGGCGCCGTGCATGACATCCATATGAAAGTCAATATCTGATGTGGCTATTTAAGAACATGACTCAAATTATTAGTTTAATGTTTTGGTTTGGTAGCATCTCGTGGTGATGAACAATTTCTTAAATACCATGTTCCGGCAAGTGATCATACTATGTTTAGACAGAAATTCTTCATTTACACCTGTTTAATTAAATAGAATGTAGAGAATGTCTACATTTCCTGTAGTTATGTTCCTCAACAACATCGACGACGACTATTAAGTATTAAGCATGCAGTGTTGATTCCTATGCCCATACTTTCTCTCACTCACTTCTCTCTGTATATATATATATATATATATATATATATATATATATATATATATATATTAGAAAGTTATTACATATATATATATATATATTTTTTTTTTTTTTTTAAGCTTATCACTCCAAGCAAGGCTGGAAGCCACTAGCACGCAAGGGGTTACAGAAGGTTTGGAGGAAGAGCAGATAGGAGTGGTAAAGGAGGGGATGTGGAGAAAGATAGTGGATCGATTAAGGCAAGGGGGTTACAGAAGATTTGGAGCGAGAGCAGATAGGAATGAAAGGTGAAAGGATGTGGAGAAGGGAAGTGGATAGATCAAGGCAACTGGAGATGTCGATTGACGTTGCACTCAAATAGTTGGAGATTATATTTGTCAGGGAAACAGGAATAAGGAAGGGAGTTCCACGGGCGAGATGTGCGAGACATGAAGCTATTGGAGTAGAAGAGACGTCTACATCTAACAGTTTCAACGGTGAATGGGTGGGAACGGGATGCCAGCCTCGTAGGACGTTTAAATTCATGAGGCCTGGAACCAGCGAAAGCAGCTCATCGGAGCAATTACCGTGAAAGTATTTGTAAAAAAGACTCGGGTAAAAATATAGGGAAAAGAAATTGAAAATGGAGTCTTTAAGAATATTTATTTAGAGTAACTTCGCCGATATCACAGTTCTTCGATTTTCAAATGTTAAATTGGGATAGAGAGACGTGCGAGTATGTCATAATAATTGCGAAATATACCATGGCCTATGTACACGACTCTCTATCTTATTTTAACTTTTGTAAACCATAGAACTGTGAAACCGGTAAAGTTACTCGAAATAAATATTCTTAAAGACCTGTTGTAACCTAGAAAGGGTTACTGAATGAGGAATAACCAAAAGGGAGGTTGGAAATGAAATGGTAATCTTTATAACATCAACAAAATACAATACTCGCCAGCAGCGTGAAGTAGGTAAACCACTGCTAGTGGTGAACTACTTAGACAGCATATTACCCTCTACTTACAATAGTGTCCCACGTATTTATGAGGATTGGGGCATACCAATTAGTGTTCATAGGT
>OZ038483.1:54306054-54321054 GCA_964036315.1 Acanthosepion esculentum | reverse complement strand
AGAAATGGCGGTTGCATTTTGTTATTTCAACGGTGGGACCTCGTTGCCAATTTAGTAACAGACTTAAATTCACGTAGTCAGGACATCAGGGGAAAAAATCCTGTCAGAGTAATTACCATGAAAATATTTGTAGAAAAGATAAAGGGACGCCAAATCACGTCTATGAGAAAGTGACGCCAAATCCCGTCTATGAGAAAGTGACTGAAGTCTAGATGCCTGGTCAGGATCAGTAACATGACAGATCCTTCTTTGGATTTTTTCAAGAATCTCGAGATGTACAGCAGGTGCACGAGACTAGATATGGTAACAGTATTTAATAGACGGACGAATGAGAGATTTGTAAATGTGCAAGATGGATATCACGGACTACATAAACAAATACTGTATATATCGATTAGGAAAATCTAAACGGGTCTACATATAGGTTGGCATGTCGATTAATAGATCGAATCTCAAACTGATTGATTTATTGATAGGAACATATAATGACTATATTAGATAAAGTCAGTTCGGTTCATATTAACGAAACTCGGCATGATCGAAAACATACCGTTATTATACGCTCATTATTGAATTTCATTGACTGTTCAATTAATTCGATCTCATTATCGTTGTCGGTTCAGTGATTTCCCAAATAACATTTCCTATCAGTCACATTGTTCGTATTAGAGCGTTGGGATAAAACAGGAAAAAGTAACGTCATTTTACAAACGCAGTTTGCTCCTCAATCACCATATTGTTACTGCTTATTGTAATGCCTTACTGGAATTTTATACTGGTTTGTAATCGAAGAATATAAAATGGTCTTACCGGTGAATGTTTTTCTTAATCATTTCGCCCCAAGTAAGACAATATAGTCAGTAAGAATCAAGGGGTGTGAGGGAATATGAGTGTTATAAGAACACTAAGACCAGAAAACACCTTAACGATGGCTTTAACTCTAGAACAGTAACCATCAATTAAAGTTACACAAATACTAACCATGGGTATATCATACCCGATTTTGAAAATAGCAACAACAAAAAAAATAAATGAATATAATCTTTATTTGAAATATTTTACATGCGGGCACTTCAAACTTTGTCCTTTGAGTTAACATTAATAGGAACTGAAAAACATATTATTTAGGTAAGAAAATCAGGTACTGAAAATTGTAATTAAAAATAGGAAAATTTGCGCTGGGTATTATATACCCATGGTTAATGTTCTGGGGTTAATAAACAAAGTGGCCAGTGACGCTAAACAAGTAAAGGATCAAGCCGAAGGAGGCTACAAATATACAAGGGGGTTGAAAAGTAACTCCCTATTTTTTTGTATGAGTGGCCAACCAGAAGAAGTCCTGACTTAACACCTTGTGACTTTTTTTTAGCGGGGGGGGGGTGTAAAGGAGCAAATCTACTATACCAAACCAAGACTTTGAAGGGTGAATACAAGAAGTTATGTTTTCCATACCACAAGATGTTCTTGGTGAAATCAGTTGACGTAATTCTTGGGCGGCTCGAGAAGCTGGTAACGAAATCTGGTGCCCATATCGAATTTTAAATAAAAACTTATGCTAAACGATTTCCTCTCATGTCCATTTCTTGCAAAAATTATAGTTAATAAATAAATTATAAGTATTTTAAAATGGGGAGTTACTTTTCAATCATCCTGCATATTGAACAGAGTACTAAGGGAGGTAATGATTACACGAAGAGTTCCAATTAAGGGAACTAATGTATATTACAATGAGAAGAAAACTAAAAAAAAAATACAGCAAAAGTATCTTCTGTAGGTAACGATAAAGAGACGGCATTGTGTAAGGGATCGAATATCCAAGACAGAATTAAGTTTATTAGTTCTCTTGCTGCACAGTCGTACTTGCTTCGTGTGAGTTGTGCATTCAGTTCCTCTTCTTCTATTTACATTATTTTCATCTTTGTTATTACTGCCACAACGTATCGGCCGTTATGCCCCTTGCCTTCTCCAGATGTCTACCGATCCAGGTAACCTTCAGGAAATTTTCAACTGGACTCTTTATTCAGTCTCCGAGTGTATAGTGTACTCGTTCTGCTGTTCATATCTAGGGACAACTCACTTTGTTCTACTTTTTAGTACTTCTCATTTATTGCTAGCTCTTTTCGTTGAGTTTGGGACTCTGCTACCAAACCCAAGGATTGAAATCAAAATGACTATACTACCAAATTCTTTAACTAAAAATGTTATCTTCTAGGCTATTATCTTTATTTTTTTCTCTTCTTTTAATAATTTGTCGCATATGTTCTCTGTGGCAACGCCAGTAGTTCTCAAACGTGGTCCATGTGGACCCGGGGAAGTCCCTGTAACATTACTGGAGGTTCATTTTAAAATGGTTTATTATAAGTTATTTTACCAATGTACATAAGTTTTTTTTCTCCATAGAATACAGTTTACTTTCATTTAATTAATTTTACTTCAAAATAAAGAAAATATATTTACTATTTCTATAATGCAATTACTAAACTTATTAAAACATAAAATGAGTTTTTTTTTTTACATCAAATGGTTATGAGGGTCCACCAAAATAATTAAAAGTAAAAGTGGCCCATGTGTGAAAAAAAAAAAAGAAAAGAAATAGGTTGAGAATCACTGGTCTAAACGAATGTTTAAAAAAAACTTCAGACCTTCCAGCCTTTAAATTCATTCGGTTCTAATAAACTATGCCTAGAAACGCTTGTCTTTGTACACATTTGTTTGACAGACAGTCTTTCCCATTCCTCCACTTTTGTATAAAAACTGGTAGAATTTCACTTGCTTAGTGTCAAAACAGAAGAAAATGTCATTACATGCGAAAGGACACTTGACTCGTACTCTCTTCCTGTCTCCTGCTGTCCGCTTTTCCGTTCGCCCCAACTAGCGCAGTAAAAAATGTCAAACGAGTGGAAGCGTGGCTGCTTGTGTCATTCGATCCATGAATTGTCTACCTCACCGCTAGAGCCAATTTGTAAGCTGGAAGGACGTTCCGCTAGAACAATGCTCACAAGTAGAAGAAAAACACTGCGGTTATAGAAATGAACAGTTGTTTTCATGGTTCATTCCAGTCATTCTGGGTCGGTGAGTTTCTTCAATTGTGAATCGGCAATAAGAAAAAAGCTTGTTCCTCCGCTAGTTCGTAAGTTAGTTAGCATCTGCGTTACGCCCTATCATTGCCTCAGATAAATAATGGACCACTCAGTTTTGACTGCTGGAAAGAAGGAAGGAAAAGATATGTCAGAGACGCTTCTATGTTTTGGTGAGAAAAAGAAAACATGCACAAGAAACAAAGAAAGCTTCGACGTGGTGTAATGGCTAGCAAGCTTGTCCTCGCTAGGATAATTACGACTGAGTAGTGAATTCGATCCTTATTAAGTGCTCTACGCGTTTGGCCTTGTGCTACATCTAAGCTATGTTTGGAAAATCACCATAAGAAAGAAAGCTTGTCTCGCTAGATCAGTTACAACTGAGTAGTGAGTTCGATCCTCACTTGGTTATCCACATTTTCGGCCTTGTGCCACATCTACGCTACGCTTAGAAAATCATAGGGAACTTCAACATTGTGCAATGGTTAGCAAGCTTGTCTCGCTAGAACAATTACGACTGAGTAGTGAATTCGATTCTCACTGGGTGGCCCACATTTTCGGTCTTTGTGTCCCATTTAAGTTACGCTTAGAAAATCACAATAAAAAAGAAAGTGGTATAGGGGAGGAGATAACGCTTTCATGTGTTTAATATCTGCATTAGAAAATTAGACAACCTTGTCAATTTTTAATCTTCTCATTCGTACCCTCTTACTTCTTTAAATAATGTCCTGCATTCAAACTTTTACTTGATATTGCAATAATTTGCTAAAATTGTTAAGCTCAAATATTTAATGATGCAATAAGGGGAATTTCCATATGTATTTTAGAGTTGTGAAACTCGCAAGGATATTATTCCATCATTAACTTAAGAATTAGGATTTATCAGAAAAATGACATAAGAAAACCATTAAATTTTCACAGGCGTTGCTGGTAATTTTATAATAACGGTTTTTAAATTCTTAGCTAAAAAGAAAATCTAGCATTGCCTCAATGTGTTTGTACTGATCAAAGAAAGCATCTATTCATTAGATATAAAAATACATTGGTCAACGGAATATCTTTAGATAAATTGTTGTCATTATTCCATGAGCGATTTGAACTATTCACTACTATTTCTGTCTGAATTTCTGGATGAATTTCTACATTCGGATTATTGTCCTCATCTTTGTTGTTCCGTCCTGGGTATGACGATAACCAACAGTAAGGCCTCTGATCAGTAGGTTTTGAGGAGCGTGGAACCACCTCTTAAACGGCTGGTGTTCCCAGGTCCACCGTGACCCGGGGTGGTAGCACCTGTTAGGGTCCCAGTTATGGGCAAATAGTTGGCATGGTATTTGCAATTCGCCAAAGCGGTTAACTATCGATTACTTTTAACTGAATTTAATGCTGGTTTAAGTAAATTACGCCTTCGGGTTTTGCCGATCGTGTAAAAAAATAAGTAAAAAAAAAAAAAAAAAAAAATGAAAGAATAAAATTCCAAGCTTTAATGAAATACAAGTCTAAAATTAAAGGCAAGAACAAAAACACCAACGCTAATAAATTCTATTAATGAAAAATAGAATTAACTCAAGGTTTCCTTGACGGTTCACTAAGACATATTTTCTGGCTCGTATGATCTAAAAGTGTTTCTAAGAAGTAATTGGTCTGAAATAAATATGATCAGAAATAAAATAAAAATCAATGAATGAAGAAAATAACTTTAAATTTATATAATGTGTGGAATGGATTGACCATCGGCAGCAAAAGAATAGGTAAGAATTGGTAAAAAAAAAATTATTACCCTTAGATAAACCAGTGTAGACGTCTACTTCGTGTATATTATGACCCCTGAATTTTTTATCTGAAAAATTTATTTTTTCATATAACTCGAGTATAATATAAGCCCAGATTTTTAGCAATGCCTACAGGAGGCACGGTAGAGTAATGCATATCAGCTCGGATTGAGAATTTAAAATTCCAGTCACTCACGCGCTAATGAATCCTCTTCTTCCCCCAGCTATCTGTAAATAGCAGGACAGACCGGGTTCTCTAGCCCTGGATGGCAACTGGTCTACCGCAGAAAGAAATGGCAACTAGTACGGGAAAAATCTGCCTCGTCGGTCATGTATCGAAATATATTATATATATATATATATATATATATATATATACAGTGTAACCCGGATATAAGAGAAACCCGGATATAAGAGCGATTTTCTCTGGTCCCAAATTAGAGCCTGTGTTAATGTGTATATAATAGACCAAACCCGGATATAAGAGAAACCCGGATATAAGACACTTCTTGTCCGGTCCCGACAACTCTCTTCTATCCGGGTTACACTGTATATATAATTGAGATACCGTACTTTTGTTTTCGTTCATGCCTGACTACAGTAGCTCCTTTACCCTGGGCCTGCCTTCTACGCTTCTTGCCTTTTGTCGCTATATGACGAGAAAACCTCATCCAATAATGTGATTTTCTAAGCATAGCTTAGATATGACACAAGGCCGAAAGTACGGGAGACCCAGCGAGGATCGAACTCACTATACAGTCGTAACTGATCTAGTGAGATAAACTTACTAACCATTACACCCTACCAAAGTACCCAAAGCTTATCCACTACGTATGCCACTGGAAATCAACAAATACCTCATAGAACCTGAAGAATTAATAGATTTTGCCCCATCTCAAATTTGCATTCATGTTTGTTTCGTAAGCAGGGCATTTCGACGTGGCGCAATGGTTAGTGAGCTTGTCTTGCTCGACCATTACCAATTGAATAGTGAGTTCGATCCTCACTGGTTGATCGTATTTGTGCCACGTCTAGGCTACGCTTAAAAATTTCACCATTTTGTTTTCGCAAGTGTTTTACATCGCTGACATCCATTTTGTCAGGATTACCGGTACATAAGGCTAAAGGAACTTACCTGTACCGTTAAGATTAGCCAAATGTATTGTAAGAATGTAGACCGAGATCAGGTAGGTTACCGAAATGCATAAATTTTAACCCTTCCAGGAAAAATTAATCTCTATATAGTGCAACCGGTCACTGAAAATACATACCCCCTATTTTTTTGAGTAAAATCTAATAATAAAACTCGCTCTATAACGAGTATACAGTGTAACCCGGATATAAGAAACCCGGATATAAGAGAGATAGTGTCTGGTCCCAAATTAGAGCCATACTTACCTAAACAAAATAAACCAAACCCGGATATAAGAGAAACCCGAATATAAGAGAAGCCCGGATATAAGAGACTTCTTCTCCGGTCCCGACAACTCTCTTATATCCGGGTTAAACTGTATATGGTAGGCTATTTGTCTGTAAAAATCAGTAGCTTCTCTATGAATAACTTTTAGTTTCTTTAGTTATGTTCTGAATAATACACGCAATACACGGGGAAGTGGGACAGCATTGTTGGTCTTTTTAACGACAGGCAGTTCTGACCACACATTTTTAGTTTCCTAATCTTGTTGATCTTTTGAACTATAGGCTATCACTACTTGATAGTGTTTGTTTGCATATAAATACTGAGTCTATTGCTTTACTGTGCCTTGCCTTGTATTACAAGGTTGATTTCTTGTATTATTCTGCTCTGTTGTTATTTTTCTTATTTTTTGTTGTTGAGAATTTTGTCAACACACACAAATAAAATAAAAAAACAATATAAAAAAGAGGGATGTCTACTCAAACACGTGTAGCCAGTAAATATCATATTATAATTCCGTTTGTTCCTCCGTTAGTCAGGTAATTAGTTATCACTCGTGTTACGCCATGTAAGAGTTTCGCTGTGCCCCTGCACACGAATTCTTGATATAGCAGCAGCGAACAGAATAAATCCCTAACACTTTTGTTTAGTTCCGCTTAGCTTCACTCTGGGATGCGGTCATTATCTTATGTTGAAGTCGTAAGTACCTAGTCGTAAGTTCTCTGCCCCAGATTATTAATGTACGCGCGTGGGAAAAACCGCATGAAAGGTATGTTGTGCAAAATCCGAACCGAGAAGCAGCAAGGGCAGAATCTCTCACAGACATGGCACACGAAGGCTTAGTCCACACACGCAAAAACACACGAGCCAAAAGTAATTGATGAAATCCGGTGTCGAATAAAATGTAATGTTACGCATCAGTGATTATCTCTCATCTTTTAATTTGTAATGGACGCCGATACCTCCTTGCACACACACATACACATATATATAACCATTGAAATATGGGCGGATGTGCGGGCGGTGTAATGGATAGCGGCTCGGCATGAGAAATCGGCGAGCCAAGTTCGAATTACTGTTGGGTTCCATATATTCACTTATGCGTAAATTCTCTTTGGTATAGATATGAATTCATCTCCTCTCCAGTTATGGGTTAAATATTAAGACTTATTAAGAGGAAAATTTATTGTTATTCTAAAAAAATAATGTAGTATTAGAAATTATTCTTATAATAAGAAATTATTCTTATAAGCAAAAATATGCTTTGGCTTTAAATAAGCTACAAAATCATGATAAGCCGTAAAAAAAAATAATCAAACAATCATTGACAAAGGGAAAATAGCTCTAATAATACATAAAAAATATTATTTAATGTATTTCGTTTTACACAATAAAAGGGACCTATGCGTGGAACAATGGGTTCCGAGGCTTGTCTGGATGAACATTACTGGTGAGAACGAGTTTGATCCTCACTAGTAATCGGGCAAAATTATCTAACCTGTGTAGCAGAAATCAACCAGCTGAACACAATATAATAAACGAAAAATAGATTATTTTCATTTGAAAAAAAGTAGTCGTTAAAATAAAAAAAATGTTATTCTGTCGCCTTAAATTAAACAAATGATGCAGTTTCTTAGCTTGACATATTTTCAGGTTCATTAACACTTCTTTCATATTTTCCCAGTAAGCAAAGTTTGTTTTAGCATATAGCCGGAGAAAAAAACAACGCAGAGATGACAATTGAAAGAATGTGGAAAAGTCAAAATGAGGCGTGAGCTTCTACTTGTGTCTTGTTAATAATAATATCAAAGCTAAGCTTGACTTAGAATTGAGGTCACGTGGATTCAAAAGGCATGCATTTTGAAATTACTAGAATGGATTTACAACACGCTAACGTCGGTTGAAGTCCTCGCAGTATTTAGTATTGTTGAAGTTATCGCTGACATTTTTGTCGAGATTTACAAACTTTGTTTTAATTTCCTAAACAAATTGTTTTTTTTTAATTTTAATTATTTTTTTGGGGAAAAATTAATGAAAATGTATTGTACTAAGCTACGCACCCCAGTAAAGCCAACTGTATTTTGTAACCCCTTAGCTGTTTGCTCTTCTCCCCAAAATTTGATTTCGATCGGTCAATGTATAGCTATTTTAGAGAGTGTGACGGACGAACGGACGGTTGAACTAACGGAAGTCACGTAATTTTATATATAGATAGACAGCACTCCAAAGATTAAACACGTCCTCTTTTCCACTTAAACCAATTAAGATAACTAGCAGTACGCATGAAAATTTCAGTTTTCCTATTTGAATTTTCTGATGAATCATAATTCTGAACTTAATGATGAAATATCATTGTAATTCCACGACTATCAAACGCCCATGGAAATTCCCCTTGTTGCATCATTAAATATTTGAACTTAATAAATTATTGCAATAACAAATAGAAGTATGATGAATAATTAAAAGGGTACAAATTAAAAAATTCCAAATTGACAAGGTTTTCCATTTCACTGAAGCAGACGTTAGACGCCTGAGAGCGTTATCACTTCCCCTTTCATTTTTATCTTTCTAATATATTTTCCTCTTCCTCAGTATTTACTTTTATTTGCAGTATTGTTTGTTTCCTTTCTCATCATGGTATCTAAACGTTTATCATCGCAGTGAATTCAGTTCGGCTACTTGGGTTGTTTATCATGTAAACTCTTATTTGTCGGAGTCGTTATGGCTGGTATCATTGTCTATCGTATGTATATTTTTTTTTATTTAGAGGATTAAAGTGTGTTGGATTTAGGATACCATAATTCACATATTCAGATCAAATAGATAGCGACTGATTCATTTTCCGCGGCAACATTAATAAAAAAACCCGTGATACATTTGTTTGAGAGTAGTTGTTGCTTGTAAATAAATGCTTATTATTACCGTTTGTATTTCAGTCTGTCTTATTAGGTCCTCAGATGAGACAGGAAATATTTAAATAAATACACATTGATAATTATTATATGGTTTTGATGATTGCCGCAGTAATATATAAAAAAAGCTGCTTCATAGATTGGCGATTTCCGTAATAGAGGGTCGAGATACCTGAGAAGCATGGTGGTTGTCCCAAACTGTAGTTGAAGACATCGAATTTCAGTTGAAGGAACACAAAGCAACTTCAGGAACAGCAAGTATTGTGTCTAATCAGACTACGTCACAATTTGCCAAAAGTGTAGGGGCCAATCAGCGATGTCGCAAGCGTAGGTGTTAAAAGGGGCTGCTTTGTAGGTCTTCGACGTCCATATCCCATGGAATCTAAAGAAAACCGAGCTGGATATGTTTCTTTTATTGAATGTGGGTGCGATTTGAGTCAGTGTCGCTTGTCTGTTCTCCTACTATGTGCTAACTCCCTTCAGGGCATAACCGATCATGACTCTGCACAACTTCCTATCTCCTGTGGCTCTTGGCAGTTTTTCTACATTTGTTAAGGCTTCCACCCCTTGTTACGCCATCCATTCAAACATGCTCGTCGGGTAAATGAACTACTGCCTTCGCCGATATTCCTTGCCCTCAATATGCCCCGTGATTGTTAAGTTTTCCAAACCCTCCTTCTCTATGTGACCAAGGAATTTCAGTCGTACGTGTTGTTTCTGTTGACATTTTCTTTGAAGCTTCCTTGTTGCTTACTCGCTCCATCCATAGAATTTTCGGTATCCTTCTGTGAAACCGCATTTCTGCTGCCTCTATTTATTTCCTTGCCGTGAGGAGATTGTCTTTTCACTACCATATAAGACGATGGATATCATATAGTACTCCAGCACTCGTTAGAACTCCGATACTTCACGTCGCCGTTCGATGGGATGTCTGGCTGGTGATTCACACTGACAAACCTGATGTCAGAGCACAACTGGTATAGGACTTGGCATTTCCATCACGTCAATGAACGATAGAGCACCCTACTTTGCGCACTAATATTACCTGTGTTTTGGCACATCAGTGTATAGATGACATGCTACCCAAAAGTTCGGGAAATTTAAATAACAGGCGCCAAACGAATTTTAGACAGAATTTTGCTGGTCTACATGGGGCGTAGCATCCTTTGTGAGATCGATGTATACATTCCAGAGCAAACAGCTCTGGACTGTAGGAGAACTCAAATGTGAAGTACAGTTTATAGTTACTTACTCTGAGGTTTTCGGTATGATCTTTCACACACACACACACACACACACACACACACATATATATATATATATATATATATATATATATATATATATATATATATATATATATATATATATATATATATGCTGTAGATTGCGTTCATACTGTTGCCGCTCGGTTTAACTCCAGTGTTCATTTTTAAGTTTACATACGCTCTATCCTTAATACTTAGCACTTTTACTCATAAATATAGCATATCTGAAAACTATATTTTGTTTGTTTTTACATGCATACAAACACAGATACACACGCACACACACAAACCTATATATATATATATATATATATATATATATATATATATATCAAGTGTATAAATAAAGTAAATACATTTTCAATTAAAAATAGAAAAACCAAACGAGATAAATGTAGATAGATAATGAACAGAACGAGGTTGATAGATAAACCGTTAATGAATAGATTAATATATATATATATATAATATATATGTATATATAAATAAAAAGGAAAGAACAGTAAGATATAAAATCCGGTGTTCTTGAATGCGTTGGACTTTGCCACCCAGTACACGGATATTACTGAGGATGAAAAGAACATTATATTAAATGCGAAGAAATCGGTACTGATCCATAATGGTGAGCAATGGGTAAAAAATTCATATGACCACTTTGACATCACAATGGGATCACTAGACTCAGCTGAGTCTTCTGATCTTATTGGTCTTTTTATTTTATACAACCTAACAGCGCATCGTGATATTGATTCAACTGACATTGGTCTATACAGGGACGATGGTCTCATGGTTATTAGGAATTCTACTAACTTCAGAATAGACAAAATTAGAAAGGCATTATATAAAGAATTTAAAAGCATGGGTTTAAAAATTACCGTTAGCACTAAAATTAAAAAAGTTAACTTCCTTGATATAACATTAGATTTAAAGAACAATACATACACACCTTATAAAAAACTCAATACGAATCCTGTATATATACACCCTAAATCAAATCACCCCTCATCTATAATTAAACATATACCTTTATCTATCCGAAAAAGAATTAGTACAAATTCAGCAAATGACAAGATTTTCGACGAACATATTAATTTCTATAATAAAGCTCTAAAAGATAGTGGCTACAAAAACCTAAAACTAACTTATATTAAAAATGAAAACGGTAAACATAGGAAAAACAGAAGCAGGAAAATAATTTGGTATACACCCCCATACAACCAAATGGTAAAAAACAAATTGGGACAAAAATTCCTTGAATTAATACTCAAGCATTTTCCCGGTGGAAGTAAACTTAGTACCATTTTCAATAGAAATACACTAAAATTAAGTTATAGCTGTACTGATAACCTAGAAAAGATAATTAAGAAACATAATACTAATATCTTAAATAAACACTTATACCAGAACCAAAAAATTGTAGACAAGGGAAAAATACAAACAACAACTAATGAGGGTGAACAAAAATTATGTAATTGTAGAAACCCTCAAAACTGTCCTTTACAAAATAAATGTTGCATAGAATCAGTAGTATACCAATGTAATATATCTTCTGTTGAAAATCCTGAAAACATAAAAATTTATATAGGTTGCACTAGCCATGAGTTCAAAAAGAGGTTCTACCAACATCAATCCTCGTTTAGGATAAATAAGTATAAAAGTCAAACATCTCTTTCGAAGTACTTTTGGCACCTAAAAGAATCCAATAAAACACCTACAGTGAAATGGAAGTTAATAAGAAGAGCTAGAATATGTAGGTCATTAAATGACCCATGTCCTTTATGCATACATGAGAAACTATATATTACTAAGTTTATAAAAAATAAAAATTTACTGAATCAGAGAAATGAAATAGCTATTTTTTGTCGTCATTGCCAAAAGTTTTCTTTAAATAATCTTTAAATAATCTATAAAAAAAAAAAAAAAAAAAATTACCTGATTATTATACATACTCATATTTGATGGGTATAAATAATTTTAAATAATGTAGATAATTATATTACATTTACTTGGTTTATAAAGAAATATAGCCGATTAAAATTAAAAAGTTAAATTTGAAAGTAGAATTTTTAAAAATGTTTTAAAATTGAAATTAAATAAAACAGATTCTAACCTAAATATCTTTTAAAATTGTAATTAAATAAAACGTACTCTAACCATAACACCTCTCTCAAAGCAATTCAAACACTGGAAAGAATCCAAGTGAACACCGAAAGTCATGTGAAATTAATAAGTTAGAATATAATATTGAACATTAAATGTCCTTTATACATACATATATACATTTATAATACTAAGTTTATTGAATTAGTGAAATAATTTAACCACCTTTGCCGTCATTGTCATAAAGTTTACATAAAATAAAATAAAATAAAATAATATTTACTTATACTCGATAAGAATAAATAATTTTAAATACTGTAAGTAATCCTAATACATTTACTTGGTTTTTACTAGGAGTATAGTATATCAAATATTAAAAATAACTTTTTAGAAAGGTGGATAAAACATATTCTAACCTAAACAGTCCCTCAAAATCTTTAAATATACAAATAGAAATAATACCATAAGAATTTTTGCCGTTAGAAATAAACCCAGATGACATGAATTTAGCGGATGTCAGAATTTGTTAAAAGATACATCCCTACCCATCCCTAAACATAACCCCGCTTTCAAATGTAACTATTAACTGAGACAACGAAAATTAAAAATTGAACCCTCTACCACCCCTTGTCTAGATGAATGGATTTATCGGTAACCTTGGAAACCCTCAAACTATGAATCTTTCCTGTGCCGTTAACAACCGTAAATTTTAAAAAGTAAGTTACTCCAAAATTCGCTTGATGAGGAAATGGAACTAATGTCTTTGGTTTAATAACAAAATTAAATTCAGGGGCTTTAGCTTCCATTTCTGAAACATGGTCATCACTGTGTAGCGGTAAAACCATATTTTAAATCTATTAATTTATAATATATATATATATATATATATATATATATATATATATATATATATATATATATATATATATATATAGATAAAATGTGTGAGAGAGAGAGAGGATCAATAGATATGGACATGGGAAACACCATTGCATGGTGACCGTCAGTTTTGAGCTTGAATGCGATCTTCATGATATTAACACTCTTCCTTTATAAATATAGAAAACTTTGCACATATATATATATATATATATATATATATATATATATATATATATATATATATATGGGTAAAGACAGTAGGAAAACTGTATTATTGTCTTTTTCTACAGATTAAATCTGAGAAAATTTTCATATATATATGTGTGTGTTGTGTATGTGAATTTACTGATCGTGATGGCAAGACTGAAAATTAATAAAGTTAACCCAACTCTCATAGAAAAGTAGGAGTTTGTGTACTCTGTAAGTAATTGCTCGAAGTTACTTTGATATGATTTACGTTTGCGCATGCGTGGTAATGATAGACTCTAAATGCGTGAATAATGGAACCGGCTCCAAGGAAATCGATATAATTTGATTTATATGCAGTCTAGGAAGGAAATCAATTTTTGGACGGGCGACCAAAGATCAATAATCTCCGAGAGGAAACTGAAGTTAATTTGAGGAAGTTAAAAGAACGTATCTTACTGCATGCGAGAAGATGTATGCACACCGGCAAACATGCAAATACGCACGCATGCATTAAGCCCATATGTAGCAATACTTGTAATCTGTTCAGAGATATTCACATATAACTGCATCCAATGCATTTTCACACGCACACACATACATTGTCTTATTTATTTCTTTTATATCTGTAATCTATCTGCATATATATATATATATATATATATATATATATATATATATATATGGCCACTCGTATTCGCATATAATATATATATATATATAAATAATGATAATATTAGTGATTAGCACACACACACACACACACACACACACACACACACACACATATATATATATATATATATATATATATATATATATATATATATATATATATACAGGGGTTGGACAAAATAATTGAAACACTTGTTAAATTCAATGAAAATTTGTTTAATATGGAGTTGGTCCTCCTTTAGCCTTACATAGAGCTTTAATACGTCTAGAAATGGAATCATACAGTTTCCTGACTTCATCCAGAGGAATTTTCAGCCATTCTTCTATTAACACCTGCTCTAGCTCTTTAAGACTCGACGGTGGAGGATAACGGCTCCTAACTTGTCGCTTCAAAATGCACCACAAATGTTTAATAATATTGATATCTGGAGATTGGGGAGACCACTCCGTATGTTCTAGCTCACTTTCATGCTCTTCATACCAATTCTTAACCACTCAAGCGGTATGTATTGGAGCATTATTGTCTTGGAAGATGCAGTCACCATCAGGGGATAAAACCTGGGCCATTGGATGAGCATGATCACCCAAAATGTTCAGGTAATCTTTGCTGTTGATTTACCACGCAGTGCAACTATTGGACCGAGACATCTCCATCATATGGCGGCCCAAGCTATCACGGATCCACCATCATGCTTCACTGTTGGAAGAAGG
>OZ038483.1:54296054-54298554 GCA_964036315.1 Acanthosepion esculentum | reverse complement strand
ATAGATATTTAAAATTGGTAAATTTATTTATTGAACCGAAAAACCTGCGATTTTACTAAATCTAACTTTTAACTTCCTTATAAATAGCGTAACGTAAATTAATAAAAATAGTCTTCAATATAAATCGACTGGATGATGTAAATAATACTGAATACTCAAAATTCTCGCCTACTCAAATTAACTATTTGATTACTAAGTTCTTCTTGCAAACTATTTCTCGTTTTTAAAGTATCGACATGAACAGTTCTCAGGCTTTACAATACGAAACATTTTGGAGTGAGAATAATAAATAAAGCATAATTGTAACAGCAATACAAATATTACAGTTGACAGTTTATCTGCTGCTTGAAACGGCACACAAACAAAATAATGTAAATCGTGAATTTCCGCATTAAGAATCCCCATACAACTTTTCACTTTATACTAACACAATTCATTTTTTACGTGTTGCAAAATGAAAAACGATGAACTTTATAACTTGTTTTTTCCATTTAAAGGATTATTTTTATACTCAATAATAATTGTAATGCTTTGAAGATTATTTCTTTCTTCTGTTCTCACAAATCCCCCCTCTCTCTCTCTCTCTCTCTCTCTCTCTCTATATATATATATATATATATATATATATATATAGAGAGAGAGAGAGAGAGAGAGAGAGAGTGGGGGGGACGAGAAAGATTTGTTATTTTATGGCTTATCAATTTTTATGGGATATTTAAAACCGAAATGCTAGGTTGGTTAAAATGTCCCGACTCACGTGGGAAGCCGAAAGAAAACAATCTTGATCCCTGTCTGGTGGAATTTCCAAGGAGTACTGTATTTCAAGCTTGTTCCACATGGTTCGCGCCATCAACGCTAAACTGTATTGCTCCGCAGCTAGACCGCGTGTACGACAAACTAAAGAAAGAGTATCTTGCTTTGGTCATCGAAGTCGGGCCTTGTTTGAGAAGGCAATGCGAGGTCACACACTGCCTGTTTGAATAAGGAGAAGTTCAAACAGGGTTGAGATTCTTTCACATCCACCATTCAGTCCCGATGCTGCTCTGAATGACTATGGTCTATTCCACTCAGTGACACACTTCTTCCTCGAACAGCAATTCAACACCGTTGATGAATTGAAGGAAGCTTGTTTACAGTTTTCATTCAAAGCCAGCGGACTGGTGTTTGGGACAGATTCGAATGCTGGCTGATCCCCTGGCTGACGATCGTCGAGAATAATGCACTTCATTTCGAAGGATACACGTTGGTGTTGCTCCATAACATTTTGCTTTTTACTTTTCGCTTCCTAAGTAAGACAGGACTTTCTGGACAACCAAATATATTTCATACTGTAGGGAGTTGCTTACAGTACCTCTTATTCCCAAGTGATTCCCCCATCTAAGTAATGACCGGGGTCGACACTGCTCAACTACATTGATCAAACTAGAACTACGGAACCGTGTTTTCAGCGGAATTTGACAGCACATATATATATATATATATATATATATATATATATATATATATATATATATATATGGGCACCTTACGACTGAGTAGTGAGTTCGATCCTCACTGGGTGTCCCATACTATCGGCCTTGTGCCACATCTAAGCTACGCTTGGAAAATCACTATATCTAGATAGATAGTAAATAAACATGATAGATTGATTATAAAAATGATAGATAGACAGATAGATTATAAGCATGAACGATCCATCGATATCGATATATCGTTATGGAATGAATCAAGCCTAGCGTTGAAAAATTCGTTTTAACTGCCTTTTCTCCGTCTCGCAGGTTAAACTAGAAAGCACATTGTTTTTTTTTTTACATTCCATTGTGATTTCTCTAAATATTTTTCCGAATATATGTTTATTCACTAAGTGAAAATACGCCTAAAAAGAAAGTCAAAACAACCGCACAAACAATAAGCATACCTCGTGTGCAACATTTGAATTGTATTTTCGGGTGGCGGCCGGAGTATGGCGTACACAAAACAACTACCATAGCTAATTTGTCTTTTGGGATTGAAAAGAAATTCATTGGATGATTTCATTTGTTGGTCGGCAAAAGGTGAAGTAATGATAGAGCTGACTTACAAACAGCCGATAGGCGACCACTAGTAATAGACTATCATTAGAGAAGGGTTTCTTCAAAACGAAATTGTTTTCAACTACCATTATATTTTGTTAGGGAATCTAATTACATGCATGAATAAAAGCACACATATCTATCTATCTATCTATCTATCTATTTGTGTATATACATGTATATACATAATTTCTATTGGCATATCTATCTATCTACGAGATATATATATATATATATATATATATATATATATATCTTTCTGTTTTTGTTGTTTCATATTTTTCTATCTTTTTATCCATCTATTATATTTTAATCATTTCTTTTTTCTTTATTTCCCACTTTATTTTTATTTAATTCAGTTCATTGCATATAGCACTGTTTTTCTTTATCGCTCACAGACTTCGTTCTTTCATATGTATCTCTCTCTT
>OZ038483.1:54145935-54290935 GCA_964036315.1 Acanthosepion esculentum | reverse complement strand
CAAAAATATATAGGGAATCATTCTAAACATAACAATCCAAGCAATCAGTTCCATAGCGTTGCTTCAATGGAAATTACTACGGACATTGCTTCTATTGCCGCCGCAACACTGTATGTGTCTCCCATACTCCAATAGGGTCGTAGAGGAATAACATCTTACTGCAGTCATAGAAGCAGTGCCGTGTGTAGGGATAGCCTAATAGAGCCCAACCCTATTCAGGCTTGTTTTAAATTCAGTGTTTTTCCTTCTCCTAAACGGATTCTCGCCTCTAGTCAAGAGAGCTCAGTTTGCCATGCTGTTTAATCCATAACTAGAGGAAGATGGATTCATGCCTTTTCCAAAGGAAGTTAGCGCTAAGTGAACGGAACAGAATCGACCGAGAATTGACCTCGGCACACCTAATTCACTTTCCGCGCCAATAACTATTATAATATCCGCGCCTCCGACGCTTCATTACAGGTACGATGATCTTGATCACAGCTGCTATTGTCATTTGCATCGAAATCACTCAGAATATCAACTTTGTCCCACAAACCCGATGTATCTTTCGATTCCGTCGTCCTAATACCACTTGCGTTGCTGATATCAAACTTTTACGGTTAATGAAGCGTTGACGTCTAGTGGATTAAAGTAATGGATGTTCTGGACACATTACTCGTTATCAATCTTTCCGTAAGCTGAGAATGATTGGCAGCGGAAAGCACATTTTCATAGGCGTATTAGAGTAAGAAAATAGTAGCTAGAGTCAAACACTGTTTTATCTGGCTGTCTCTCGGGAGTATTTGATAAAAACAGATAATGAGTATTCGACGGATAAATAAATGATCGCGCAGACGATGTATAATGGGGGAAATGCCTTTGTTGGAGAAAAAAATCAATTAAAACGTTTTCAGCAAGTTTGTCAAAATATGATATTTATGAATGAATAAAAAAGCAATTTTAATAGATTGCCTTATTCAGACCAGTGAAAATCCTTTTCTCCATGAATTATTTTTTTGGCACACGGCATACAGACTGACTGCGGAAATAAAATGAAATAAGAAATAAAATGCAAAATTTGCAATTTAACCATCATTTTACCCATCCAAACAGAAATACTTCCATCGAGCAGAAAGTTATCTATCTAGAGATTTGAAGAAAAATCAGGAATATTATTGGTCCTGATGTGGTGTCTCGGCTTCAGTCTTTTTTCCACCGTCGTAAACTTGCCTCTCTCTGCCTTTTCTATAAATAATTTCATGGTAATTGTTCGAAATAACTCTTCGCTATGGTATCTAGAATTTATGAATTTAAGCGCAGTAGTGAAACTCCCTTCCGGTTCCATGTTTTCCAGCCAACTTTTATCTTCAAATATTTAAATGCAATGTCAATCGCTATCTAACCCCTTGTTTCTTAGTGGCTTTACTGCCTTGTTTGGGGTGATCGCGATTGACAAAAAAAGTTTATCAGTGGAGTAATGATATATTCAGCAGGTAGCGATTAGAAAAGAAGAAAATTTAAAACGCCAAATCAGTCCAAAGGCAGTCATCTTAAACTACAGGTATATTTTTTTCCTACCGTCAATATTTATTTTCAGTATGTATATAATCAGTATGTAGAAAACAATTTTACGCATTTCTTTAGTAAACCCTACTAGTGACACTTCGGTTTTGGGATTAAAAAACAAACATAAAAAACGAAATTAAACATAGAATATGTTGTTCCCGAGGTAGTTTCGCCCAATACTGCAAATTGCTGCAAAACCAAAACATCAACCTGAAAATTCGAGATGTTTTAAATAGCCTCATCAAATCGAAACTTTCATATGGATGTCATGCATGGCACGAAACCCGTTCAGAACAATCTAAACTATCAGGTGTATACAACCGCTTCCTAAATCATTAGTGAAAAAGGCTTTCAGTGAGTAAAGCCTGGGGGGTCTTGGTAAACATTATCCTGATTTGAACATCGTCGTCTAGCACTACAGAATCACAAACAATGAATTATACCAAAATAAGATAAACGACATTACTTGAGGACTGCCGACAGCAGCAGCAACTAAAATGGATAGCACATGTAACTCGAAGAGAAACTAATGACGTAATCCAGATGTTAACTTTCCACACCATATCGAATAGAAGCTTCGGAAGGAAACTCTCATGAATACTGGAAAGAGCGATAACAGCTATTGAAATTGAGAAACCCGTTTTCCTAAAAAAAGAAAAATGGTTCTAAGAGAAAGATTTTATAAGTTTTATTCGAAAGTAGTACTGGCTTATTGGTGAATGAATGCATTGGCAAACGGCTAATATTAACATACCATACGAAATCGGCCAGAATGGGTAGGAACGGTGATCCATTGAAAACTGTAACCATGATTTGGGCACTCAACGATATAAGTACAAAACGTGATCTTTCTTAAAGGAAAAATATGTAAAATTTCTTGTGGATTTCAGATTTAATCAGGTCACCCAAATCCAGGCCAGAAGCCAGATCCTAAACAAAAAGAAGAAAACTTGTCAGCGGATTTCGCTACTCTAACAGATAACATAACAAGATGTAAATAAATAAATAAGCAGGAGAAACGAAAAAAATGTAGAACATTAAACATGACAGTTATGCTCATTGTTGTTGAAGCAATTAGAACAGTCCCAAAGAACCTAGGCAAAAACTGGAAGAAGAGACACCATCCAAACTGAAGACTGAAAACAGTTCGAATGTCACTGGAACGACCAATAATATTAAGGAACATGCTATAATATTGAGAAGACTTGCTGTAGTTACGTAAGTCATCATTTTCTGCTGGTATGAAGACTAGTTACGTCTGAGACTCCATGCTTTGAACATTTATTAGGTCACATGTTCACTTCAGAACGCACGTGAAATTCATATATACAATCCATTGATAAAGGAGCTGGGAAAATGGTTGTTTTTTTATAGCTACAGGAACGGACTGACACTTTCTTGCCATGCTTTATCTTTACAGCCTGAGGCCTAAAATGGAGTATTGCTGTCAAATATAGACTGAAGTTTTACTTTCCAGTCTTGAGAAATATTTCAAAATCGTTTACGTGGTTTTGTGGGTGATGACATTTTACGCTCTGCAACCAACACACTGTGGTCCTGTCGGCACAGCTATTCACTTTTTTATGTACGATTATTAAATCTAGCTTTCTCGTTTGGATTATGATTGGAGGTTTGGGTGATGAAATCCCAAAGTATTTCATGATGTTTTCCTACTCTCCAGGCCCCTATAATGTGCTGATATCATTTGTCTACATGATCTAACCCAAGTCATTTGCTCAGTTCCTGGTGCATAACCGTTGCCACCTTGTCACAATTTTATATGACAATATTAATCAGCTAACAGTTTCTTAGACGTGCAATGTGCATTTATATTTGAACAGGAGATACATTCATATTAAAATCTATCGCCTATGAATATTTATTCAACAGGCTAGTCTGGATCAAGGTCACATACTTGGATACATTTTGAGAATGGAACTTTGTAGATATTAACCCATCGTCAAAGTACTATAGTTCCATAAGCCCTTGAATTAGTGTTTTATTAATTTCTAAGATTGCAATTTTTACGTTTCGACATGAAGTGTTTTCTCTTGTGGTCATCTTCGTTGTTTTCCGCAGAACGCTTTGGCATTCCTCAGGTGCATACTGATTTTTAGTAGTCGAGCTATACAAGTTGTACCAAATACAAGTGCCTCCTGAAATAATCATGGCGGTAGTAATTCCATAACCTATCAAATAAGCGTGTCGGTTCAAATAAAAATGAGAGCGTGTGATCCTGGAACGAAATAATCGTGCCGCGGGGAAAATTATTTGAAAAATAATAAGCGTGCTGAGGATGAAGGGTACCGGAAGAAATAAGCACCTACACTTTTGTATACAAGAATTTTCTTCTATGTACCGTGTCCGTTCGAGACGTGAGCAATCATAGCTCTCCACAGTTTCCTGTTTTTTGTAGATCCTAGTCAAGTTTGTCTTTTTACTATCTCTCCTAATCCCTGTTCTGTCAACCCTTTACACAAGCTCGCTATGTAGTTTATGTGTTGCTTCCTTCTGTCACACTTGCTTTCGATATAGCCTGTGAGCGTCAAATTTTCTAAGCCCCCTTTCCTCATTATTTCAACTTTCTTTCTGATGCTAAGTATAAGTTTCCATTTTCTGTTTTTTTTGTTTCCATTTTCTCTAAAGCGATCCATGGTATTCCCAGTATCCTTCCGTAGAACCATGTCTTTTGTCTTTTTTACATCTATGAGAAGATTGTCCAACACCCACATCTATATAGGACGCCCGATATTACATAGCAGTTCAGTACACTTTTCTCTGTTTCTAATGAAATTTGCCTGTTTCTTAATACTTTGCTTAGGTTCTGGAAGGAACTTTTCGCCTTCCCAGCACCCCTTTTTGGATTTTCCGTCCTCTGTTAAAGCACTTAGATATTTAAATTGCTGCAATTTGTTTGATATTGGCGTCTCCAATTTGTAATTCACATATTGGTCTGTTCCTTTTGCTAACAACCATAACAAGAGTATTGTATTCTAAAAAACAGAATAAAATGGTTACTTTGCTAAAAAAAACAAACTATGACGTTGAAGGGTCCTCTGTGTACACTTTCAGTGTCCGATAGAGCTATATGGTCTATGAGTTTATTTTTTCACTTAATTAGCCTTTATTAATCATATCATTCGGAGACGGTTTGGCCAGACTTCCTCAAAACAATGTCTTTGTTCATTTTAAGAATTATTATCCAAGTCTTCGGTGGTTTGATTAGTCAACAAACATCATTTCAATAGTTATCAAAATGTTTCTTTTATGTGCTCTGTGCCTTCAGAACGTGGGCTATGATGGCTTTTCACAATTTTGTTTCTCTGATCATCGTTTTGTCCCATTGCTATCCCTCCCAATCCCTGTTCTGCCGTCCATTTACACGTGCTTACTCGATGTTTCCCGTTGCCTCCATTTCTTTCAATATATTCTGTGAGAGTCAAATTCCCAAGCCTGCATTTCTCGTTATCTGTGCTAGAATTTTCAATTATCTCTTTCTGATATTAAGTACAGATGTTTTTGTTCTTATTTTCCTTAAAACATCCTCGTTGCTTACATGTTCCGTCCATGATATTCTTAGTATAATTCGGCAGAAGCAAATCACTGTTGCCTCCTGCATCCTTTTCATCTATGACGAGGTTACCAAGCAGTTATTGCCGTATAAGAGGAAGGGTATTACATAGCAGTTCAGCATTCTTTTATTCGCGTAGAGTCTCTTTACAGTACTACTTTAAACCAGCACAGCCCTCAATAAATTATTTGGCTTAATATTTTTAATTATAAATGATAATTCAAAAGTGGAATTATAAAGGTTTACAATATTTAGCTTTGTTTTGTCATAAGTCACGCAATGAAGACATAACTCTCTGGAGAGTGACTAGGTATATAGGCATTACACTATAACAGGGAGTTCCACGTATACATAAATTGCATGTTTTATATATATATATATATATATATATATATATATATATATATAAAATATGGTATACATAGGAGTAACTGAAGGACCATGGAAACAAAGAAATTATGTACACAAAACATCTTCATCTTTCACAAATAGTAAATATGCGAACAGCACAATGCTTTCTAAGTATACATGGGAAATTAAAAACAAAATGCACACCACGCCAAAAATATCTTGGAAAATAAGGAAAACTTCATCAGCCTACAACAACCAATCAAAAACTTGCAAACTTTGCTTGGAGGAAAAATAGCTGTCATTACCTTCCCAGAGCAAAATAAATTATTAAATAAAAGATCCGAGCTAATCTCAAAATGCAGACATGAAAACAAATTTTTACTACGTTAATTAAAATTCGAAAACGGAAAAAAATAAAATAAATAAATAAACAAAATGACAATAAAATAAGCAAAAAAAATTAATCTAAATAAATTACTAAATCACACCTGTTAGAATAGACGAAATAGAATAAAAAATAAGAAACAAGTTCTATAAATAAAGTAAATAATAAACAAATTAGCAAACCATTATGACCAAAATATTAGTTAGACTATAATAATCAAACCAAAAATCGGACGAAAAAAATAGCTATAACTGTTATATAACGATAAAAAAATACTACGTTACTTAAAAATCGAAAATCAAAAAGAGAAAATATACAGCATAACAAATAAATAATAACAAGTAAAATAAATTGATCTAGATTCATCCAAATAAATAAATAAACTAACAAACCGATCCCGATAAACTAGCCGTTAGAAAAAAACAAATAAAGATAATCAATCCAAATAAATACATGAAGTAATAAACAAATTAAAAACTGTTCCCACCAAAATAATAATTAGAACAAACTACAACAATCAACCCCAAAATTGAACAAATAGCTTTAATTATCTTCCCAAACCAAAACAAAACTATTACATAAGCTATATAAACAAATGTTTACTACGTTAATAAAAACACCGATTAAAATTAAAATAACTAATAAATAAATATATAAGATAAGAAAATAAAAAATAAAAATAAAAAGTAAAAATTAAATAAAAACAAGCAAAATAATTTAACCCAAATGAATAAATAAACAAATAAATGACTTCCAGTAAAATAACCGCCAAAATAGACTACCCATAATGCACCACTGACCCATGTTTATAAATAGCCGAGAAAAATAACAGCACTCATGGTCTGACGATTGCATCTAGCATGAAACAGACTGACGCCTCTAAATGTTGACTTCTATGTTCACTTTTATATATATATTCCAATTTTCCCTCCTCATTCGCTGTTTATTAGTGTGTCATTAATTATTTTGTTCAACGTCCTCCATCTGATAAAGTGTCGGCCAAAAGGGTCTCCTAAAGGTAAAATGGCGTCCTCTCTCTCACTCTATCTCTCTATCTCTCTCTCTCTCTCTCTCTCTCTCTATATATATATATATATATATATATATATATATATATATATTGGCAGCAACATTTCGTTCAAACATTTTTCAATGAATACGACCTACAAAGAAGACTGAATTAAATTTTAAGTTTTCACAATATCCTAACATTTTTTCCCTTATTTAGGAGATGAAGTATGTCAAAATTGGCCATAATTTTTATTGCTTCAAGCGCTTTCGGCCACTTCTATAGACATTTTCAAGGATGTTTTGTCTCTGGTGTTGACATTTTATTGTTGTGTGTTTGTTGTGTTATTGCCTTGCCATGAGGTGAAATGATTTTACAAATTTATCGGTTTGTCTTGTTTTTTTTCCAACAATTCCAATTTCCCCAGGATATAGACAAAGGAATTTTAATTACCACACAGACATTACATTGGATCTTGATAATAACTGCGATGATCAAAAGTACTTAAACAAACCGATGACAAAATATGAACTTCGGTCACTTTAGCCACAACTTTGAGCAAAATACTCAACACCTTATTCCACAACAGGAAAAACACTCTAAAAATCTAAACAGACAGATCTTTTCGGTTCTTTTTAATCAAACTTGTTCATATATATATATATATATATATATATATATATATATATATATATATTCGTTAAAACATTAGAATCCTTTTGCCAGCCATCCCCGAGACTTGTATTCTTAAATGCCTCTGGCGTCTAGTTTGATATTTTTAAAAGCAATAATACATTAAACTTGTAAATACCTACTTATCAAATAACATTTCCTCTTTGACCGCCCACACCGAGTCAATTGTCACCCTTTCCAAACCAATTTCAACGATCAACCCTATCTTTACACTGCCTGCTCACCCCGATTTTCTGCTGTTAACTGCTCGAATCCATTTCCTCCAAATGACAAACAAGATAGCAAATACCCACTGTGAATCAGCTATTGACCAGCTTGAATGGACGCAGTCACTCTATACGTTAACTACCAACAGCTAGGCCAGCAAACTTACTCGGGTCAGACTGTCCTTTCGCACCCCATTCATTTCTAGCCAATGACCCAGCATGTCCACTCATTTAACACACGCGCCACATTTCTTACTAGGAGCGTTGGAATGTCCGATTGGGTAGGCTGCTCACCAGGTATGGAGAGGCTAGACTTTCACTCCTGATTTGTTGTGTACGACTGGGAACGTCGTTAGCCACAGCGCATAGTTATTTAAATACCTTTTTTTAAAAGGAATACCTGCACTGCGTGTGAGCTTTTCTCTCTTCGTCTATTTGTAAAACAGAAAGATATTCCCGAGGACAAATACGAAAACTACTTATATTCAAACTAGTGTCCTCCTCTGTGTTGTTGTTATCACAACGTTTCGGACACTGTACTCTCCAGTCTTCTTCAGGGCATTTTGAACTGAATCCTTTATTTAATATTCAAGTATAGAACATTTTCGTTCCGCCGATCATATCTAGTTATCTCGTCTTAGTCTATTTTAAAATTGAATTTTGTTTTTAATCATTTCACCGCCCCCAATAAAGCCACTAAGAGTGTGAAAGAATATGTCAAAAAGGAAAAAGTCATTGTGAGAGACCAATAAAAAGACAGGTATTAAGACGGAAGATAACGATTGGTACTGCATTAAAATTTGTATCTAAGAATATACCTTTACTCTAAAAAATATACCTTTACTCTAAAAAATATACCTTTACTCTAAAAAATATAAAATTTGTATCTAAGAATATACCTTTACTCTAAAAAATATAAAATTTGTATCTAAGAATATACCTTTACTCTAAAAAATATACCTTTACTCTAAAAAATATACCTTTACTCTAAAAAATATACCTTTACTCTAAAAAATATAAAATTTGTATCTAAGAATATACCTTTACTCTAAAAAATATACCTTTACTCTAAAAAATATACCTTTACTCTAAAAAAATATAAAATTTGTATCTAAGAATATACCTTTACTCTAAAAAATATAAAATTTGTATCTAAGAATATACCTTTACTCTAAAAAATATACCTTTACTCTAAAAAATATACCTTTACTCTAAAAAATATAAAATTTGTATCTAAGAATATATCTTTACTCTAAAAAATATACCTTTACTCTAAAAAATATACCTTTACTCTAAAAAAATATAAAATTTGTATCTAAAAATATACCTTTACTCTAAAAAATATAAAATTTGTATCTAAGAATATATCTTTACTTTAAAAAATATAAAATTTTTATTTAAAAATATACCTTTGCTCTAAAAAATATACCATTACTCTAAAAATATAAAATTTTTATTTAAAATTATACCTTTGCTCTAAAAAATATAACTTTACTCTAAAAAATACAAAATTTTTATTTCAAAAATATACTTTTACTCTACAAAATATAAAATTTTTATCTAAAAATATACCTTTACTCTAAAAATATGAAATTATCTGTAGTTAGAGGTTGATATGACGCTAAACAAAATCAACCAAAATACTTATTTCCCACTCTTTTTCAATTAAATCTGTCTTTACTAATCAATCCACGGTTTAGAACTCACAATGTCATCCAAATTCACGAACTAACAGTTTAATCCACTAGACCGTTGTTCTGCGAGATGTTTTATGAAAATATAATATATGCAATTGTTGTCGTGTTGATTACAAACACTGAGAGAAAACTGTAGGAACTCCTAAACAAGGAAGTAAAGGAAAGCGAGGAATGACAAAATTCATCAACTTGTAAGAAGTCAGAATGTATGGATGTCAGAAGGAGAAACAGTTCAATATGAAGCTGTCAAAATGAAACAAGTACAGAAGTTTAAATACCTGGGAATCGTTTTAACGGAGGAAGGGAAAATGTGACACAGAACTCCAAAGGCGCATCGGAATAGTACAAAAAAACAAAACAAAAAAAACTTCCAAAACCTAAACAAAGTATCAAGAGACGGGAAATTATCGTTAGAAACAAAGAAAAGAGCGCTTAACTGCTACGTAATATTAATCCTTCTATATGGCAGAGAATGCTGAAAAATGTCCTTATCGATTAAGAGAACACTTGAGATGTGGTTCGACGGGAGGATGCTGAGAATAACATATAAGAAATTTTAATAATTATAGGACACTTAAAGGGAAATTTTAAGCATCATAGGACACTTAAAAGAACATTTTAAGCAATATCGGACACTTAAAAGGAAATTTTAAGCACTATCGGACACTTAAAATTAAATTTTAAACATTATAGGACACTAAAAAGGAGGAAATTTTAAGCACTATAGGACACTTATACTTAGAAACAGAAATAAATAATTGAAATTTCTAGGATATATATTGAGGTTAGTGCGCATGGAAAATTTGACACTGACATCAGATACTAAAGGTAAGAAGGAAACGGCAAGTAACCTATTTAGCAATCTTGTGTAAATGGGTGACAGAACAGGGAATGGAAGTGATAGTAAACCTTACTAAGACTTACAAAGGGTAGGAAGTTGTGAAGAACAATGATAGCTCACTTCCTTAATGACCACATAAAAGATTTTAAATTATTTATTTAATTTTTGTGTTAAATTTATCTGTCGCCAGATTAAAACCTGTTAATTTTCTTTGGTTCTTATATATAAATGTAGGACAAAATTTCCAGAGGCTCCTTTTTTGAAAAGTCACAATATAAAACAGCTATTATTTTTTTAATATTCAAAAGATACTCTGGAAACTTTTGACTAGGTCTCATCAATTTACAGTTGAATTGGCTTGATGTAACCGTAAGTTCTGTGCTAACAGTTTCCTTTCTCGCACTTCTTGCTTGTGGAACTCTACTCTGGCTTCATTCTTTCCAGTCAACTTTAATCTTCAAAAATTTAAATGCAGTGTCAATTGTTATTTACAGTCTTCCTAATTACTCTTCTATTCTGGCTTTTTAGTAATGATTCTGTTTTCTAATTATTCCACATCCAGTAATCCCTTGTCTCAGTGACTTTACTGCCTTGCTTGGGGTGAATTCGGTTAAAAAATCAAATGGATGTCAATGATTTTTGAGCTTCAGACGAAATTTGCGCGTGGGCGTAGGATGATTCTCAATGTCAAAGTTACATACACACGCATGTTCACGCACACGTTGATGGATGGAGAAGGGGAGGGGAAAAGATCGGGAAATGTAATTTAATTCCGTGTGGACAAAAAAATATGATAAAATAAGTCAGTGATAAAATTATATAAAATTACTGATTTAAATAAGTAAATAAGAAAGAAAGAAAGCTAATAAAAACGGAGTAAAAAATAAATAAAGAAAGAAAGAAAAAAACCTGTTAAAAAAGAAAAAAGGAATGAAAGAAAGAAAGAAAGCTAACAAAAAAGAAGGAAGATATAGAGCAAACAAAAAAGAAAGAAGGAAAGAAAGATAAATATTCAAAATACAGAAAGAAACTAAACAGGAGTGATAAAGAAAGAAATCTAATAAAAACGTAAGACGAAAGAAAGAAAGAAAGAAAGAAACCGGTTAATAAAGAAACATGAAGTAAAGAAAGAAAGAAAGAAAGAAAAATAAGAATGATACAATGAAAACCATGAAGAAGCGATAAAGCAACCAAAAAAAAAAGAAAGAAAGAAAGAGTGAAACCCGTTAAAAAGCAAACAAGAAAGTAAACAAGAACGAAAAACAGAAGAAACTTGATAAAAAGGGAAGATAAAGAACCTCCCCCCACAAAAAAAAAATAAAAAGGAAAGAAAATGAGATGAAAAGAAAAAAAAAGTGTGTGGGTGGCAATTTATGAAGGAGAGGGTATAATTATTTGATTACATCAATGTGGAAGTGTCATTATCTACGTATGTATCATTACATGAATTTTGGGTGCGTGCGTACACTCACATGATTCAATGTACCTTAATTTGATGGGCGTGTAAGAATTATTATGCAATTATTTTAGCCTGTGTTGTCTTATATAATTACCTATGATAATATTTGTATGTTCCTCAATGGACTCAGGTCAGTGTGATGGAAGATTTTCGCCTCTACTTCTTTTCAAAGTAAATCTCTCGTTAAAACAGTAAGCGAAGTTGAAAGGTCTTTAAAAAAATCAAACAATTTTTTGTCTCTATTAACGTGATTTATATTTAGGCTATTGTCGCCATCTTTGTTGTTATTGTCACAATGTCTTTCTCGGGTGTATATTGATTGCCAGTTTCCAAGTACACATTGCACGGCCCAAGAATTGAACTCACAACTATTGTCACCAAATTTACGAATCAACACTTTAATTCAGTAGGCTATTGTTCTGTAGAAACGGACGAGCAATTACTGGGCAGTATTATGAAGGCTATCCCTAAATATGATTATTATAAAGGATATCCCTAAATACGAACAGTGGAACGACAACTGTCTACCCCGTAGATTAAATAAAGAGTTCAGCTTAGGATTCCCTGGATGTTACTCTGATCAATATACACCTGAGGAAGTCCGCAGAGCACAACGGCCGAAACGTTGTCATAATAGCAATAAATATGAGGAGAATAGACCAAATGTAAACAGTGTAAATAATAATACCTCATACCAGTAATTCAAACAGAAATCTTTGTCTTTTTTTTTTTAAATATGGAGTGATATTTATCAGAAACGTAGACATCTTCTATATGGCACGTGCCTTCAGGACGTGAGCGATAATAGCTCTCCACATCTTTCTATTGTTCAGCATTATATCTTTTCCTTATCACTTCCTGTCCTGCCATCCATTTATACAAACTTGTCAGGTAGGTTACTTGCAGCTTCGCTCTGTGTCTCTCTTGTCTTCGGTATGTTCTGTGAGTGTCAGATTCTCCAAGCTCCCTTTCTCGTTATGTGTCTCAGAAATTTCAGCTTTCTGCTTCCAAGTATAAGTGTCTTTTTTGTTTCCTTTTTGTCTTAAAACTTCTTCGGTCTTCCCATGCTCCGTCTTTGATTTTCTCAGCATCCACATCTCTGTTGCCTCAAGTCTCTTATTCATTTGCGAAGAACTTGTCTATCTTCCACTGCCATATAGGGGGATTGATATTAAATTGCCTCGGTTGTTAAAGCTAGTGTTTCGAAAGCTGATTTTCATTCCCTCTATCCATAATCAAATGAATAGTGGATTCTTGCCCTCATTTCTAATCAGTTGCGGTTTGGGAATGGATGATGCTAGGCCCCTGATAATTGAATCGTGTCAAGGATGTCAATAGGGTAACAATAGCTTCTTGCTCTTATTGTTTGGTCAGTCAAAATCAAACAAATAAAGGTGAAGCAGTGTGGTTTACTTACTATTTTCACACTCAGCCATCGCTCCGCCTCAGAAGTGGGAAATTATTAAATGACGTGACATCGAAGACGCTTTCTTTTCTGAATTTCCCAGTTCTGAACGTAAATTATATAAATTACTGACCGGTTCTTTTCTGTCAATCGAAAATACAAGTACGAATAATAGATTTTTCTTTGCAATGTATACCTGATTTCTTTAATAGTATTGATCACATACTAAGGGCTCATCATATTTTCAAACCCAATGCAGTAATATCAAATAAGTGCCTACTGTAGAGCGATATCAAGCAAGCTAGTCTTACAAAATAAGGCTGCCGAGATAGGTCTTTATTTTTATATCTGGTTATTGTAGGATATTAGCGTTATGTAGCGGAAAGTGGGATCAGCGAGCCGAGGTCAAATTTCGGCCAATGCTGTTCTGTTCACTTTCACACAAATACATATGACAAAAATATTAATCCAATTATCATCTGACCACCACTATTTCTGAAATAGCAGGGTAGACTGGATAGCCTTGATTAGCAACTAGTCCAAGAGAAGGAAAACTTCGAGTTGCCAAACCGTGGAGAAGGAAAATACTCCACTGTCTTTTCTAAGAACGAATGGTACCTGTGGAGAGCCATTATCACTAACTTCTCGAAACGAAAATATTTTTTTATAATGGGCTTAGCCACTTGCCGTAGAGCGATACTTAGCAAACATATCTCGCAAGCCATTGGTCTTGATCCTTTAACTGGAATCTCATTATTGGAGACCTGTATCTGATTAGGCGGAGCTTTGTAATTGCTCCGTGTCTGTCACAAAGCGATTGTTGACGGACTGGTCCTGCAAGTCATGACTAATTGACTGGTACTGTGTATTTAACTACTGAAGTATATGTTAAATAAATATTGGGAGAACAATCAAATGCATTACATTCAGTTAAGCCTTTCTGAAAATCATCACATTCAAAATTGGTAACAGGGATGTGCGGGTAGTTTAACGGACAGCGGCGTGGAAACTGGGATTGCTATATTCTGTTGCGTTATGCCCATAGGAATAGCATGAATCCGTCTCTTTTACACTACCTCAAGGTAAAGGTTAAATACAAGAGTAGATTGTACACTCAAGTCTTGGGTGGCAACCTGTCTAAGAGAAGAAAAATTCTGAATTCCAAAAAAGACCATGTTAAGCCAGTTTACTATCTTTCCAACACGATTCACAGATAATAAAGGAAGATGAATCTGTGGAGAGTCGCGATCGCCTACGTCTTGAAGGGACATGGCATTAAAAGAAAGCATTCGTCACTCGGCTCTTCGCTTTACCTTTCCGAGCCATCTAGGTACTGTCCAGGCTCGACGTTATTTAACCTATGTTTGAACGTAATATTGCTTTAAGTAGAAAAGTTTAATAAGTACGAAGGTTAAATGTTGCACATTTTAGTCAAGGCTTTCATTGTTAGCATTGTATGAAAGTGACTGTATTCATAGTCGGTAACAGAGTTCTTTTTGTTGTACAACATACTTGCCTTAATGGAAATTACAAACTATTCCAATTGGCCTGCATTTGGGATCTACGGAAAACAAAAAAGCTTATGAATCAGCTATGCACATATTCCCGGATCCCATGGTGATAGACGAAATAAAAATATACTACTCTTAGAAATGTAACCAATTTGCTCTCATTCTTTGATACCATCGGTAGCAAATCCTTGAAATTATTTGAACACATTACATTATCTAATGCAGGATTTGCTAAATTACATCTTGAGGGTATATTAGCTGAAAAAAGAAGTGGAAAACCAAAACAGAGGTGGAGAGATAACAGTTCCTTGGTCTCCAACTAATCAGTGGCAGGGACTAAACAAGCTTGCTCAAGATTATATTAAATGGCGGGAAATAAGTAATTTTAGTTTGCAATCTGCCGCAGGCGGAAACAGAAAACTGTTGAAGATAAATGATGAGTTTTGATGTTAATGATTTTTACTGTGTACCAAATGGCACGATTATGGCACAATTAAGTTATTTCTTTCAATTGACCCCCACCCACTACATGGTGCTTATTTGGTACGGCAAGCTTATCGTTTTCGAATAATTTTCTCAGCGGCACGATTATTTTGTTCAAGGAATCAAAAATTCCCCGTTGAATTTATAAGTTGAAAAATTCCTAACGGCATGATAATACCAGACGGCAATTGTATTTGATACAAAAAAAAAAAAAAAATAAAATAAAAGGACAATAAAATAATTAAAAAAATCTTGCATAAATTTTTATTGAAATCTGACAAAGGTTTTATCCTAACCTCACTGTTCAGCTTTTTTTTATCAAATTTTAGACACAGTCAGTTCTCTACACTTGTGCTCCAAATAAAAGTGCCGAAGTGTTTATTATTTCTTTCAACCCCCCCCCCCTACACAACAAAGTGCTGGTTATTTTGGTATAGTTAAAAAATTGTATAAAAACTCCACCCGAAAGCGGCACGCTTATCTTATACGTTGAAAAAAATTTCATCCGGCAGGGCTATCCCAGACAGCACTTGTATTTGTTACAAACGCGTACCTGCGCGCGCACGCACACATACAGATGAGCAATCTAAATCTAAAATATGTTGTAAGTCTTTATGCTAAGATAGAAAATTTAAATATCCCAGTTTAGTTCACTATAAATTCCTTTAATTGTCTATAAATTAAATCTTGTGCTATCCGATGACCTCTGGTGACCTCGAATGACTCTTTTGTTGCTATCCATGCATGTATTAGGTTGGTGCAAAAATAATGTCGTTTTTTGACGTTCAACTTCATGTGAGAAAACGACATTATTTTTGCACCAACCTAATAAAAAGCAAAAATAACTTGGAGACTTTCATTTCGATCGTGATGTGCAAAAACACAAACCACACACGTACGTGTGCGCACACTCACAATTTGATATATAATATGGCAGATATTATTATGCAAACCAATTTATTACAATAAAATTAGTATTAGCCAACTGATGTTGGTAAATCTTTCCAGCATATATTTATATGATAAATATACCCTGTGGATTTTAGCTTATGATATCTGGGATGAGGGTTGGGTTGCGCTACCATGGCTTCACTTTTGTTTGAGCTGGGGTGAGATGACCTTACTTTATTATTATAAAATGCGTCTTTTGTCACCGTTCAGTTCATAAGCGGGTGAAGGCGAATAGGCAAAAAAATCCTACCTGCTACTGCCTAATGATCCACAGGTGAAACAGCAGTGGAGTTATTATATATATATATATATATATATATATATATATATATATATATATATATACTTTAAAATCAGGAGATAAGTTGATTTCGGTATCTTGCTTTTCTCCTCCTACCCTTTCTTCTTTATCTTCTCTTTTCTTCTTCGCATTCTCCTCCTTCCTTTCCATCACACCCAATACCATAAGTTTGTTTATTTATTCTTAAAAATAATATAGTGTTCATTGATTTTTTTTAAATAGAGTGTAAATTGATAAAAATCGCCTAAGGATACCGTAAGGTTGAAACCAAGGTAGCGAAATCAAATGATATCCTAATATTTAAAGTTAAAATCTGTACATGTTACTTTTTATTTTTATTTTATTTTTTCACACGTGTATTGAGTACTTTTTAATACTACTGTTTCCTGGTCCAATTTAACTCTGATTATTAACCTTATATATATATATATATATATATATATATATATATATATATATATATATATATATATATATATATATATTAAATAGTTAAATGTGTCAATGTCTGATCCTAACCCCCTCCTCTTGAATATTACGTATTGTAATAAAATAAAAATAAATTTAAAAACTCTCCCTTCCCTCTCTTATTTCGAACATTTCTCTCACAATATCCCTCACCACCCTCTATGTCACCTTATATAAGCTTAATACTGTCCTTCAAAAGTGTAAATTTTAAATTCATTTTTTACCCTTGAAAGTGAAGTCTGAAGATCCAGAGAAAAATAAAATCTCTGGTGAAATAAATTATAACAATGGTACCTTAAAGTGGTCTGTTTTTTCTTTAAATTATATATATATATATATATATATATATATATATATATATATATATATATATATATATACTCAGAAAATGTCTCTTATTTTGTGTTTAACATTATTGGCTGGCAAGAAATTTTATCCTTTAATCGGGAGAAACAGTAAAAAGGCTTGACTTGTTTTAACCGAGTCAAAGTTTAGTAGAAACTGCGATTATTTCGTTTAATGATTAGTGGCAAACTGGTTCATGAAATTAAGTAAATAGCGTAACAATTGTCGACGTTTTCGGCTACGGTTAAACTGGTTAAAAATTCAAGTCTAACAGAGATTGGAACGAATTATTTAATTAGTTTGTTGATCGCTTGATTCGGCCTCGCAGAGGGAAAATAGCAAGGGTCAAAGGTCAAACGGATATCTTGATAATGGCGAAATCTGGTACCACTTACTTTGACATTTAAGGATACGATTCAATGCCAAAGTAAAAACACTCAGCAGGCATAAGTTTTAGGCTTTACCTTTGATGTATTGTGTCATATTAAATAAAATAATGAGTTTTGATTGGATGGAAATAAAAGAAAGAATGTGGTGATAATAGGCGCATTTTTCTCTGTCCCCTGAGACTATAAACAGGGTTAAGTAACAAAAATAAATCATTTCCATGTTTGCATTTAAGGTCTAGCTCTAATTTAGAAGTCCTGTTTCACGTCTACTATTTTACTTTTCGTTTCTTCTATCGCTGAATCTTTCTGATGTTATCCAAGAAGTGACGAAAAATGGGCTTTTAAAGTTGGTCTCCATGTCACCAATTCCTGAGTCTTGGAGGCAAACAATTACAGAGACCAATCTTTATATTTTTACATTTCTTCTATTTTTTAATATCTCTCTCTCTTCAGCTCTTTCAACATATTCTACACTTCCCATCTTTCTTCCACTTTCTGTTTCTTCCTTTTTTCTCTCTTTGAATATTTCCCTCTCCTCTCTCTCTCTCTCTCCATATATATACATATATATATACATAAATGTATATATATATATATATATATATATATATATAAATACATATCAATATATATATAAATATAAATATATGTGTGTGTGCGTATGTGTAAACAGTATGGACATTTAAATCAAAAACTGTGTGGTGAGTGGCCGTTTCCAGCCGTAAGCGATTATCGGATATAGATGTTTATTTCTATATCTAGTATGTTTATATCCACATACGCACGTTTTCTAATACTGAGTATGTTACCCACATTACATTTCATATATATACATACATATATATATATATATATATATATGTATATATATATATATATATATATGTGTGTGTGTTTGTGTGTGTGTGTATTTAAAAATATATGTGCCTATATCGGACAGAAAGCATTCTATTCCGTTCACATTAGCATCACATATTCTCTTTCTCCAGTGAAGCTGTTTCAATGTTTAGTTTTTATTTTCAATGCAGCCATTTTTATCCACACACCTGGTTGATATTTTATCCCTTTCGTCGATCGATATATATATATATATATATATATATATATATATATATATATATATATATATATTAGCTTTAATTGTTTACAAACACACGCTTCATTCCCACAGAGCTCAACCGAAATTAATTTTTCAGGAGCCAACATTACTGTCATCCACAGACAGACTGTTTCGCTGTATCACAGCTCAGTGTGGCTAGACGTCCGGTTGCCTCTAGCTAGGATCGAAACCCGACTGAATTGGCGTCAGTAGGAAATTCTACCACTAAGCCGTCGGCGTAGGTGGTGAAGGTGAATTTTAGCGTATTTATTTTTTAGATTTAGATAAACACACAGTGACTCAATTCTGCCGATGGGTCTTGCTATATTAGCTTTAATAGTCACTGTTTACAAACACACGCTTCATCCGAGCGCCGACGGCTTAGTGGTAGAATTTCCGACTGACGCCAATTCAGTCGGGTTTTGATCCTAGCTAGAGGCAACCGGACGTCTAGCCACACTGATGAGCTGTGATACAGCGAAACAGTCTGTCTGTGGATGACAATAATACATATATATATATATTATATATATATATAAACATATATATGTGTGTGTGTGTGTGTGTGCGTGTATGTATGTCTATGTGTTTTTAGGCGCGTGTGTGCGTGTCTGTCCGTCTCTCTCTCTCTCTCTCTCTCTCTCTCTCTCTCTCTCTCTCTGTCTATGGATTTAATAGGCCGGTTAATGAAATTCGAGGAATAAAATGACAGAATGATAAACATATTGTCATTAAGACTGTTGACATTTATTATATATTAATAGGCCTTTTGACTAAACGGAAACACAAAGAGAAAGATTTTAAAGTCAGAATTTTCGGACACGCCTGTGTCCTTTATCAGTGAGAATAGAAATAATCGATGAAGTGGGACACACTTTTACGGGTATTTTTGGTTTTGCTTTTGTCTTTCCTTCATATGTTATATTGCTACAAGAAATTTTCTTTTGGCCTAGGAGTTTGCCACTATTAGGTTTATGGAGGGTTTGTAAAAGGCTCCCTTAGGCTGTGATACATGTGTTTTTATACAATTCTAAAAACTGGGTATATTGGGTTAAATATATTCGTACCTAGGTGTCGTTGTTGGCATGCTGCTCTTTCATTCAATAATGTCAGGTTAGAACAAAATTTATTTCCAAATTTTGAGGTGAAAATGTTGAGTATTTCCTCTTTATGTTGTTTAGTAACGGTACTATGTGTAATTTATATCTTTTTCTTTCAGATTGTAAGACTGTTATTCATAACATAATTCAGAAATTGCTCCTATGTTCGTTCCAACTAAGGAACACATTCGAAATGTTATACTCTTCATAAAAGTCTCAATGCAAGTGAAGCAGCAACGTACGTGCGTTTGTGGGGTCGCTGCATTCAGTGAAAGAAGTTGCTGGAGGTGGTTTTCCCGTTTCAAAACTGGTAATTTTAGTCTAAAAGGTTAAATAAGAAGGAGAGGGAGTTATCCAAAAAGACTCGGTTCAGAGGATTTGAAAGTGGTTGTTACAACAAATCCTGTCACAGTAGCGAAGGAACTTAGTGAAAAATGTAATGTTAGCTACGACAGACCTACGCGAACAGAAAAGGATTGGACATTTTTTAATGCTTATAAAATGGGTCCGGCATGACCGGTCTCCAAAGATTTTCGCATGTCACTGGTTACGCGCTAATTTCAAATGTCCTTATTAGGCTTGTTATTGGTGATGATAGCGGTTCCCGTACGCTCACCGAAGTTAAGTAACGTCCAGCCTGGTCACAACGTAAATGGGTGACCGCTTGGGAAGAGTAGGTGCTGTAAGTTTGGATGTACGGGTGGTGTAATGGATAATGTCTCGAAAGTCGAGTTTCAATTTCCAAATGGGTTCGTTATATTCACTTACGTGCAAATACCCTTGGAAGACGTATGTAATCCATCTCTCCTTTCTCCAGCTATGGGTTAATTAAAAGTCTTATATCACTAAAGTCATTATTATCTCCAAAAATATAAAAATAAAATTGTCCACAAAATATATAGATTTCGGCATTAAATAACGCATCGATATTGATTATGCCACTGAACAAAAACAACCAAGCTATTGGTGATGGGCAATGGATCTTTACCATAATGTTCAGCGTCGTCGTCATTGAATCAGTTGAGGAAACAGACCTGTTCAGCAACCAGGTGGAGAACTTCATCCAGAGAAGATCATGGTTGAATATTCAAGGAATCTTCCATTATGAACAGTTAGGCAATAACCAAACTGTTGTGAGGCTCTCCCCTTTTTACACAAGATGGACTCGTTTAAAGTATACTTATTCTAACAGAGTGGAGATACGGTTAGTACAAAGGGTGTTCACAGAGAGATACGCAGAGAAACGTTGAGATAAGGTTGAGATATGTAGAGTCCACGCACACAGAGAGAGAGAGAGAGAGAGAGAGAGAGAGAGAGAGAGAGAGAGAGAGAGAGAGAGAGAATTACGGCCCCATTTACAGAGACTTGTACATATACTTTCTACTAACCCGTATTCCTGGACTACTAATCTTCATTTCAAGTTTGTATTCTTACGTTCAATACACTTATTTTCCTATTTCAATTACTGGCGTTATTTATTTATTTGTGCAGGATTCCATCCCCGGAATCCACAACACAAGCAAACAACGCTGATCTCTACTGCCAACAACATCTCTGTTTTAAAGCAGCTTTGAACAGAAAACATCCATATTTAGTCAACAGAAAGACAGTAATCCTCCATCACGATAATGCCCATCCTCATTCTCGTAGTTTACATCAAAACCTAAAGTATTTTTACAAAATGGCATTTATGAACTTGATGATAGACGGTATGAGGTTCTAAGAGGCAGTGGAGTTGATAATGATGTTTAAATATTTATATAAGCATTAGTATCTTCATTTTTAATATACAAGAGACACTGCCTATATTTCTGAGATGGGCATTATGTGCTATGTCTAATGGATGTCAGTTATCAGTTATCTCCTGTTAATTCTCTTCTCCAAGTTCTGCTTTAACCAGGAATTGAACTCACACCTCTTTGGGTCCTGTCACTGGATCTAACCAACGCCTTTATCCACTGTGACATGTGTCTCTAAGCACAGTGGATAAAGGCGTTGGTTAGACATGGCACGTTGAGCTAGAACAGTCTACCCCAGCGAGCGAAATAAAGGGTTCAGTTCGACATTCCAACCACCTGAAGAAGGCCGAAGCGTACAACGGCCGAAACGTTGTAATAAATATGTCAACAAAGATGTGGAAAATAATCCGAATAATGTAAATAGTATACACGAGAAAATCGGACGGGAACTTTCGTTCCAATCTGATATATTATGATTAATATTAACGTTATTTATATTAGGATTTATTTGAAAAATTAATGTTTTGCTACTATTAAGAAAGTATCAAAGTTTTCATCTTTATATTTCTTCGTTCGATGCAAATATGTTTTTTTTTTATTACTAAAAAGGTATTTATAAAAACAAAGTGAAGAACAAATACTGACTTTGCGCTCTAATTTTTCAAAAACATCCAGTAATTAGTCAAATACACAGAACTGAACATATATTCGTTGATTGAGTAGGAAGCCGTATATCGTAAAAAGTGCAAATGTCCTTTTGGGAGTTATCGGTACGACATAATTTAATTACTAATCGACGATCATTCGTAAATGTGAATGAAGGAAAATTACAAAATGAAGTCCAATGACATTTACAAAAACAAGTACCAAAGTGAATTTGACACATCGCCAGCAAGTCACAAACACGCACACACGCACGCACACGCACGCACACGCGCGCGAGCACGCATGCACGCACACACACGTACGCACACATACACACACGTATCTATGTAAGGCCAAACAAGAAACCCTTCAAAAATATTTCGTCATTTGATCAGATTTGGAAACGTTGCAGGGACGAAAATTTTTCGTTGCCATCTCATATATAGATAGATAGATAGATTTATTTATGCGTGTGTTCGTGTGTGTGTAAAAAAAGAGCAAGGAGACCATTTGACGAGTTTTAGCAAATGGTTGTCGAAACAGCAAAAGGATATGAAGTTACGGAGAGCCGTGATTGCCATTGTTTAGAATAGATAGATCAGAAAGTGAAAGAGATAGATAGATAGATAGAGAAAGAGAGAGAGAGAGAGAGACAGACAGACAGACAGACAGACAGAGAGAGGGAGGGGGAAAGTGTGTGTCTGGGGTGGAAAAGAAAGAGTGAAAATGGATGTCGAAACAACAAAAGGACATGAAGTTATGGAGAGCCGTGATTGCCATTGTTTTGAAGAGATGCATCAGAAAGAGATAGATAGATAGATATATAAATATAGATAGATAGAGAGAGAGAGAAAAAATAGGTCGGATTAAAAGATAAAACCATTAATTCTTTAGAATTACCATATATATATATATATATATATATATGTGTGTGTGTGTGTGTGTGTGTGTGTGTGTGTGTGTGTGTGTGTTAAAGAAAAACTAACATTTTTGATGGAACTGACGGACAAATTGCCAAAACCTAAATCTCTTATCCAGATAAAGTCTCAAACAAAAACGACAATACAGATAAAAGAAACAGTAAAAATGGCGTAAAGACCTAAAAGCAAACTTACCTCCTTAGTAAAGTGCTCGAAGACTGTATTGACTAAACAGAGCAAGAAAAAAAAAACGCTTAACAACCAAAAATCCTATCAAAGGATGGCGATAGTCGTAAATCGTGTTTCATGCTTCAGACGGTTTAAACGCAAATGAAAGAAGGGGTGGATGAAATTTATATAACCCATGACCATAAATCACCCTAAAGCATCACGAGAAAAAAATAAAACAAAATAATTCAATTAAAAAAATAAAACAAAAACAGTGGATTCAACAGTCAAATAATAATAAAAAACTGTGGGGGGACTAAACTACTAATGGTCATACTGCAGGATTAGGTTCAGTGGGGGACAAAACAAAAACAAAAAACAACACACAAATAAACCAATGCACTATTCAGGTGACAGGTGATATATATATATATATATATATATATATATATATATATATATATATATATATATATAAATGATGAATAATCCCAAAAATCTTTTTAACTTATGTAGAGAATAGACTATTTTGGCAAACGATGAAAGTCTTTTCAAACCCTGATGTGGACAAACATCGGGGTTGAAAAGACAGACGACCCTTGTTTGCCGAGATATTCTATTCCCCACATGAGGTAAAAAGAATTTTTGATTATTCATCATATTGCTCTGTATAAATAAAATACATCGAGCTCTCTTTTGCGGATCAGTTTTAATATTTTTATATTACTAGGACCCACTTGAATTATATACCCACGGATTTATTATACCTTTTCATATATATATATATATATATATATATATATATATATATATATATATATATATATATATATTTAGAAATACTATCTTACATTAATTACATAACCCCGAGTTTCATGCCGAAGCAATTTTCAAGTGCTGGAATATTATATTTATTTTTATTTATATTTTGGTTTTTTTTTTAATTTTTCTGGTACATGCGAGATATATTATTGTTGGGGTGGAATATTATTGGAGTTCGAATATTTAAATGAATTGTAGCTTAATTTTTAATTTGAATTTAAGCTCAGATTAATATTTAAAATTGAAAACAAGGTTGGAAATAAGAAATATTAATTCTAAATTTGAGGCGTTGGTTTTGAAAACGTAAGTAAACAAAAAGGGGGCGTTGGGAAAACAAGGGGGGCAACTCTATTTTTTCTCAAAAATCATGAGAATAATTGATAACAATATTACTAGACTAAAACTAATGATATCCGGAACAAATATGCCATGATAAAATAAAATAATATAAAATAAAACAAAATAACGTACTACTACTATTACTGCTGCTACTACTACGACTACTACTAATAATGATATATATCAAGGGAAAGAAAATAATTTAAAATAATACACGAAAAATAAGTAAATTAATGTTAAACGAAATAAGTGCCTTATATAGGAACATATTTTATATGAAAACACTCCAACGAGTGCGCAGGATCGCCCCATCATTGATGTTATGACTTAGTTTCATGACAAGTTTTGGGTCTTCCAGCATTATACTTGTTCGCCCAAGAGACCCTACCGAAACAGTACTTATTCCGGCAGTCGACCCGGAAGCAAAAAAATCCGCTAAGCGCACACCAAATGGACACATTAAATAACCGCAACTGCTGATCTTGAAATCCCAAGCGACCAATCAGTAACGACCTACGTCGCTTCCTCCTCAGCCAAGATGATACAAAAAGAGAATAGACAGCATGCTCGTCTTTCTTCCATCTTAGGTTTAACACACGGAAAGACCCACATTCTCAACGAAACGAACAATTTGACATAACAGGTAAGTAATAGCCAGCAAAGTTTCCTTTCCTATAAAACGTTGCTTCAAAAAAAGAAATCGAACATATTCGTTTGTCATAGGAATTATGATCAGAAACGCCTCTTGCTTTATTTTCCCACCACCACCCACTTTTTTCTTTTCATTTCTTTCCTTTTACGTTTACACTCCTCCTTCTCTCCTCTCGAACAAAACAAAAAAACTATTAGGAACACCAAGCCGACGTCGTTGAAAAGGGCCAAAAAGACAGAAAACAAAATAAAAAAAAACACGACCCTACCCTCAAGCACCGTTGGTCATTCCTCTACATTTCCCTTCTTTCTTTTCTTTTTTTTTTCTCTTTTTCTGCTTGTCTTTCAACTGAACCTCAACGCCCACCAATCTCCGTCGTTGAGCGCCATGGAACAGATCTTTTAATCCATAGCCATTTTGAGGCTTTTTATGCAGCTTTTGAGACAGCCCTGATGGCCTTTCTCTTTTTTGCTTCCCTGTCTCCAAGTCGACTTAGAGCACTGCATACAGATCTTCCTGCAAAACCACAGCATCCGACTTCAATCGGGAGACAGGTAGTCCGCCATTTGTTAGATCTGCATTTCTCAACAGGTTGCTGGTATTTTTCCACCTTTCTTTCAAAGGCTTCTTCCAAATTCTCCTCCCAGGGTACCGTAACTTCGAGCATTATAACCTGCCTGGAGACAGTTGACCAGATTAATAAGTCTGGGCGCAGGGACGATGTCGTTTAAATATGTAAATAAACACGTTAAAATGTTTAAATGAATTGTAGTTGGTTTTGGATTTGAAGTTCAGCCCAGATCCATATTTAAAATTGAAAATAAGGTTAGAAATAAGAAATATAAACTCCAATTTAGAGAGACGCTTGTTTAACAACTAGAAGTGGTGTTATAAACTCAATGGGGTAACTCTATTTTTTCCGGGAATCAATACAGTAATTAATATTAATATTCTTAAAAAAATAAAATTAGTGATATCAGTAATAATAAAATATGCCGTGATAAAGTAAGATAAGATAAGGCAAAATAAAATGAAATGAAAGCTAAGTATAGGAACTTGTAAATATACCAATAAGTAAATAAATAAATAAATGAATAAATAAGGCAAATAAATGAATAATTGAATATAGATAATGAATGCAAATAGATGAGTAAATAAACACGTTTTTGATAGTAAGACTAAAGATAAAAAAAGAGATAAAAAACAAGGCAAAAACTAAAAATGGACGTGATAAGTTAATGGAAAAAATGGAATGAAATAATGTAAAATATGTTATCGTCTAGAATTAACAATATTTGTACAATAAATGTAGTCAGAAAGAAAAGTAAAAAATATTTTAAAAACATTAAAAAATATATTAATATCAGTACTAGTAAATGTGGACGCCTGGTCCGACTAGACTATATTAATCTGGGTCAATATGTTTAAATAGGAATTTGGATCTAAGTAGGCAGGTACTAATCAACACACTTATTTTGTTTAAGAGGTTAGGATTTGTTATATTTTTCAGGATTATTAATTTTTCGGAGAGACATAAGTTACATTTATTGCCTTTCCCGCTGAAGGGAATAGCTTTCTCTATTTATTCCCACGTGATAATTGGGATTTTAATCTCGCTTTCTAGCTTCCAGAAAAATTTAAAGAGCAGTGCTATTTTGATATTTGATATTGCCAAATGTCATTCGGTTGTGATAAAAGAGCGATTTCCAATTGTTCTCCGTAGAGCCCACGTAAAACTTGACCTCTTCCCCATGTTTGATTTCAGCCTTTACTGTTTAATGGGCAGGGTTTGATATTTCCGCAATTAGTTATGGGGATGCTGCATTATTAACGAGTTGACAATTTTCCATTTTGTCCAAAAACTACACGTTGAAAGTTACCGAAATGTCTCACTGACCCGTATATATAAATAGCAGTTAAAACAGTCGATTGCGTTTAGCATGAAACAGTCTGTCGCCTCTGAGTGTTGACGTCAACGTTCACTTCTATATATACATACACTCTTCCACTGACATTGAGCACTTTATCCCATAAATATAGCATACCGTAAAACTATATTTGTAATGTTACGCTGCATGTGCTATATTTTAACATTCTTATTTCTCTTTCAGATGTATCATGGGCATTAATATGGCAGCTCTCAACCTCACAGGTAATAAAAACGTACGCTGTAGTGGTGGCATAAGCCGCAAACAACATCGATTCTGAGATAACCATCTTCCGGGGAGGTTAAATAATTTAACCCATGTTTAACATGTTTTTCGTCCATATTTTGTATCCCGTACAGAACGTCCTTCATATTGTGGTGGGTGGCACCATTTTGTTTCCCTCTGAAAACACCCTATATGTAGTAGTCTGGGGCAGAGAATTCATATCAGGAGAATGAGGGGGCCACGACTTGTCTCTGGCATAGAATTCTCTGCTAGCCACTTCTGAGTCACGTTGACTTTGTAGAGAGCGCTGAACTATGACTGAACCTGTACGGGCACCCCACTAAGCTGCTCCATCGATCCAGAGCTTGACTACCATGTCTAGCACCTTGATGTAGGCGGTGGCAATTGTCTTTATCAACATGCTGGGGTTTTGATTGATGATATCCTGTATTTGCAAGATGAATTCAGTCTTCCTGACGAGGTTTGGTCGCTGAGAATGTTAATTTCACGTACACTAGCTACTCCGTGTCCATGAACACAGAGGACATAGCCACTTTTAACAACCAAGTTATCTCCGAGTCACTGTGGTTAGCGAGTACGACATGCCTTTCCATTTCCTGTGACAGATTCGAAGCTGAGACATCTGACAGAGAAATATTAAATGATGGTACATGCTGCGTAAGAATACAAATAAGAATTTACACACACACACACATATATATATATATATATATACATGTATGTGTTTGTGTGCCTGTGTGCGTGTTTATGAATATGTGACGAAAAATGAACATCATTTTGTTACATAAAAATGTGTGTGTGTGTGTATATACATATATGTATATATATGAATATAATAAAATATAAAATATATACTTATTTCGATAGCTAATTATTTATTATTAGTAGTAGTAGCAGTATAAGTAGTAGTAGTAGTAGCTAAAATAGATGATCATCTAGAAATTTTTTTAATAAACAATACTTGCTTTATACATACATGCACGCACACATACAAGCATACATACACACACATACACACACACACACACACACACATATATATATATATATATATATATATATATTCATACATGTTTCATTAAATAATATAGACAAATGTCGTCTATTTATTTTATGTAAATTCTTTTCATATCGTCTGATAAGCTTAATAACATTATCATTAAACGAAGAAAGAAAATCACAATATTGATACATATTTTTTACTCCAATCTAAGCTTTCGCCTTTATCAAAGATGACAATTAGAGTACAATATATTAAGCAATACACGGACGAGAAAGTGATGATAGTCTGTTTCTGTTTACATAGATGATTTCCAAGCAACGATAAACACATGCATATAAGACGCTGGAAGCGAAAATCGCACCGCAGCTCATGACGTCACACATGACCACGCGAGAGTGAATTCATTAAGTATGGGAAGCGATTTGCAAAAACCAACATAGTTTACAAATTCAAGTTCCCTTTTGGGAGATTGTATCTCCAACGAATTAAATAATATTTATGTTGGTCACACCACAAACTCGCTTTCACGACGCTTGACACTACATTTGAATGATAACTCTAACATTTTTAGGCCTTTAAAACAACATGCCTGGCCGCATACACAATTCCAGAAAATCTTTGTTGAAAACACTACTATACATGAAAACAATAAACAAAAACTAAAAATTCTTGAAGCTATATACATAAAATAGTTGAAACCTAACCTGAACAAAATAAACTATGAAATCTCCACAAATATTCTTAAATGCCTATAATTAGTAACAGAAGCCATTGGTTTATACCAACGGCTTCCCAATATTGTGATTTTCTTTCTTCGTTTAATGATAATGTTATTAAGTTTATCAGACGATATGAAAAGAATTTACATAAAATAGACAACACTTCTCTATATTATTTAATGAAACATGTATGAATGAAAAAATACTGTCTAAATACACACAATATATATATATATATATATATACATATATATATATATATATATATATATATATATATATATGCTTAAAGCTATGAGGATTGCATTCAGGTATGTAGTTGTTAGTGTTGATCTCCGTGTTAACTTTTATATTTACATACGCTCAAATTGAGATATTGAGTACTTTTATCCATAAATATAGCATACCTTAAAATTATATTTTTTACACCTATATATATGTGTGCATGTATGTGAATGCGTGTATGTGTATTTATGGTTTTATGTCTGCGTTTGTGTGTCTTTTGGATAAGTGTCTATGTGCGTGTCTATTAACCTGTATGAGTGTGTACATGCATATGTTACGATCTACGCGTATGCGCACGCACGCGCCTGTGTGCGTGTATTTCTGGTTTTCTGTCTGTGTGCGTGCCTTGGATGAGCGGATGCGTGCGAACACGCGTGCCTATGAACCTCTATAATTGTGTTTCGATGCATGTGTTACATTGTGTGTGTGTGTGTGTGTGTATGCATGCGTGTATATCTGTAAGTGAGTATGTGTATCCTAGTTTTCCGTTTGTGTATGTGTGTCTTCGATGATGCTGTGCATGCGTGCGTGCGCACATGCCTCTGAGCTCGCTGTGTGAGTGTGCGCATGCATGTGTTACTCTGTGTGTGTGTGTGTGTATATATATATTTCTGATTTTCTGTTTATATGTGTGCTTTGGATGAGTGCCTGCATGTGTGCGTACGTGCATGCGTGTCTATGAACCAGTATGAGTGTGTCTACATGCATGTGTTACCGTTTGTGTGTGTTTTGTAACACTATTATTGACCCAAGAGGGCTTTATATTTTCTTTGAAAATTCCGTTATATTCAAGTCATGTAAATCTGGCGCAAATTTCACTAATCACATCCAACTGTATTCATCATTTACTCTGTCTATAATAAATCATTGAACTGTGCCGTCCTTTCGAATGCTGTTGCCGGCGGCGGTGTTTAACTACAAAACGCTGGCAATCGCCCTTCGCCGTTGGCACTAATACGATGTTTTCATAAATATAATGGCCTGGTGTCATTCTTGATTTGGTGAAAATTATTTCTCATGACAGAAGTTAGTGAAATAATATAATCATATCCAGATATAAAACCAACACACATCAAACTGAAAAGAAAGAGAGAGAATTGTATATATACATATATACATATGTATGTGTGTGTGTGCATGTGTGTGTGTGTGTGTGTGTTTGTGTTTGTGTGTGTGTGCGTGCGCGCTATCTAAATTTTGCTTAGGTTTTCACAGCATGAGATTTTCTGCAAGTCTAAGCAGATCTTATATATATTGGGTATATTTTTAATTAATGCCCATTTGATTAAAAACCTACCAAAGTTGCATGTTGATTATTTAAAGACGACTGACGTGGGACTACGATTAAAATTTTTATTCAGTTGTTCTTACATACGTACAAGCGTTTGCTTTTCTGGGCATAAAGTGTGTAAAAAAATCCAAATGTTCTTTATACCCGAGCGCTTTCGGCTATTCTATTAGCAATTATCAAGAATTTAAAAAAAAAATTTTTACATGTGTATCTATGGTGATCGAAATGTTATTTTTAATTTTTCTCCCAAACACGGTCATCATTTCGTTTGTCTAAAATAAATCATTGAGCTGTTCTGTCCTTTTGAATGTTGATGCCTATATATTCAGTTAATTTTTTTTTAAAAAGCGTTGATAGTGGCTAATGGAATAACTGAAACTGGTTGGATATATAGAAAATTTTGATGCTTTTTACACACTTTATGCCCAGAAAAGAAAACACTTGTAAGAATGCAAACAAAAATAAAATAAAATGCTTAATCATAGTAACTTGTCAGTCATCTTTAATAAAAATTGATATATATATATATATATATATATATATATATATATATATATATATTGCCAACATAAGGATACTGTTGTAACGTAAAAAAGGTTACTGAAAGAGGAATAACTAAAACGGAGGTTGGAAATGAAATGGTAATCATTATAACATCAACAAAATACAATACTCGCCAGCGGCGTGAAGTAGGTAAACCACTGCTAGTGGTGAACTACTTACACAGCATATTACGGCTACTTACAATAGTGCCTAGCTTATTTCTGAGGATTGGGACATACCCACTAGTGTTCTTATGTACGGTATATAACAGATGGTAAGCAGCTTGTTCGTGAGTATGAAAGGATCATATTAAAAATAAGTAAGCAAAATTGTCTAAATTATGTAATGAGACATGTTTTAATACTTACATAAACACACACACACACACACACATATACATATATATATATATATATATATATATATATATATATATATATGAAGAAATATAGTCGTAAGGTGTGCTATATTTATGGGATAAAGTGCCCAATATCAGAGATAGAGCGTGTGTAAATATAAAAGTGAACATAAAAGTCAATATTTAGAGGCGACTGTCTGTTGCATGCTAGAAGCAATCGTCAGGCCACTTTGACAAAGAACTTGCTGACCTCTTACCTGGTGGCCTGACGATTGCGTCTAGCATGCAACAGACTGTTGCCTCTAAGTATTGACTTCTATGTTCTCTTTTATATATATATATATATATATATATATATATATATATATATATATTCAATTTTATGGATATGATTTTGTAACCCTGGGTTTCACGCTTTTTTGATCATCAGACAAACATGATCTGATGATCGCAAAAGCGTGAAATGAGTTACAAACTCATATCCATACAACTGAATATGTTAGCTCTATCACTTATATTGAGCACTTTCCAATAAGTACCGCAGTATGTAATATATATAGAAATTATTTATATATATATATATATATATATATATATATATATATATATATATATATATATATATATATATATATATATATATATATATAAGCAGCATATTTTCATTCAAACAGGTTTGGTTAAATAATTTAGACATATGTCTATTAGTTTTTGTTGTGATCCTTTCAAATTCACAGATTAATTTCTTGGTAACGTTAGAAAATTGATTTAGAAAAATAACAAAATTTTCTTTCAAATAGTTTTCAAGTACTTTCAGTCTCATCTGAGACCATCTTTAGAGGGTTAAGGTGTCTGTGAATATGTACATTTGTAAATTCAAAACAGTTCAACTGTTCGATTTTACTGCTTATGCAGCGTTCTAGATTTCAAAGTTCAGGTGATTTTTCCCCCAAGAATTAATACAAGTAAAATGTTTGTCTCTTAGCTGTGAGTTTCGTAGAGGGTCTATTCTGGAATCAGTCCGTCCACTCGTCATATATATATATATATATATATATATATATATATATATATATATATATATATATATATATACATATATAGTTTAAAATGTGATATATTTAAAATGTAAGTGTACTAAGTATCAAGGATAAAGAGTTTGCTGATATAAACAGTATTAATATAAGAATTCACTCTGCGTGGTGACTGTCAGATTTACGTCTCAATGCATAATATTGGCAGATAATTTTGGTGTTCACAAAGTTTCCTTGCTTTGACTAAGAACTTGCTGACCTCTTCCCTGGAAATGCCCGCGTTTATAATGGCCCCGTTATTGAAAGTCAGCCGTGTGGCTACGTTGCCGTAGCAGAAATGATTTGACCCCAAAGTTAATTACACTTCATCCAGTTTCGGCACCGTTGGACATTTTTAATCATTTAGTAACAGCTTCAGGTGTTACTGATTACGGTAATTAATATCATCGGAGGTATGTACAATGAAATCTGTAGTAGCATGAGCGAGGGGGCATTGAACATGCGCAGAAAAATATACTCTAACCCGTTTCCTATGACAGTGAACGTTGAATAATTTCCTCAGAGACTTGAAGTTTCAGAGATCTGGTTCTACCGGCGAATACAAAGTACAGCAGACAGAACATGTAAGCAACGTGAGAGTCTTAAGGAAAATATGATCTACAAGGAATCATATATATATATATATATATATATATATATATACGAGGTCTGATCAAAAAGCATCGGGACTGTTGCTATGGTAACAGATCTAAAGAACGCAGCAGAGTGAAGCAACTTAGCACAGATTGACCTCGAACTCTGTCACGCATGCGCACTAAGTTATAACATTCTTATTCACTTCCATTGTTTACAATAGTGCTTGGAAGGAAAGTGTTTAGAGTGTGGTCATCTCACCACCTCACAGAGGTTCCATCAGTGACCATGAGTTGTGCAGCAGTTTCTGGCCAGGTACAACATTTCCCAGGTCCGGCAACAACCACTATATTCCATAGATCTCGCTCCTTGCGGTTTTTTTCTTCTTCAAAATCAAATATCACTTGAAAGGAACAAGATTTCAAGATGTCGATGTAATCCAAGAGAATGCAACAAAGCAGTTGCTTGCTATCCCGACAAAAGATTTTTCGGAATGCGTCTATCAATGAAAACGACGCTGGATAAAGTGTCTTGCTCCAGAAGGGGTCTACTTCGAAGGAGAATAAATTCCGAATTGAAATGTGTTATAGTTTTACTTTTATAGCACCAGTCCCAATATTTTTTTATCCCACCTCGTATAATCAGAAAGAGAAAGTCGGAATTTCAGAGAAACATACCGAGAAAAGAAGACTTAGCGAATTTAACGATCACAAGAGGCATTGATGACAAAAGAAATGAGGATTAACGAGTTTGTGTGAATAAATGCTAGAACAGGAACAAAAATGGAGGGTAAATGATCAAAAGTTACTCACTCAGAAAAAAGGCAGGAAATTATGGAGAGCTGCGATCGCTTACGCACAGAAGATGACCAGCCGACACAGATTAAAAAAAAATAATTGAAAAAGGCAAAACATAAAAACACTCATCTTCGTAGCGATTATAGTTACTGTGTAAGATAAAAGACTTTTCTGATGAAGTTTAAGTACAGATTAGTGATCCACTGAGTAATTTTTTCCTAGTGATGGTGAACGCATCGTCAGGTAAATTTGCGTTTTACAATGAGAAATTCTGTCTAATTTGTGGGTCATGGTAGTTGACAATTATCTATTAATCTGAAACAACAAAGTCAGCAGACATTACAAAAATTGAAAGATAACAATATATTTTTTAATCATTTCACCCAAAGCAAGTCAAAAAGATAGTAAGACGCAAAAGGTTTACTGAGTGTTAGAGAATATAAGAAAACAATAGCACTATAAGCAGAGAGAACAACAAAAGAACAAGAATTAAGAAGACAATAAATAACTATTGACATTGCATTTAAACTTTTGAAGATCAAAGTTGAATGGAAAACAAGAACTCGAACGAGATTTCCATAAGGGAGAAGTGAAAAAAAAGAAATTGTTAGCATAGAACTTACGGTTACATGTAGCCAATTCAACTGCAAAATAACGAGACCTTGCCGCCAATCTAGTACTGCGTTTAAATTCATAAACTCTAGGTATCATAGCGGAAAGTTAATCAGAACAATTACCATGAAAGTATTTGTAGAAAAGGGATGCTACATTACGGAGGTGGGAAAGTGGCTGAATGCAAAATGCCAGGTCAAGACCAATAACATTGTCGATTCGTCTTTAGATTTTATCAAGAATCTCTAAATATATAGCAGGACCACCAGACCAGACCAGACCAGATGTGGCAGTTCTATTCAAAGCCAGGACGAATGGTAGACTTATAAATATGTAAGATAGATTCTGGTGAGAAAGATTGTCTAACACGACATAGGGAACCAACTTTCTTAGCAGCAGACCTAGGAATTGATTCAATATAAGATTTCCACTTCATGTCATCGAAAAGCGTTAGTCAGTGAAGGCTCAATGAATCACTCTCCTACAGGTTAGCCTCAGCCACGGTGATGGATGTTAAAAAAAAAGTGTTTTCTCAGACGATTGTTTTCCTGAAGGATATAGAAGGGTGCCTTCAACAGACTCCTGGGGTTGTACTAGGTGTACGGCGATCGAAAACAACTTTACTTTTTACTAACGTTCACCCAATACAAAGACCAAGAGGCAATCAACGTAGAAGGTTATTGAATATGTTGTTTAGACATAAGATGAGAAAGTAGAAACTAAAGATTACGAGGACATACCAGATAGGTAACCATTGTCTCTAGACTTGAAGTGGTTAAGGTTGTAATGTTCGAGGGAGCATCTTCGCGAGGGTCTGTGCTACAAAGTAAAGTTGCTTAAAACTAAAATACGGCTTCGAGTTGAAAGAACCATTATATAATCATAACAATTTCCCTTCTAAAAATATCAAAATAAGTAGTTGATATTTATTGACTGAATTTAAACTTTGTCGAATCCAGTTTGTCCTTGGTTGAGCAACTGGAAAAGTCGGGCTTTAAACGTAATGCCTTTTGTCAGGCTTAATATTCAAGTACAATTAAAGGTCACGATTTCAAGGCAGACAGACATTTTTATCTGAAGAGAGACACAGTATATTCAATCAAACGCTGTTTAAAAAAAAACAAATCCAGACAAACTCTCTGTCTATCTATCTCCTGTTTCTATCTATCTATCTATCTATCTATCTATCTATCTATCTATCTATCTATCTATCTATTAGAGACATCTAACTTAGCAAGTGCAGGGAAGTATGTAAAACCAATTATTCTAAACCCGATGTACTAAAGACTCTTATTGCAAGTTAGAATGCTTCCTTGTATCTGGTCTTTAGATTTATACATGAAGTAAAAGAAAGATCATGTTACTCAATTATATTAACGATTTATATATTTCATAAAAAAATTGCGCATGCGCTTCTGTTATATCATTCAAGTAACTACATACTGCAGTAGAGTGACAACGATATGAGGCTGCCTTGAGAAAATAATAGCCATGGCTTGTTTGTAGTTTGGCTGGTGAGGGGATCTTTTTTTTAATAATTTCACCCAAGCCTCAATAAAGCCACTAAGATGCAAAAGGTTATTGAATGTGAGCGAATATGAGAAAATAAACTCTGTTAAGGAGAGAGAAGAATAAAAAACATGAATTAAGAAAACAGTAGATAACGATTGACATTGCATTTAAATTTTTGAAGATCAAAGGGAAGATTCTACAAGCGAGAAGTGCGAGAGAAGAAACTGTTAGCGTAGAACTTACGGTTACATCTATTCATTCCCTCTATAAAATGATGAGACCTTGCCACCAATCTAGTACTGCGCATAAATTCATAGTCTCGGTACCGTAGAGGAAAGTCGATCAAAACAATTATCATAAAAATATTTTTAGAAAGGCACAGGGAGCTACCTTTGGAAAGTAACTGGCGAAACGATGCCAGGTCAAGACCAATAATATTGCAGATTATTCTTTGGATTTTTTTCAACAATCTCTAAATAGCAGGGTCACCAGACCAGGTGAGGCAGCAGATAGCGGTGAGATCCGAACACGAGTCTCATGGTCAAAAATCTTTACCTATATTATATATATATATATATATATATATATATATATGTATGTGTGTTTGTGTGTGTATACACGCGTACGTTTGCGTGTATTTATTACAATATGATTAACCACGCAGGAGTTGCAGAATTAAACTTCATACCATCTATTATGTTATTGTAAATATTTGTGATAAAAACAGATATTACAGGCTGTAATTCACGTGGTTCAGTTATTATATAAATGTAAGTATTCCGTATTTGGGTAGAAAAGTTTTTATGCACGTTTCATCCAATGATACAAACAAGGAAAATCTTCTAATTTTTTTTTCATTAAGTTTTTCGAATGTCCTCACATTAACAACGGACCTCTTGAAAATTACCAATGAATTAGTCGAAAGCGTTTGGAACAATAACCATTACTCCCTTAGTCTTTCCAAAAAGAAAACTGTAAGAACTTTAGACAAACATAATAAATAAAATAAGTTTTAAGATTTTAATTGTCTGTCATATTCAATGAAACATGTTTAAATGTAAGCATATCCTGAAATCCTTGTCGAAATCGGTTGGTCAATACCTGTTCATATGTGGAAATACAGACTTGCATAATAGAATCGTACATCTCAGCATGTTTCGTCTATCCGTTTATTTCTGCTCGCCATTGACTATCTATTGCTACCCGTTCTGATCTATTTCACATCTATCTTTCTTCAAATATCTATTACTATCGATCTGTTCTTAGCCTAGTGTGGCATAAGGCTATATGGTCCGGATCCACAGCGAGGATCCCACTCACTATCGAAATAATTCTCCTCCAGGCGAACTTACTAATCACTATCCCATGAAGAGAGATTATCTTTCTCTTTCTGTCTATATTTCTGAGATGAGGTATTATGTACAGTATTTACATTAGTCGGACTATTGTCCTCATCTTTGTCGCCATATTTGTCACAACGTTTCGGTCGTTGTACGCTCCGGCCTTCTTCAGGTGGTTGGAATTTCGAACCGAACCCTTTATTTCGATCACTGGGGTAGACTGTTCTAGTTCCACGAGCCATGTTTGATGGATGTCAGTTATCAGTTATCTCCTGGTAATTTTCCCTCTGAAAGTTCTCTCCTGAACCGGGTATTGAACTCACACTCTTTGGGTCTGTCACTGGATCTAACCAACGCCTTTATCCACTGTGCCATGTGTCCTTGAGGACATCTGGGTATGAATTTCTGAGTATTATAAAACTAATTTTTCAGCAACATGGCTCGTGGAACAAGAACAGTCTACGCCAGTGATCGAAATAAAGGGTTCGGTTCGAAATTCCAACCACCTGAAGAAGGCCGGAGCGTACAACGACCGAAACGTTGTGACAAATATGGCGACAAAGATGAGGACAATAGTCCGACTAATGTAAATACTGTATCTTTCTCTTTATATCGATATTTATTATACTTAGCTTAGTCTTGCATAGGGCCACAAATTAAGAGCAGTTATTGATGATGGAACTAGCAACAGTAAGGCTAAATCTTCTACCCAATGCTCCGTGGCAAATGCGCCATTACGAGTCATTTCTTTTTTATATGTAAACAAATTTTTAAGTTTTTTGAGGTGATGTTTTTTGGTTTTTTATATGTTTGGATTATATCTTTTATGTTTTTATCTATTTTTTTCCTGCTTTTTTAAAGGTCAGTTTCTTTGTCTATTATTTATTTATTTATTTATTTAATATTTGTTTCAAAATTAAACCATTTCTTTCCCTTGATAAATCTGCTGTTATTAAAACAGCAACTGTCGCCAAACGATGATAGTTAACGGAATCTCTTCTACAGTGGAATCAACCAGGCCGCGTATCAGTAACAGAACAAAGGCTTCGTTCCTTGACAGTAATCAGGAAATCCACTTAGGAATAATTCTCGCCGTTCTTTTACACAACCAGAACCAATGGAAAGACCATCCTTAAATGAAGTCACTCGACACGAAATAACCTCTTGGTGGCTCCGGTCACTGTTGCTGCAACCGACAATTCCGGAAGAAATGAGCGGGAACAGAGCCAATTTTCTTATCACTCAAAGTGGAATGATGTCAGCCTGAAACGTGCAATGTCAAAAGGCTGCGATGGTGAACTTGGAACTATGAGATCAGAAGAATACCGCGACTAGGATCTGTTGTATCTGATATCATTGGAAGAGAACATCTGCCCAAAACTAGCACTTTGATAAGGATAAATAGATAGACAGATAGCTAGCGGCCTAGTTAGATAGATAGATAGATAGATAGATAAGTAACAGACTGATAGATAGATAAATACGAACTGATATATATATATATATATATATATATAGAGAGAGAGAGAGAGAGAGATACAGACAGATATCGATAGAGATAAATAATGAACAGAATGAGATAGATAGATAGATAGATAGAGAGAGAGAGAGAGAGAGAGAGAGAGAGATAGATGAGGTGGTATCTGTAAATCCCCAGTAGTTGCATGGTGTGATTGTCCGTCCAACGGAAATGGGTGTGCAACTAACACTCATTAGTACACTACTTGCCGATTCAGTCTGCTAATAAAGTATCCTGCTATATACTGGGTGCGATGGATAAATTGTCGTTTCAATTGCACAAAAATGAAAATAGCACTGACCTCTCATTTTATATTTACAAAATTAAACAAAAATATCTTGAAATACTAAAGAATAAATTTATTCAATAAAATTCCTATTGTCTTCAACCACGGCCTTTAGATGGCTTCGGAATCTCCTTCAACTCTTCTGGAAGGTCTCCTTGTTTAAGTTGATGAATGCTGCCATAATTCCTGCCTTCAGTTCATCTTTGGTGTTACAAGGAGTTTTGTTTGTCCTCTCTCTCAACTGCACCCCACTCAAGCGGGTTGCAGTCTGGGGAGTTAAGTGGCCAGATGTAAGGGTGATGTAGTCATAGAAATTGTCTCAGTCATAACTCGGTTTCCTTTCTTGTGTGTCATGGTGCAGAGTCCCGTTGCCAAACATAGGTTCTTCCCGCAGCCTCTTGACCCAGGGTAGCACTACCTCCTTAAGGCACTTGATGTAGGCCTCCGTGTTGAGTCTGAGTCCCTGTGGGAAGATGAGTGGAGGCATAACGTCACCATCATTATTCTCCGTAATATAATTTTTATTCAATTTTAGAAATTTTAGCTTTAAGTTTACTATAGTTATCGCACATATTTTCTGATAATGTCGTGTGTGGGTGTCCGTATGTACAAAAATCAGGACGTTTATAAACATAAAAAAAAACTGAATTTTAAAAAATTGTTGTTTGATGATTTGTACTAAGCTTTTCCACTTATGAAAAGTAAATATAGTTTTTAATTAATAATAATATCATCTAAAATGGTGGAATTAATACAGAATTTTTAACTATTTAAAACTTAAATAATTAACTTAAATTATTCTAATTAAATTTGTTTTTAAAACGAAAACAATTCATGTAAAAATTCATTATTCATCGAAAAATGATTTTTTTCTTCAGAAAATAGTGTCCTTCATACATCATATATAAAAGCAATTAAAAGCTTTTTCTAATTAAAAATGTCATAGTTTTATTGCAGTTTTTTATTTTATGACTCAAAGCAGATTTTCGGTAAATGGCGTTTCTGTTTGGCAAAAAAATTGATGATTTAAATTCTCCAAGTAGTCCAAATATGAAAAGGGTGGAATTTTAATTTCCCGAAATTTCTCAAAATTATGTAAGTGCGGGTAACAGATGCAAAAAATAAATACAATTTCAAAAATAATTTAATTTGTGATTAAGTCTTTAAAAGGCGCCAAGAATCGTATGTACACATGTATGGTCTATGTGAGGCCAATGTAAGAATTTAATGGTGCTTGTTGATGCTTCTTCTTTTATATGCCGTTTCACTTCAGGGTATTTACGACCATGGCTCTCCACAATGTCTTGTCATTTGTAGCACTTAATAAGTTTCGTCTTTTTGTTATCTCTCCTAAAACTTGTTCCACCATCAGTTTACTCAAACTCTCTAGGTAGGTTATGCATTGTTTTCCTCTGTCCCTCTTACCTTGACTTGTGAGTATTAAATTTTCCAAACCCACTTTTCTCATTATGCACCCTAGAAATTTCAACTCTCTCTCTCTCTCTCTCTTTCTCTTTCTGATGATAAGGATAAATGTCATTTTTGTTTCTATCTATAATTTCGTCGTTCCATGGTATTCTCAGTAACTTTCTGTTGAGCTACATTTCTGCTGGTCCACGTCAGTTCTTCATCTGTGAGGAGATTGTCCAGCATTCAAAGCCATTTATAAGAGGACTGATATTACATAACAGTTCAATACTCTTTTCTTTGATTCTAACGAAATTTTTCTGTTCCTTAATACATTGCTTATATTTTAGAAGGCATCTTTCGCTATAACAATGCCCCTTCGGATTTCAGTGTTGCACTTTCCATCCTCTGTTAAAAGTCTTTCTAGATATTTAAATTCTTATACTTGTTTGATTTTGTTTGATTTTAGTATCTCCTATTTCTAATTTGCATTTTGGGTTGTTCCTTTTGCTGAACCCTTGCATTCCATTTTCTTGCATTTGACTGCTTGACCTTCTTACTTCTCTTCAATACCTTCTGTAGGAATTGTAGTTTCCTTTCAGTATCTGCTATCAACATTGTGTCGTCTGCATATCTTATGTTATTAAGATTGTGGCCACCAAAGATAAACACTGGTAGGACTTCTAATTCTCTCAGAATCAGAGAAGACACATTCTTGTCTTACACCCCTTTCTATTTTCGTATATTTATTGAACTTATTTTCTTTCCATATGCAGGCGGCTTGTTTTCAGTATAAGGTCTGGATTATTCTAATATCCTTCCCAAATATATGACTGTTACCTAGGAGTTCTAACTATTTAATGTTAGAAGCACAGTCTCGCACAAGATATGAGAATTCATTGGTCACACGTGTACCACATTCTCTCGTAGGTTGACTTGTCATTTGTTAAAATTTAGAAAAATTCGTGCACTTAAATCAACATATGACAACAAAAATAGCATTAACATAGTATAAATTCTAATAAATAATACCAAGACATTATACAGGATGCGACAGAAATACCTCCCACATTATGGCAAGACATTAGTAGCACTAAGTCTTTATCTAGTTAATATCTTACCATTATGTGGGAAGTATTTCTGCCGCACTCTGCATATTTGACTCAATGCAATGAAAAGTTCAAAAGACAGGAAGCCTTCATAGTACAAAGGAAGCAGCCAACATTTTTTAATTATAAAAGTGAATATCCTCACGGACATAAAATAGGTGTTATAAAAACATGATTAATCGAATGAAACTGATTTTCTCTTTGGTCAGCTTATTTTATAGACAATTAAATAACATAAAACAAACACTTATCAACAGTAATTTTACAGTATTTACATTATTCGGACTATTGTCCTCATCTTTGTCGCCATATTTTTACAAACGACGTTGTTGATGAAGAATAAGTCTGATTTTAAAGAAATTAAAAAGAACATATTCAACCATCTTGATATATATATATATATATATATATATATATATATATATATATATATATATATTATAATAAATCATTCATACAAAAAGTAGGTTAGTAAAATTAATGATATAAAATGAAATCCTTTTGCAAAGAAAATTTTAAAGTTGCATTAACCTACAAATCACTCGATAAATGTTATGATTCTTGTTTTTAATAACTATAAGCTGTATAAGGTCTTTTTTTAATATGCAAGTACTTTCAACTGTACAATGCAATTAAATTCATAAGACGTTTGGTACGTGAGAGAGGAATTTCATCTATAACAGTCAAAAGAGTGGTGAAAAAAGATTTGAAAATGAAATTGTACGTGAAATCTGTGAGGCACCTTGTTACTCCAGGACAGAAAGTTAGAAGGTTAGAGCGGGCAAAGATCATCTTGAAAAGTTGGAAAATGATCCTGGAATAATATATATATATATATATATATATATATATATATATATATATATATATATATATATATAGGTGACTATACTCGTGTCAAAAAACCTTCGAATTCTTGATTTAACAATAGCCAAATCAATCTCGAAGGGGAAAAAAGGTTTTAAAAAGAAAGAGCCAGGAACATGAAAGTCTGTCGAAAATAATCGCCAGATACAGGCTCAAGGCCCAAAGAAAAAACCCCGATACAAGTAAACAACTAACTAACTAAAGAGCGCGATACAAACGTAGAGGAGACCTAGTCAAACTTAATGAGGCAGACAAACCTACCAAGGTTTCACTTAGGCAGATATATATATATATATATATATATATATATATATATATATATATATGTATATGAACTTTATTTCAATACTTCATGAGCTTCCGATCGTTCGCTATGATTAATTAGTGATGAACATGTCATTTTCGTTTATGAATTGGAGAGTAATTATTGCTCAAAGTAGAATCCAATAGTGTTATAAAAACCTCGGAGAATTCCAGTGAGATATATTTTATCATTTTTAAGTTACAAGGGTTCAGAGCTTAATCTAACAATTGGACAATTTTTCTGTTACATGATTTGGACAATTTTGCTGTTACACCCGGTATATATATATATATATATATATATATATATATATATATATATATATATATATATATATATATATATATATATATATATGTGTGTGTGTGTGTAGTTCCAGAGTATTCTCGTCAGAATTTTTCTTGCACATTTATAAATCTGCCATTCGCCGGTGCATTGAACACTGCTGCCTTATCAATTGTGATGCTCCTAATATATATATATATATATATATATATATATATATATATATATATATATATATATAGATAGATAGATATAACATTATTGACAAAATTCAAAGAAGGGTCTGTAATGCAATCAACCCTGATCGAGTATCCCAACTTGCCTCGATTGCTTGAATTTAGGCGTGCTACTAGATTGACATCGATGTCTCACCGTTTTACTGTTGAACTACCTAAATGCAACCGTATGTTCTATTCTAATAGCTTCTTTTCTCACACATATCGTCTGTGGAACTTCCTTCCGATTTATTGCTTCCCTGCCACCTACAATCTTTAAAAATTTAAATGCAATGCCAATCGCTATCTTCTGTCTTCTTGAACCCTGTTCCTTTATTGTTCTTTTCCTCACTTCCCCTCTCTAAAGTCTTATTCTCCATCACTCTGTAACTTCCTGCGTCCTTGTGGTATTATCGCTTTGCTTGGATTGAAATGATTTAAAAAACAATGTTTGTATGTGTATGCGTACGCTTGTGTGTGTATCTCTGTTTGCAGAAGTATGAAGGGAAGAGAGACATTTCATGTACTATTACTCATCTATGAGTAAAGTGTTATTTTGTGTGCTTATTTGTCTGGATGATGGAAGCCAGTATCATTTATCTTGTAGGTTTTTGTGTAGTTAGATGTTTTGTGGGTGTGTATTTCTGAGAAACTACCCCACACACGAAAACACAGAAGTTCCCACACGATCGTATACATCACCAGTCATGACATATTGACCAAGTATATCATTCAACATTTGCCAATAATTTTAGATTTATTTCCTTGTTTTTGTTTTTGTTTTTGGGTAGAGCACGGCTTATCGGCGAACTGAGTTCCAAATCTAACCGATTCTATTACGTTTCTATTACGTTTCTATTACGTTTACGTATTAATTCATCTCTTCTTAACCACTCCCAGCATAGCTATGGGTTAAATAGTAAAGAAACCGGGCACTCTAACCTTAAAAGGACAACTCTGAATTTGAAACTGTAGAGACTGCAACGAGGAAACACCTCCGCCATCTTTTATAAAAAAATCATTAGAATTCGCAGATATAAAAAAGACGCTGATGTGAACTATCCTAATAGTCATAGCGTTTAAAAAGAATATAACATACATTGCAGTTAAAATTATAAATATACTAAGAAAAAGAGTTTTGGGTAGAAGCTCGTCAACGGTGAAGAAAATTGTTTTTTTATCGGAAAATCGAAAACAAAGAAAGTCGTAACTAGTTCTAGGAATGTACAAGGAAAAATGCTTATATTTATTTAAACGGAATTCTTTATTGTGATCAGATTGTTATGACATTAGCATAGAAAATTCCAGCACCTATTATCTCCAGGCTTTTTTCATGGAGTGAAACACTCCTTATCTGTTAATACATATATATATATATATATGAACATAATAAAATAGGCAACATATATTTACATTACAAAGAGTCAAGGTATGATTGACTCTTTGTAATATATATATATATATATATATATATATATATATATATATATAAAAGTGGACATGGAAGTCAGCACTTAGAGGCGACAGTCTGTTTCATGCTAGCGCAATCGTCAGGCGACGATTGCACTAGCATGAAACAGACTGTCGCCTCTAAGTGCTGACTTCCATGTCCACTTTTATATTTACACACGCTCTATCTCTGATATTGAGCACTTTATCCCATAAATATAGCACACTTTAAGACTATATTTCTGCATATATATATATATATATATATATATATATATTACAATGAATCATTCATACAGAAAACAGATATAGAAGTTAACTTCTATATCTGTTTTCTGTATGAATGATTCATTGTAATATAAATTGAACTGCACCACATACTTGATATATATATATATAATGTGTGTGTGTGTGTGAGAGAGAGAGAGAGAGAGATAAAAATATAGTTTTAAAGTATCTTACATTTATGGTTAAAATGCTCAATATCATAGATTGATGCATGAAGATATAAAAGAGGACACCAGTAAACACCAAGCGGCGACAATCTGTTTCATGCATCCACGCAATCTTCAAACATGGTCTGATATTGCGTCGAAACATCAGATTGTCCCCGCTTGGGGCTGATAAAATTGTTCACTTTTATAAGCACACACACACACACACATACACACACACACACACACACACACATACATATATATATATGCATATATTACTATACTCGTTAAATCTAGTGTATACACGTGTCTGAGAGGACATCACTTTTTTTACAATAGGATTGACACCTACTGACTCGGGCAATTGAAAGTTTTATTTTAAAAAAGAAATGTCTCTCTCAGTTGGGATCAAACATGCGTTCTCCATATAATGGTAAAACCATCCTTATGCCAGGTGTGCCGTAACTGCGCAGCTACGAGAGAGCTAAAACCAAGACAAGGCTCAATTACACTTTTTTAAGAACTGTAGATGTCTCGATGAGATCTGTCAAAGCTTATATCTGGTAACTCTATTTCCTTTCTTAAAATGTAAGCTAAGTATAAGTATATATATATATATATATATATATATATATATATATATATATATATATATATATATATATTATAACGCGACTATTCTATGATTGTTATAACACACTATTACTTATATAACGTACTTTGAATAAGTGTTCTCTATACGTAACGCTTCGGCTACTTGCCATGACACCTGTATAGTTAATATAAAGACTGACTCCAAACGGCTAATTATTTTTGTAAAAAATACAATGTGGCACAAGGCCAAAAGTGAATATGGAGAAGTCTGCTCATCATCTGTCTTATCTTACTTAGCTAGCCACAATCACAGACCCGAACAATCTACCCAATATTCCTTGCACCAAATTACCACATTCTTATTTACCATTCTTACGACAACCACCATGACACCTCGAAGTCTCTATGAATTCCAAACTAATCCGCGTATGTACAATTTCACTGTGATGGTGTGGGGAGAATAGCAACATTTAAAAATGAAAGCTCCAATGAATAATTACAATATGCATAATACTATATATACAAGAAACTAAACGAAATGGTTAGTAATAAAAAAAAAATACAATCTTTGTGGCAGAAATATCAGTTAACTGGACGTAATTAATGTGGGACTGTAATAAACAGTGACAATCCTGCCCAAAATAGGTTAGCTTAGAATCGTTTTGTTGTTTAGTTTTCTTTACGCCAAGTTAATATTGCCGGTGTTTATTACAGGGCTCCCAATATCCTGGTGCGTAACCGGGATCAAAATGCCACTCAAAGCTCAGCTACTTTTATTCGAGACAGATGTGCAAGACGCACCCAACTTTTGCCAAATTCTGTTGGAAGCAGTCGTCACCTTTCCGTCTTTATGTTGACATTAAGGTGATGCCTAAAGAACAAGATCAGTTGGAAAGAGGTAACCTTCTTGTCTCTATAGAATTCTTTCTGTCGCGTCACCATATTACGACTTGCATAACACTAAGTAAGCACAAGATCACATAGTGTTCAGTTTTAATCAACTATGTTACCACATTGCTACAAAAAGAACTGGCCCCAAGGACAAAGAACTTTCCGCCCAGCATGCGAGACATGATGTCTTCAATAAACTCGCACAAGAAGATTACGACCTTGCAGTGGAAGAAAACGTGATCAAGGGTCTCCACTGACTCACCGCGGCGGACGCAGTTGGGAGAATTTCCTAAGCCTGCTGAAGAAAGTTTTTGTTGACTCAGTGGGCCTTTCGCATCACCAGCCATGTGAGTGATGCTTCATTGTTAATGAGGCATTTCAACCCAGACGTCCAAAGCCATAGGAAGCGATACTCCTGCTTCGTCACCATTTCGTACACTCTGATATCTTTGCCGACTTCATCAGTCCCATCCCTGATCGACACAAGAAACGAAACGTCATCAGCATAGGTGGGGTACCTGGCCGTGGTTGTAGCTTCAGGTATAGAGATTCCGCGTATGGCCGGATAAGCCTTTAACTTGCGAAGGAAAGGCGCCAAAGGAAGTGAATAAAGCAAAGACGAAAGTGAACAATCATGACGAATGGAGCGAGACAATACGAAAGGTTCCGATCTTATCCTATTCACTTCTACCAGCGCACCGAGGGACGCATACAGAAGTCGGAACCAAGTGCGAACGTACGACCTGAAACCGGCAGCTGAAATGACAGGTTCCAGAAATCGAATGTCTTTGACTGATCTAAATTGATCAGCTCGGCCTCACTGTCGTCTTGATCGATGATCAGGCGTGTCAAATGAAGGTTGTCCTGAATAGTCCTACCCTTTGCAGCACAAGTCTGTTCAGAGCCAATCAGACTAAACAGGATAGCCTGCAAACGGCTTGCAAAGATCTTGGCTAATATCTTCAACTCTGTATTTAACATCATCAAAGTCCGAAAGTTACCTATCCCATCTTTACCGTTCTTGTTTTTCCGTAGTAGCTTAATTAAACCCGGGGTGAAATGTTGGGGTATATACCCCTGCTTCATCCAGTTGTTGTAAATCAGTTCCAGCAAGAGACGAAGAACGAGCGACTGGCTCAAGTACAGTTTGTAAGGAAGACCATCTAATCTCGGAGTTTTATCCCGGCTAACCAGCTTCAGCGCTTCCTAGATCTCAGTGACAAGAAACTCGCACCCAGCCGCTACAAGCCAAATAGGCGTCGAACTGAGCAGGGCTCAAACCGGGCTCCTTGGTAAACACATCCTGAAAGTAGTCTCGAAAAGCCTCATAAATGCCAGCGTTTGAAGTCATGGTCTGCTTGTCCGGCAATGTGATACTCGCGATCTGTCGACTGGATCTATTTCGAGCCTCCTCTGCACGCAATTCAGAATATATCCCACCATTTATTCCTAACCACAGCTCCCGTCAATTTCCGCTATAGCATTAGCAGCAGATGGTATCGGAAATCTCGCTCACCAAATAATGATGCGTTCAATTTCCAGTAGTCATCCTAACCTTAGGCTTATCTATGTTTACACGAACTCAGACGAGCCTATGATCCGAATAAACTATACAATGGAAACCTGGACAACCTAAGGACCCTACATCGATTCTCTCAACTAGAGCTGAATAGTGTACAAATCTCATAGGTAAAATTCATTCATAATCTCAAGATGAAAACCGGCGCTCCTGGACACAACATACATCTACTCCTACTATATTGAGCTAGATAAGAGGCAAAGTGCTCTCCTAAGACCATTAGGAGGGACCTCGTAGGCTGATATTGGGTCCTCCGCCAGCCCTCATATTCAGTTCTTGGGATAAGGTCGTTTTGTGATAAGGCTCCGACTTGAAGCAACCTCACAGTCTGTAGGCTTGAAGTATCTCTTGCCTCTTATGATTCTTGAGGTTTAACCCCCAGTAACGTCAATGATTTTATCACAATGTCTATTGTACAGCAACAAATTTTCTGCAGACGCTTGCCGATCACAAAGACCGACACAATACTTTTATTTAACTTCTGTAAATTCTGAAGGTCTCCCAAGATTCTATCTACTTTGATAAGATGTTCGTAGCTCTTGGCTCTCTCTGTCATGTTGATTATGCATTTCGGTGGGACTTCCAGCAAGAAGACGAGTCCCCGGCTACTACTTTTTCTTCTTTGCTTCTACTGTTGTTGTTACAATTTGGCAACACCTGTCATTGAGGATGTTGGATTTTTTCACTAATAAATTTCCGGCCATTTTGTGAAACTATAAATTACCACTCGATAATATGATCCATTGATAGGACCTGCAAAATCTATATGCAGTCTTGATCACGGCGTATCCGTCTTTGGCCAAGGTTCTATCTTTGTGATCGGTAGTTTTGCTTCTAGAGAACAACCTCTACATGCTTTCGCTATTTTTTCCAATATCTTGGTCCATTCCAGTCCAATATACGAAACTTCTCACCAGAGATTTAATTCTAGAAATACCAGGATATCCGCCATGAAAATCCTTAAATATCCGTTTCTGTCTCTTTGTCTGTAAATTACTAGACAATCTTATATCGAGTACGAATTTAAATCTGGATTTCGTTCTCTGTTACTTTCCTTCAATAGCTTTATTTTTACAATAAAGACATCAGTTTCCGCTTTTTCTTTTATTTCATCCAGAGTCACTGGTAACTCTCGTACTACGTTGCACAAACTCTTTTTTTAAAATTTCTATTTCGCTTTATAGTGCTGCAATGACCGTGTCCTCTAGGGGTTCCGCATTTTTAGATATTAATTTAGATAAACCATCTATATGTTCTTTTTTTAGACGGTTGGTACTCCATCATAAAATCATAGTTTAATAGGGCGGTACTCCAGCGTTGTAGTCCATTAGCTGCATGAGTGGGTATACCTTTCTTTGAATTATATATTGTTAATAAAGGTCTGTTTGCAACGTCAAATTTATTCGTGGAAGAATTTCTTCACAGCGAATATAATTGCTAGTTTTTTTTACTATATAGCTGTAATTTGTCTCAGCTGAGAGAAACGATCGTGAAATATGACCGAAGGCTTTTATTTTGCCGCCATCATATTTGTGTAAAATCACCGCTCCAATGCCATACTCACTAGCATCTGACGCCACTACAGTTTCTGCTTTTGGGTCGTAGAGCGCTAATGTTAAATCAGACGTAAGACTTTGTTTTATTTCGTCAAACGAATTTTGACGTTTATCATCCCAATTCTACATTACTCCTTTTTTAAGTAGATCGTTAAGTGCAATCCTTATCATATGCATATTATGTACATTTGATAGTAATTAGCCAGTCCTAAAAGAGCTTGTCACGTTTAATGGCGTAGGTATAGTTTTAATTGCCCTGGATAGATCTGGTTGCCTACCATTTTTATCAGTAATTTGACCAAGGTATTTAATTTTCTGCAAAAACAATTCACATTTACTTCACTAAGCTTGAATTCGTATTCTCTTAGTTTTCCCGAAATTGTTTCCACGTGCTCAATATGTTGTTCTTTCGATACACTTTTGATCAAAATGTCGTCCAGATATGCCACTGCGAAGTCACAATTCGCAAGCATGGTATCTATGGCTTATTAAAAAATAGCTAGTGCCAGCTTTATACCAAAAAGAAGTTGGTTAAACTTATATAATACTTTGTGCGTATTTATAGTCGTTAATTCAGAACATTCATTTTCAATCTGAATTGAATAAATATACTTCAGAGTGATCCAACTATAAAAATATTCTTCCACCGATCAACTTCGGAAAAAAGTCTTCTGGACTTGGTAATTGGGTAGTTATGTGTTTCTAAATCACTGTTTAATCCAGTCGAGAATTCCGCACAAACACAAATTTGATTATTTTTCTTTACATGTACCACTTGTGCAGCCCATTTCGAATGTTTTTTTTTCTATTAAATCAATTCTTTAGAGTCTGTCCAACTCTTTATTAACTTGTTCGAATGCTGTGAATGGCACGCTCCGTTACATGTTAAATACTGGCGTCGAAATTTTTTATTTGAAAATTCGCCCTGTATTTTGAACACCGACCCAGTTTATTTTACAGAATATCTGGAAAACATTTTTTAATTCTCCCTTAAGATTTTCCCACTCACTTGTCACTTGTCGACTTACGTTTTTACAATAAACGTTTATTGGCAAATTCCAAAGTTCAAATAGTTCCATCCAGTCAGTACCGAATAAATTTGAAACATTTCTTAGTACATAAGCTTTAGTTTTTACATGCTTATTAAGAAAAGAGACATTGCAAGTCATTTAAAAAAAATAATAATAATTTCTCACCAGAAACTGAATTCACGACTTCGGATGTTGTTTCACTGATTATTGAAATATCACTACCATTGCCCAGTAGCATTTTCACAACTACATTATTTATTTTCACATTTACAAATTTTTTTTCTGTGACCATTTTCCCGTCGCAATGCTGTATACTAATTTCTTTCTGTGAGTCTTTTTTCTTGGTTTGGTTTTGCAGTTTGATTTTAGATGCCCTTCGTTACAACACTTGTAACATTCTGCTTATTAAAATGGACAGTCTTTTCTTAGATGTAATTTAGCACATCTGAAACAAGGATTTCTTCTCCTTTTTGTACATTTGTCCTTTACTTGTACCAATGCACATTCTTTTATTCTGAATTTCTTCAGCATCGTGTTTCCAATTTAGCGTTTTCTGGCACTCATCCAATATTTCTTGCAATGTAATATTATTGTTTTGTTCAATTCTTGTAAAAAAAGTAGTTTCTATTTCAGCATCTTTTTTAGCTGTTAAATTAATCCCTTGAACATATCTGGAGTCATTTCGTTTATTTTAAACCTTTCACATTCTTTACTAATGATACCAACATACGTGATAACATCTTTTTTGATTAGATTCAAGCAACTCCAATGAGCATAAAACAGAGAGCTTGTGTCACTAATGATTTTTGTCAGAATGTGTACCGTGTCTTAAAATTCAATTTAATCTAGTTTTCTCGGTAATATATAGTTGCAGTATTTTTCATACTCTGTCGGATCTATTTTCCTCAACAAAAAACCCGTTTTTGCCACGTCTTTCCAGCCGCTGCATTCCTATCTAAATATTTGTTCATATCTACGAAAATACACAGAAAAAGTTAGTCCCTGATCAGGAATGTATATAAATTCTGATATGGTGTCTTCGACAACGTCTGGCATAAAAGACGTTGAATAATTTTTGTTTTCTTCAGAATTCAGACCAACAACGCCTGTCGTTGTTTTTGTATTTCTAGCAACTGTTGGTTTTGTTGTTGTTGCTGTTTCTACTGTTCTTGTTTAATTTCAACTATGAAAGCCAAAATTTTCTCCATATTCTCAAGAATATTATTTGTTTTGTTTTTTAAAACAATGTTGTTGAAATTCTTGTAACTCCAATTACAACACGTATGAGTTCCTATGAGTTCCTGAATCCTTGTTACAACAGTTATAAATCGTTAGAGTTCCGAATCCGGGACACAGCGGTTATAATTAATTCCTCGTCGCCACTATTATAACGCCACTATTCTATGGCTATTATTATAACACTCTTAAATAACGTACTTCGCATAAGTGTTCTCTATACGTAATGCTTCGTCTACTTGCTGTGACGCCTATATAGTTAGTCTGAAGACACCAATCGGATAGGTATTTACCCTTGCCTCTCCACTTAAACGGGATGTGACACAAGGTCATGTTTAACGTGAGGAACCCGAGGGCGTACACTCGGGCAACTGTCCAAAATTTACCCATTTCCTGCAAACACAGGGAAGGATCACTTTGCTTGTCTGTTCTTCTCGGCCTGGTTTCTGTCCGTAGACAGCGCCCCGACTGAGTCTCCCTCTGCTCAAAAACAGAGAGCCTGACAATAGCAGCCAAGCAAACGGCTAGGTATTTACTCAGTCTCCCCACTGAGACGAGATGCGACACAAGGTCAGGCTTAACGTGGGGAACCTGAGCGTGAACACTCGGGCAACTGGTTAAAATTTACCCAGCGGGTACATTACTTGTTGGTTTTTCTCAGCCGTGTCTCTATCCGAAGACAGAACCCCGACTGAGTTACCCTCTGATCGAAGGGAGAGGTCTTACAGCGAATTGCCTGACTCGAAACGGAAACAAAAAGACTGAAAACACTGATATTTTCAATTTTCTTTGGATCAGTTCTCATTGGCTACACACGTGTCACGTGTATCAAAAGTAGATTATTAGGATGAAAAATAAACGCAACATCGATTCAAATTCTGGGATTTATCAAATAAATTGTTTACAATGGGAAAATGTTTATGTGGGGGAGACATCAAGTGATCTAAAAGCCCGCATTTACGAACACAAGAAAGACTTACGTTTGCACAATCGATCTCACTCGTTTTGCACCGAAACGATGCTGGACATAATTTGATTTGACTAACGTCACCCTAACTAAAAGAACATAATACTTTAAGGAGAAGATTCATTGAAAACTTAATAATAACATTATTACCAACTATAAACACATGCCTAAAACATTACTTTGCATCGCCATCTGTCTTTGAATCCAATCATAAAGAATCTAACTTACATCTATCTAATACAAAGAATACACTCTTAAAGAAGCAAAATATAAAATTAGAACCCTGCAACTTCCCGCTGCGAGAAGTGGCCGCACAAAGATGAAGACAAAAACCCCAACTAGACAGTCACATGCACACAATTACAAATATACATTACCATTCGTTGTCTACTTAGACATTCAAGAATCGTCACAAACCTTCATGCACATAGAAATATCCAAGGTTTGATAGACGTGACACGTGTCTGAGCAATGAGAACTGACACAAACATAACTGAAAAAAAACAGTGTTTTCTGTCTTTTGTGTCTGTTTTCCTCAATCTCTTTCGAAGCGTTAATAAAAGTGAAACATGTTAGATTGATATACGTTTCCTGTTTGTTCTTTTATTTTATCATCCTGTCGGATACCCGATCCATATTTGTTTTACATTTGATCTTTAGCTTAAATATATATATATATATATATATATATATATATATATATATATATATATATATATATATATATTGTTATCCGCAGACAGACTGTTTCGCAGCTCATCAATGTGGCTAGAAACAAAGAAAGAAAGTAAAGAAAGAAATAAAATTAATATGGCTAGTCGGGCTACGTAGATCTGAGCCCTATCGGGGCCCTATCTGAGCTGGAGACATTTAATAGGCAATGTATTCTCTTCCTTTAATTTAATAAATAATCTTTTTAAAATGTCTAATGACTTGTATGTCCTGATTTTCAAAGAAGACGTTTTTATTTCTACTTATTCTTTTCAAATGTCCATTTTAAATAATGCGTTCCGTAAATTATGTTTTTTTAGCACAATGTATCAATTGAAAAAGGGCAAATTAAATGTAGGTCTCCGAAGATCAAAGAAAGTCTTAATTCGTTGACTGGAGAATCGGGGGTGAGGAATGTGATTGGGGTAGTTTTGAGGAAATATAATATCAGTCAGACAGAGAGATATATAAATACACTAACGCATGCACATATATACATACACACTTGAGATAGATACACACACACACACACACACACACACATATATATATATATATATATATATATATATATATGCGCGGATTGTTGTACATATATAGATTAAGTGTAAAGACAGTAAATTCTTTTATTATTACCTTCAAATCTTACTTCATCTTGAAATAGTTCAAATTAGATTTGAAAGTTAGACTTTAATTAAAAAATATTACTCATCTTGAAATAGTTTCAAATTAAATTGATGACTTACACTCTAAGAAATATTACTCCTTAACCGTTATTCACAATATTAAAAATATTAATATTAGTAACCTTTTATTTTTTTATATTTTGTTTATTGATATAATATTCAGTTTATATTAAATTCCTAGTTTATTTGTGGAGAATTTAAACACTTAAATTACTATCAAACGTTAAAAAAAAATTAAATATATAAATCTCTGTTTTTCCAGATTGGCCGATACATGCCCACATACGTTAATTTCCCTCTCCAAATTTATATCCCCCTCTCTTTTCTTCAAAACCCTTCAAATTCCATCTCTTATTTCTTACATCTTTACTTCATCGTTTCCGGTGAGTTGACCTATTAAATAGGTGAATGTCTGATCCTTACCCCTTCCTCAATATTAAGTATTGTAATAAAAATAAAAATATATTTAAAAGCATTCCTATCTTTCCCTTCCGTCTCTAATTTCGATGATGTCTGTCACACACTCTCTATATCACCTCACATAAGCTTAATACTGCCCTTCAGAAGTGTAAGTTTAAATTCATTTTTTTCATCCATGGAAGGGAGGTCAGGTGATCCAGAGAAAAAATCTCTGGTGAAATAAATTATAACATTGGAACCTTAAAGTGGTCTGTTTTTCTTTAAATTTTTCTGTGATACAGAGAAACAATTTGTCTGTGGATGACAATATATATGCTCCTGAAAAATCTATTTCGGTTGAGCTTTGTGGGGAGAAAGTGTGGGTTTGTAAACAGTGACTATTACGGCTAATAATGCAAGACTCTTCGGTAAATCGAATCGAGTTCTCTCAGTCACTGTGTGTTTATCTCAAAATAAATACGCTTAAATTCACCTTCTTCACTGCCGTGCGCCAACGGCTTCAGGGTAAAATTTCCGACTGACGCGAATTCAGCCGGTTTTCGATTCTAGCCAGAGGCGACCGGACGTCTAGCCACACTGATGAGCTGTGATACAGCGAAACAGTCTGTCTGTGGATGACAATATATATATATATATATATATATATTCTCGCTAGAGTGTGTCTGCGCCTATATGCATGGTGTATGTGTGTGAGCATGTGTGTAGGAGAGAGTGAAAGAAAAAATGAAACCCTGTTGATGCCGTCTTTTGTATCTATATGTTCCTAGTTAATCGTATGAGCTCGCATCTCTCCATACATCTCTGGACTGTGATAGGAGTGTAAATGACACTAATGAGACAAGAATGTCTACATTTATATAGATAACAAAGGATGAGATGGAAATATATCAGGGGAGAGAGGGGGATAGTTGAGTGCGAAAAAAGAACGGACATTCCTCTATTTACCCTAATCATTCAGCTATGTTCAGATGTCAGCCTGTTCGGCCTGATTGTGTCATTACATGGCACTTACCCGAACTCACTTCTCACTTACGTTTTCTTCAGCCTTGCATGCGCGAATAAGTCTGTTCTGGATCTAAAGGTGACATCTTAGGAGTGAGTGTAAAGGGCTATTTAACAAGAGGCCCGCCCTCAATATTCACTTAACTATATGAATGTTACGCTTTGTTTCAGTTGCGTAATTGAAGACAGTTTAAAAGTAAATGTCCGAAGTTCGAGAATAGATTTCTGAATGAGAACAATGGTGGAGGAGAAGAAATTGGAAGAGAAAGAGGAAGAAAAAAATAAGAATAGAAAGAGAATGGGAAGAGGAGTAGGAAAGAAGAGATGGCGGAAAGAAGAATAAGTGAAAAGAAAGAAAGAGAAAAGAAGATAACAAGCGGAAAGAAAAGAAGATGAAAATAATAAAAGGAAGAAAAATAAGAAAAGATGAAAGACAGGGGAAAGAAAAAGTAATAGGATGAGGAGAAAAGAATAAGAAGAAGGGGAAAGTAGAAGGAGGAAAGAATAAGAAGAAATATAAGGGGTGGTAAAAATAATAAGAGGGGGGGAAGATAGGCACAGTATAAAAAGAAAGATAAGTGAAGAGAAAAATAAGTAGAGTAGAAAAGGAAGAAATAATTAAAACAAAGATAAGGTGTGGCAAAAATGATAAGAAGGGAAGAAGGAAGATAAGGCAAGGCAGAAATAATAAGAGGAAAGGATAAAAGAATGGAAAACGAAGGAATAGGAATGTGATAATAAGAGGAGAAGGAAAGAAGAAAAGTAGCCTCTCTCCAAAAGACGATACTATGTCTATCACTGTTTCCATGTTCAGATGAGCTCCCCTGTTTTGTTTCACCAGTTCAAACCTTTTCAACCAGGAGTCGACATGCTAAGTCTATATTACATTTCCTCTGTATTCTACTTGTAAGGAGGAAGTTCCACTCGGACTGTTGAGAACGGCTACTTTGTGTAACAAATCCCGAAGAAGAGAAGTGGGCGAAGGAGAAAGTAACTATAATAATAGAAAGAGAAAAAAAAAATGAAAGAGGAAAAAGAAAATAGGTAGGAAACAAAAAGAAGAAAAAAGAAGAAAGTGAATGAAAAAAAGGGAAGGAAAAAAGCGAACTATATGGAGTGAAGGAGTAAAAGAAAAGCAGTAGGAAAAATAAGAAAATGAGGAGAGGAAAATAGCGGAAAGAAAAATTGAAAAGAAAAAAACAGAAGCGAAATGAAGAAGGTGAAAAGTAATGAAGAAACAATACAAAGAAAAGGAGGGACCTGCTTGGTGGTTTAGGTAGATGCGTTTTACTCACCAGAGAGTGTGGTCATTTATCGATCCCAGGTCAAAATCAAAATCTTGAATATTGTATTTTAGGGTGTAAATTTCTCCCCAGTTGGAAGCTAAGCGCTATAAAATCTCCCTAATCCGTTATACTCCTATTTGTATCAAATTAAGTTAACCTCAGCAAATACAGTGTGCGTCAGAAATACCTCCCACATATACCTCCCAGGAATACCTCCCGCATAATGGTAAGACATAAGTGGCAATGGTGTCTTCATCTAACTAATGGCTTACAATTATGTGGGGGGGTATTTCTTGGATGTATTTCTGCAACAGCCTATATTAAAAATTAAATTTCCCAAAGGAAATAGTTGAATATTAAGAACTGATACTCGTTAATAGCACAATGGTTTGCGTATTAACTTAGAAGTTTCGAAAATTTATGTGCAATCATTGGTTAGAAAGATTTATAAATAAATAAATTTCTACATAAAAACAAAAGATTTCGAAAAAAATGCTTGCAAAATAGAAACGTTATGAGTGACCAGTGAAATGAAAAATGAGTGATTTGCAGTTAAAATTCGCCATGTTCACACTCCTTCTCCGTATTTTGAACAGGAGTAAAGGTATATCCTTGTTTCCTGTTTAACATTGGGTTTCCGATTCCTTCTAAAGTCTTTCCATTCTTTTACACTCTCAGTGATCCCTTTCGTCTTAGTGGCATTATCTCCCTGTTTGGGGGGAAATTATTAAAACATATTCTAGTGTTCAATCAATGCAGGTACGTTTACGAAAATGGTCATGAGACTGACTATAAACCAGTACCAAATTAGTTTTCTTGCCAAGTCCTGACCTGGCATCAATTTCCCGCCGCCATAACGTAGCTTCCCTGTGCCTTTTAATAAATACTTTCATGATAATTGTTCTGATGAACTCTTCGCTGTGGTACCTAAAGTTTATAAATTTAAACGCAGTACTATATTAGCGGCAACGTCTCATCAATTCACAGTTAGACTAAGTAGATGTAACCGTAAGTTCTATGCTAACAGTTTCTTTTCTCGCACTTCTCTTCCAGCCAACTTTGATCTTTAAAATTTAAATGCAATGTCAGACGTTATCTACTGCGTTCTTGATTACTCTTTTATTGTTCTTGTTCCTTAATAATTTTTCTATTTTTATTTATTCTTTTGCAGTCAGTAACTCCGTGTCTTAGAGGTTTTATTGCCTTGCATCGGGGTGATATGATTAAAAGAAATGACACATGCATTTCTCGTAAAACGTACAGTACTGTCAAAGTATTATCTCTAAATTATGAATCATTTAGAATAACGTCATAATAACTAGAACAATAAACTATTCGTTATGTATTCGTTATTGGGAAGAACAACTCGTGTGATTGGTCAGAAGTACCATTAATGTAAGAAAATATTATTCTAAAAAATAAAATAAAAAAAACGAGAAAAATAATGATTCTTTTTTTTTATATATTTATTTTTATCCCTTCTTTTCTTCTTCGTGGATAAAGCGCATCTATTTCTCTTGTAGTCAGAAGTTCAATCTCCCGAGCAGCAGGTGCAGAAATACATAGAGGTTTATTCGAGAGGCTCAAAAGGGAAAAGTGACAATAATATGTTATGAATTAGCTTTTGAAATTATATTGAATGTGACAGGTGTAGCAATGCTGCCAATATCTCTCGATGGATCAAAGGCAACCGTTTGACACTAACGGAAAGTTAAACGAATGCGAGTGATACCTGGAGATATAGCGGCCAAAAAACGGAGAAAAGGTGAAATAGTTTGAATAAATAATTGTCTAATAAAATCGGGATAGGCTGAATTTTGGAGTTCACTTCATCAAGAAACTTTGAAAATCCTGTTTGCTCATTAGGAACAATGATTAATTTGACAACTGTACTACACACACACACACACACACACACACACACACACACATATATATATATATATATATATATATATATATATATATATATATATATATATATATATATATATGGAGGAGAGAATAAATGTATGAATAAATACTGCATAGTGACTCAGTTTCACATCTTCAGACCAAGTCTGAATTGGTTTGAAGATCGGTAGTTCAACTAGAAAAACAGTTCAACTAGAAAAATTGAAAATAGATACAAGTTAGACATGTCATAAGAAATGATTCCATTTTAAATAAATCAACAATGTTCGCGGATTTTTTAAAAATAAACTTGAGATTTTTATTGTTAGAAAGTTAAAGATTTTAACACATTCCACATTATGGATGAAAAATAGTAAATTCCGTCCTTTAATAATCAGTTGTGCTTAGTTTAATTTATAATGAATATAAATGTAGGTAGGAAAAAGCAAATTTTGGTAAGATAGCGAGTATCACAAAGCACTGCCCGGAGCCCTCAATCAGGCTTGGAGGGGAATATGCATCGGTACAGATCACCATACTGTATCATATATATATATATATATATATATATATATATATATATATATATATATATATATATGGATACTGAATAAAATTATGTGGTAATTATGATAACTTCATACAATATCTATAAATTTACCGCTTTCTAGGCCATAGTTAATTCTATTCAATAGTTCTTAGCATAACATAATAAACTGGAAATAACTAACGTTGCTATTTATAATGCTCCAATGATTAACATATATAAATAATCGAACTACTATCGAAACAACATGGCCTAATGATTGCGTTCACCATTCGACGTTGATCTCTGTATTCACACTACTTATACATTATTGAGGGATCTCCCATTTGTACACAAATGGACTCACCCAAGGTATACATATACTACTGCCAGTGAATACCCGGCAGTACGTTAAGTCAAGTAACAGTAGTAGAACGTAGCGGCAAGAGTCACAGTAACAAGCACGTAGACTTAGTAAGAAGTCATACAGCGATACATCGATATCAAAGACTGTATATATATTTTGCTACTAACCCGCATTCCTGGAACTACTAACCTGTATTACCAGATTGTATTATTACGTTAATACATTTATTTCCTATATTCATTCTTGGCGTTTGTTATTATTTGCTACCGGATTTCATCCCGGAACACACACACACACACACACACACACACACACACACACACACACACACACACACATTTAGTTGAATTTGTAGATGTAACCGTAAGATCTTCGCTAAAAGTTTTTTCTCACATTTCTCGCCTGTGGAATTCTCTTCTGGCTTCTTGGTTTCCTTCCAACTTTGCATGTAAATTTTTGAAGATCAATGTCTATCGTTATCTACTGTCTTCTTGATTCCTCTTCTTTTATTTTTCTCGCTACTTAATATTTTTTATTGTTTCACATTCAGCAATCCCTTATGTCTTAGTGGCTTTATTGCTTTGCTTGGAGGGAAATGATTATATATATATATATATATATATATATATATATATATATATATATATATATATATATATATATATATATAAGCGAATGTTAAAATGGGAAAACTGCTAAGGGAGGTGTTACGTCTGATAGGATCATCGAATTAATAAACAAATGTATAACTTAGAAGTATTTCAATTTTGTCCTTCGCTTACCCACTTTTAGTCTAATATATAGATTTATGTCACACACATTGTGCTTTGGACCTCTCGGCAACGAAGTACGTCGATGGTCAATCAAGCATTTTTTTCTTTCATAAGATTTCACGAATCTTCAGGCCATTAGACGAAAATAAATAAATAAATATACTGTTTAATAAATAAAAGGAGCATCTGCTCAAATACGAGTTAAATCCATTAAAAATAGTGTTAAAATTATAAAATCTGCCAGATTAATAAATAAAACAACCATTCCTTCTTTAGAAATTGCTTTGTTTACATTAGAATACGATACTGAATATATATGTTTATTTTGAGAGTTATAAAAAAATCCGTGTTTAAAGGTTCTATTCAATATATATATATATATATATATATATATATATATATATATATATATATATATATATATATATATACATGTGTGTGTGTGTGCGTGTGTGTGTGTGTAAAAGAGTGTTGAAAAGTTCTTGAATCAGCTCATCTCACTTCCCAAATCAATATTCTGATGGTTGATTATTGAATAAGGATTTCGAGGAATGAGTTGAGCAAAGAACTTTTCGGCACCCCCACCTATATATCATGAATAATACTTACAGAATCAATTGTATGCTATTCGATGAGGCATAAACCAAACTATGATTCTATTCCCTTAATATTCGATACATGATCTACGACCTATTTTCGACCGAACTTCTAATACTGTGATCTCAGTCAGCACTTGTGATAGTAAAACGTGTGCTGTATTATTTCTTTCCTCCTCTTATGATTTGTCACCTTACCAGAAGGCTACTCACCAATCGATACTTCTATTTCTTTTCCCTTAAGGATGTTTCGTGATCCGGTCTTAGATGAGTCACAATGACCTGGGTACTTACCAGGTACAGACAATACTTGAACACAATAGAAAATATTAAAATTATTTCCGACAGCAAGCCTTTTCTTTCAATATTCAAGCACTATTTCATTATTTCAACAGATTTTTGTAATACTCTTTTTTCTTGTTTCTATTTATTCTGCTGTTTCACAGTTTTTGGAAACTTTCCAATCGCTCCAGTAACGCTAGCTTGAAAGCTTAAGTTCACTCAAGATTAAGTTCAAGTTCACTCAAGCTTTCCGCTGAAACTCATACACTGCAGGCTGAAATCTTAAGGCCAATGAAAATGAAGAAAAATATACCTTTTCTGTTGTTAGAATCAACCACTTATTTGAGTAGAGTTTCAAAAATGAAAATAAAAAAGGGAACATGAAAAACATTTTTAGCATTTAATTGGGAAAATTTGAATAACGGGAAATTAGGTTAATACTAGCCGGTCAAAGTTTAAGACCATATTTAAGCGAGGCTTTAATTTCTAAAGACGTAACGAAATTTAGTCAATTGTATTCAAGCAAATCTTTTTTCTGGACTCTACTCAAATAGGTGGTTCACTCTAACAACGCAAAAGGTATATTTTTTTCTTTATTTTCATTGGCCTTAAGATTTGGGCCAGCCGTGTATATCCTACGCATCGCTATAATGCTGGGAAAATGACCAGCTTTTTGACGTGCTCCTGCTTTGTCTTTAAAAAATAAAAGATTAGACCAAAAATAGAGTATTGCTGCTATGTTTGGGCAGGATCAACCCAATTCTAATTTTACAGTCTTGATAGAGTTCGAAATCGCTTACTCAGTCTTGCTGGGGGATAATATATTTTCACTTCGCAAGCCTATCGCTTCTCTATCGCTATTTCTATAGAAAATGTTCAGACGAATTCCACTCTTTAGTTTCACCATTTCAGACCTTTACATCTAGGACTCGCCATATTACATCCGTGGAGTTGAATCACACACATTTCCTCTGTATTCCATTTATAAGAAAAAAGTCCTACTCGGAATTTTCACAAGAATCAGTACTTTGTGGAACACAATACCTCGTAAATGCTATCCTGATCACTACATTCTTAATCTCTTCAAGTCAAAGGTCGATTACTACCTATCCGCCTCATTCCCATAGTCCCCACTTACTTCTTCTTCCTCTTACATTCATATCACATACCCTCTACCTTGAATAGCTCTTGAGCCTTTAATTGGGTGAACTTTAATTTAAGAGAATAGGTACTGTCCTCACCCTTGCAATGTTTTCTGTTATCTGGCAAGATTCTAACTTTCATCGATTTTCAAGATGCATCTTGTCACTCTTTTTCAAATTCATTCTCTTGTCTCCAGGAAGGACGACATATCTTAGATTCGAACGTCCTGTCGCAGTTGGAGAAGAAAAAATGCTTTTTGGTCTTAATCAATTTAACATTTCGCCTTCTTAACGAAAGCGTGATCCCATCGATTTAACAAAACTGTTGATCCTTCAGGTGTAACATTGTCCAGGTTTCGACGCAGAGAAATACTCAATATAAGTTTTCCATCTAAAAAACGATCTGAAAAGAGAATAGTCAGATGGAGCAAGGTCAGGAGAGTAAGGAGGATTAAGTAAGTCTGCAAGACTGTTTTGTGGGGTAGTAGTACCTATTAGAGTCCCAGCTATGGGCAAATAGTGACTCCCCCAAATTAAAAACAATATGCTATGAAAGTATAAAAATACATTTTTATAGTAAAATGACCAACAATACATATTTATAGTAAAATGGACCTGCAATACATTTTATAGCAAAATGACCAACAATACATTTTATCTGTATTTAAAGACATACAACCGCGTTTAAATTATTTTTATTTCGGCATTAAATAACCCATAGAGGTTGATATGCCGCTAAACAAAATCAAACAATCAACGAAATAAAGACTGTCTTGCTCTGTACTTCTCCAAAAAGAGACTCTTCAATTTAGCTTAGTCTATATAGTACATGACTACAAATTGAAGCATCCAATGAGGATCGAACTCACTTCCGCTGTAAGGACCACCTAAAGAAGCTTGTTTGGAGGTTAGTTTTGCTGGGTATTTACTCAGCGTTCGAGCACATTTCAAAAGTGTAAGGTGTCCAGTGAGAATCAAACTGACTATATTTCTAATAATGCAGGAGGTTAACTTACTATCCACGTACCTATGTGAGATGTTTGAGATTATTTTAATACAAAATATTGTTACATTCAAGCGGGACCTAGTAAGGATCGAACGTAAAAACAATAGCAATGGTGAGAGAGTGTAGTTCGGCAATCATATATCCCGGCGCATTATATTTTCCGTTTTTGATGTATAAATAATTTTTTATTAAATAGGACTTTTTTTTCTTTCTTTCTTTCTTTCTTTCTTTCTTTCTTTCTTTCTTTTCGCCTATTTTTCTTATTGCTTCTTCCTTTCTTCATATATTTACTCTTTCTTCATATCGCCCCTTCTTTTTTCTTCCTTTATCTATCTATCTATCTATCTATCTATCTATCTATCTATCTTTCTTTCTTTCTTCTACTTTCTCTTCTTTTGCTTATATATTTATTTATCTTCTTTTCTATTTCTTCCTTTTTTCCTTCATTATATTAGCTTTTTTTTCTTTAATTCACTTTCTTTTTATATGTTTATTTTCCTTCCTTTCTTTTTTCTTCCTTTCTTTTTCTTTATTTCTTTTTCCTTCCTTCCTTCTTTCTTTTATTTTCTCTTCGTTTTCTTATCATTCTTTCTTTCTTTTTTCCCTTCTTCCTTCTATATATTTCATTTACTTATATTCCTCAACCTTGAGTTCTTCCTTCCGTATTTCTTCCTTTCTTTTCTCTTTTGTATCAATTCAAACAACTCACTCCGTGACAGAAAGCGAATGTAATGTGTAAATTATGCAAGCTGATTTGTGAGATCATAAGAAATTGACCGGAAAGGAAAGTTGTCAAACTGGAAGAGTGTAAAGCGACATAAGAAAGAAAGCCAAATACATCATTTCATTGCCCTGTCCCTTCCTTTCTCCTCCTTCGCGGTTTTTCATCTCTTTGATGAGTCTTCACCTTCCACCCTGATCAGTTTTCCCTTCCAATTCTCATCAGCCTCGTTTTGGCCCTCAAGACAGATGTCATAAATCCACACCGCATCCAAGCGCCACATATAGCTAAACTGGTTGTCTTCAATCAAATGTTACGCAAAATGTCGGTGAGCGTGGAAAGTGAAGATTTGTTGGCCAATTTTTTCGAGTTGTTAATATTACTACTACTACTACTACTACTACTACTACTACTACTACTACTACAATAATAATAATCCAATATCCGTATTGGAAAATCTGCAACTTTTATGGAAAGTAAACTGCAAGAAACTGGTATAAACAGCACCCAAACCCTGTTACAGTGATATGATCTATAACAAATTTATGGAACTTTACAATACACACAGACAGAATAATCAAGCCTAATCGCCCAGATTTCGTGATTAGAGACCGCAAAAACAAAATGTGTCTTCTCATTGACATGGCAGTCCCTGCATACTGTAATGTATTTTGAAGTTCTTCAAAAAACTATCAAAATAAAATGACATCGAAATCTTAAAAATGTGGCACATGATGACATCAACAATTCCAGTCGTAGTTGGAGCTCTCGGTTTGATTGGAAAAGGTTTCGATAGACTCATTGACGGGGATTCCTTGTGGTCCATGCCTTAAAGAAATACAAGTACAACCTACACCTTACGAAGGGCTTTATCTATGTAGAATATATGTGATCTTAGGGGTTGTTTTGTTGTTTACCCCCTCAAAAATACTCAGTGGAAACATGTGATGATGCCATTTCGGACCTTAGGTCTCTGTTTGGGGCTCGGAAAGAAATGAGTATACACCAGAAATCAAAGATGGTGGTTTTGGTGTTTGTGACGGTGATGATGATGATGATGATGATGATGATGATGATGATGATGATGATGATGATGATGATGATGATGATCCAAAAAGAATTGCGAGCAGAAAGAGATATAACAAAACAAAAATAATATTGAGAAAGAAGGCAAAAAACAAAGTGAAGAAAATCGAACGTAGATAAAATTTACGATAAAAATTTCAGAAATTAATCTTTTTGTTATCGATTAATATTGATCCATCTTGCTTTATTTTTCATCTTTTTCGTCTCAATTGATTAGTCTGTTCAACTATTTCAAATCCGTCAAATTGATAGTTGATTTAATATATATTTTATATAGAATTCACTTCAACAGGGTAACTGAAATTTGCTTCACTGTAAAAGTCTTCTGTGGTTGAGCAATCTGAAAGCACACAGGGCTTAATGGTCATTTCCCCTAAAAAAAAATAAATGGGAACACAGCTTATTTCTTGTACGAGACCAAACCATGCTTAGCTTTTCTGGCGTAGTGCTGATAAGTGAATGGTCCGATCAAGAGAGAACATGAGAAAAAGAAAATATTATTAAAGAGAGATAACAATAAAAGTACTGGAATTAAGGAGACAAGATAACGAGTGATATTGCATTTAAATCTCTGAAGATCAAAGTTGACGAGAAAGCAAGAAGCACACACACACACACACACACACACACACACACACACACACACACACACACATATATATATATATATATATATATATATATATATATATATATATATATATATACTGTACTCGACTACAAACTGAACACTGTTTACCTCACCGATATATATATATATATATATATATATATATATATATATAAATATATCCTGTATATATATATATATTCTGCACATCCTGTATATATGTATATATATATATATATACAGGATGTGCAGAAAGTCAAATTGTGACAAAGAAATCGGTGAGGTAAACAGTGTTCAGTTTCTAGTCGAGTACAGTATAAAATCATATTTTCTCCTCTTCACTTGCTATGGGTTAAATAGCAGAGGAATTGGGCTCTTCAAACCAATATATAGCAACCAATATTGGAGAAGGAAATAGCTTTATTAAAAATTGGTTGAGTATGGGAACACTATCCCATTAAAAATATCTACTTGCTGTAGAAAGTACAGCAACAAAGCCCAATATGACCCCATAATCCTCAGTGGAAACTACGTAACCAAGTGATATATATATATATATATATATATATATATATATATATATATATATATATATATACATATATATATATATATATATATATATATATATATGTGTGTGTGTGTGTGTGTGTGTGTGTGTGTGACATATATGTATGCAAATGCTACGGAAGTAAACAACCCCAATACGTTCGTTAGATTGAAACTAAAAATGTCTTATTTCAATGCCAGTCGATTGCTGACATCATGTATTGATTAACCTATGTTTATTTAGGCGTATGTAGGATTTTTGCTTGTTTTGTAGTCGGCCATTCCCTTCCTAGAAGCGCTATGATTAACGAACCGCATTTGAACTTCATTTCATTTGTGTGCCTTATTGAGACACCACGTGACTTTCCCGTCGCATTTTCTTTCCTTGTGTCGCGGTCACCGTGACAGCGAAGTTCATGGGATTTCACTACTCCAAACGATAAACGAAAAAAAACAAAAAAAAAACTGACAGAGAAATAAATCCCTACCTATACTCATGTATGAGGAAAACAATAAAAACTAAACTGGCTGTATGCGTGCTTAGTAATTTGACTTGAGGCTAATGAATGTGTTAATGCACACACACACACACACACACACACACACACACACACACACACACACACACACACACACACACACACACACCCACAATCTTGGATAGATAGATAGATAGATAGATAGATACCTTAAATTTATATAATAAATAGATACACAAAGCCAGCGAAAAACCTACTTTTAGCTGTCTCCAGTTTTCAAAGAGAGTGCTGAAAACTTTTGCGCATCCCTAATATATAGATAGATAGATAGATATGAACATAATGGGAATATAGATAGATAGATAGATATGAACATAATGGGAATATAGATAGATAGATAGATATGAACATAATGGGAATATAGATAGATAGATAGATAGATAGATATGAACATAATGGGAATATAGATAGATAGATAGATATGAACATAATGGGAATATAGATAGATAGATAGATAGATAGATATGAACATAATGGGAATATAGATAGATAGATAGATATGAACATAATGGGAATATAGATAGATAGATAGATATGAACATAATGGGAATATAGATAGATAGATAGATATGAACATAATGGGAATATAGATAGATAGATAGATAGATATGAACATAATGGGAATATAGATAGATAGATAGATAGATATGAACATAATTGGAAGATAGATAAATAGAAAGTTAAAAAATAATATTTCTTGCTTTTATAATTTGTTTTCGTTATTTCTTTGTATTTTTCTGTATTACTTAGCGTTTTTTTTTTTCATAAATAATGTTTAATAGATATTTAATAGATAATGTCTAACGTCAGATACAAAAGAAACTGAAAGAGGTTGATATCTTTTATTTACAATAATGTTCACCCGTATAAGGCCCTGGAACCACTCGAAATAAAGTGTTAAAGAGTATGAAGGAAAACTTTTGAGGATATGTAAGGAAGATAACAGTTAACACTAGATTCGAACAGTTGCAATGATCGTGGAAATATTCTCTTTGGATTTGGTTCCACAAAACAGCTGTTCGCGAGAAGAAACTGCTCGAGTGGAACTTACATCTCACTAACGAAATACGAAGGGAATCAGGATAGTTTACTACAATGTGCGTGGAATGGTGGGTCTAAGCTCTGAGGGTTAGAATTTTTTAATCAATTCACACCAAGCAAGGCGATAATACCATTAAGACGCAATGTCTTACTGGGTGTGAAAGCGAATGAGAAGACTTTAGAAAGAACCGAAAATCTAATCCTAAACCATAAGCAAGGAATACACCCCTACTCCTGTTCAAAAGACTGGGAAGGAGTGTGAACCGAACGATAATTGGTTGAACTAAGGAATGTAGCTGGTCAGAACATTTTTCATGGAAATAGCAATAGTGTAGCGAGAATTTTGCAACGTTTCGTCTGTGGGAAAGAGGCTATGAGTTGAAAATAATTCATCACCCACAAGGCCGCGTAGGCGCTTTAGAAATTCATCAAGGGAGGAAAGTGAAAACTGGGCAGCTCCAGCCCAGACATGACAGCATTCTTGGCTTGATCTGGTAAAGGTAGACCATAGCAGGAGGATCGTATATATGGGTTCAACTTGAGGTGCGGGGTGAGCATAAATCCCAGAAGGCGTTCAAGGCAACGAGCCTACTTGAGATAATCCCCCTTTAATCGCGAGAGTTGATAAATATAAATACACAGATAAATAAAACATTTCACCGAAAATGTCCTCTTCTAGCTTTCTCAAAAAGTGTGTTAGATACTTTTGCTGCATCTAGTGGTTAGATAGATAGATAAAATACATCGATTGATATGAACAAATTGAAATAGATAGATAGATTTGAACAAACATAGATAGATAGATAGATAGATAGATAGATAGATAGATAAGATTTGGATGTGAGCTGGATGAAATGGAGTGGTGCAGCTAAGAAGAGAATGTATCGAAAATAAATGCAGAGTAATATCAAACACATACTGATACTAAATAAGACAGAAAACTACAGAAGGAAATTAAGTTCTGTGAGTAGGAATTAATGGAACAAGCGTCTCTACACAGACGAACTCTTTCTTTCACTCCCACACCCTGCTCATTAAGACGCTCAAAATTTCAATAAACAAAACCAGACTAACTTGCTCACAATGGAAGACAATGGTGTATCATGTGAGCACAATGAAAGCTTCCAGCAGTAAAACATAAACCAAGCCGCCTTAATTTATTTTCGCATTTCTCACTTGCACAGCTCTGATAATAAGGCGCCAACAAAACTCAATGACTCAAGGATTCGCATCAATAGACACTTCTTAGTACACAGACACTTTTTTCCCACGCGCTATGTGCAAAATAATTAACTTGGTTCCGTTTTATTGTAAAATTGGTACTTGCAAGAGAGTAAAAGATAAACTATTAACGTAACAAAGGGAATGAAGCAAAAATAATATAACATTGCATATAAATTATTCATTCCTAACCAACTGATGACTGATATGATGGATTACAATGCACGAGTAGTGAAGCTTATCAGAGTGGAAAATTGAACTGGCCTGGCGAGTTCAAATCACGCTAATATATATATATATATATGAAATATACTCTTAAGGCGTGCTATATTTATGGGATAAAGTGCTCAATATCAGAGATAGAGCGTGTGTAAATATGAAAGTGAACATTGAAGTCAACACTTAGAGGCGACATGCTGTTTCCTGCTAGACGCAATCGTCAGGCCACGATTGTGTGATTGCGTCACGATTGCCTGTCGCCTCTAAGTGTTGATTTCAATGTTCACTTTTATATTTATATATATATGTGTGTGTGTGTTTGAGAGAGAGAGAGACGAACAAAATGAATGAAAAGACAAGAGGAAAACCTATTCTTAGCCTTGTTCACTGACAGACTTTATCAAGCCAGATGTAGAATGTATTTTCTTCATATGCTTATACCCATGAGCAAGGATGTCATTGGTTTATCAAGCCTTTTAAATTTGAAAACGTTCATGAATATTCATCAAGTGGAAGATACAAAATGTCATAATTCAAAGTCTGGTATGGCAAAAGTATGGTTGTGATATTCAAGAAATATATATTTTTAATAAATTAATATTGTTTAAATTGTGATCAGATTGTTTTGGTTCTGATCACAATTTAATTTATTTATCAAAATTCAAACAAGATATTCAAAGGGATGTAGATTTTTTAACCGATTTCAGAAATCTTCACAATTGTTCAATATGCGCACCTCCTGTGACAAGACACTACACACGTCAAGTCGGTAGTCTAGCTCATGCCAAACACGCTGTAGTATGCCTTGCGTAAGATTTTCCAGCACCCCAGTGCGGACTTATCTCAATGGAAATCTAGCAGGAAGTTGGATCGGGCGTGCCAGTGATAATAACAATGTGCTGTTAAAATGGCCACCACGTTCACCTAATTTGGCACCTTGTGATTTTTTTTCTATGGGACTAAGTGAAAGGGCAGGTCTATATGCCCCTCTTCCTACAAGCCTAAAGGAACTTAAGCAGAGAATCATTGAGACACTGGAGGTAATTTTGGAGGACAACATACACACACACACACACACACACACACACACACACATATATATATATATATATATATATATATATATATATATATATTGGCCGGTTGTTTCCATATTTTGTTAAAGCGGCTATCTAATCCCTGTTACAGACCTTTGCTCAGGCACATTTGTGTTTGTTTAATATCCACAGAGCCCACCTAGGGCTTATACTGCAACTATGTTGAGCAGGCCATAGTTAAAGTTTCTGGGAGAGAGCGCGTTATCTAGAGTGATCAACAATTTGAACAAAGCGTGTACGCCCAAACTCTCGATCGCAATGGCTTCTGCCTAGCTCAACTCTCGACGACTTCAAAATAATTTCGTCTATCCAATTACACTCGCAAGGCGGTATTGTTTATATTAGCCGATTACTAAATCCGAGCCCACTCACCTGCTAGGGTGGCTAGACCATCCATGTTACAGATACCTGATCAAGTACATTTGTGTCTTTTCAACACCCACATAGCCCACTTGTGGTTTATACTGAAACTATGCTGAGCGGACCTTTCTTACACTTTCTGAGGAGAGCATGATCAGCGGTTCGAAAAAGACTGGTATGCACAAACCTTCGGTCTGGATGAATTCCGACTCGCACAGCCATCGACAGCTTCTGAATAGCGCTGTCTACCTAATTACATTCACAAGGCTCAAACCCTGGCATTGCTTTCAGGTATTTTCCAAAGGTGTCACATGCTGGGATTGCCTTTCTAGGTCGATAATATCAAGTCACCTGCTGACAAATCTATTATGTTTGGTAAAGTAAAGACGATGAAAGAAAGAGAACCATGAAGACATTAAGAAAATTAAAATAATTAAATAAGGAATAAAAGTATGAAAAGAAGAAACAGAGTAATTACCCAAAAGAAAGTTAAAAGCGAAAAAAAGAATTACGAGAACCAGGAAAATAAAGAATTTAGGTTAAAAGTCCAGATAAGTCAAAACAACGATTTACTGGTTTTGCTTTATCTTTCATCGTATATCATCGACTATTTTTACCTTAGCAATGTTGTGTCTCCTTAGAAAAGCACAATTCTTTAAAGATTTCTTCTTTTTTTTTATACCAGGATCCAATTGGTAGCTTTCACCCCTTCCTTCTCTTACACGTTCCCGCTTTTTTTTTTTTTGCATTTTCTCACCTTTACCCTGTCTATCTAAGTCATTAATTACTTGGCAGGAGACGACTACGCGCGTATCTCCCGGTCGAATATCTCAGCCCCATTATCGTCTGCAAAAAGAAATGGGGAAGAAAAAAATTGGTGCGAATGTGACGTGATTCCTTTTCAAAAATAGCTCCTAAACTGTGTACATTAATTATGAGGTAAACTGTTATCAACTTAGATTCTGATAGTGACGATCGCTTAAGGATCTCGTCTTAACCACGTTTTCTCTACCCCAAATGTGTGGGCATGTGCGTGCGGCGACTAGTCAGTTTGGGCCTGTCAGATTTTTTTCCAACATACAAATTAGCAGGGAAAGATTGATCAATCATTGCGCACGAAACAATTACTTATGAATAGACTCATTTGCAAAGACTCCCAAAGACGCAACATCGCAAAACATATCCCTACTTTATGGCAAATTCCACGGAAAATCTTCAGATGGGCTCCGTTATTTATTTCCATTAGTTAAGACCTTGCACACCTAGGGCGCACCATATTAGATCTGCAGATTCAAAACACCCTCATTCCCTCCGTATTCAAATTGTTAAGAGGAAGTTCCATTCGGAGAGAATTTGTTCCTCAAGAACTGCTATATTGTGGATTAGAATTCCCATGTGGATTCTTCAGTGATCTCTTCAAAGATCAATCCTCCTTATTTATCCTCCTCGTCCGCATAATCCTCACTTCCTATTTCTTGCTCTTAAATTCATATCACACACCTCATTCAGAAACCCTTTACCATGAGTGGCTTTTGAGTCTTGTACTAGGTGAAATTTATTGAAATGAGATCAATGTTTTCAATTGAAAAAGGACACTTGCAAAAGTAAAAATAAAGAGGCCGGTGGAGTAGTGAGTAGAGAGCTCGGAGAGACGAGTTCGAATTCCAGTCGAATCCATTACATTCACTTACGTGCTAATACCCTTGGGAAAGGTGTGAATCCTCTTCTCTCTTTAGCTATGGGTAATTAGCAGAAGAGACTGGACTCTATAGCCTTGAATGGCAACTGGTCTAGGAGAAGGACAACTCTGAATTAAAACCTGCGTTATTTGGGGGCCTTGGGCACCAGGTCCCTGTATTCAGCACAAAGCCTTCACCACTATAATCAAATCATATATGTTGGTGTCTGGCTGTCGGTTCCTAGGAACTGTGTTGCTGACTCTCATATGTTGAATACGACAGGAGAGTCCACCATATATATATATATATATATATATATATATATATATATATATATATATATATATATATATATATATATGTATATATATATATATGTATATAAAGAATTTAATGGTCAGAGTTGAATTACACCAGAAGACAGTAGTATTAAAAAAGTGCTCAATACACGTAAAAAGATAAAAAAAAATAACACACGCACACACACACACACACACACACATATATATATATATATATATATATATATATATATATATATATATATATATATATATATATATATATATATATACCAGGTTGATTCAAAAGATTTAAACAAATTTTTAAAGTTGATGTTATATCAGTAATTTAATACAAACTGTCGTCCAATTGTTGCCGAATTGTTTATTCTTTATTTGCATATATAATATATAAAATTGTGTATTCTTTATTTTATAGCTTTGATAATCAATGATGATTGCAATTAGAGCCATTTTGTGCTATCTGTGGAAAAAAGGACTGTGTACAATGGCAGAGGCAAAATAAATTAATGATGCGGGTAGCCGACGATCTATCAACGAACGTGTGGCACAAAACTGGTTCAAATGTTTCAAGGGAGGTAACACTAGCCCCGAAGACAAACTATGGCCAGGGAAACCTTATGTTGTGGAAGATGGAGTCTTACTTGTTTGAACAGCCAAGCATAAGCACTCGAACATTGTCGGTAGGACTTGATCCTTCACAAAGCACTATTAATCGATACCTCCATAAGCTAGACCTGGTGAACAGATGTTGCCAAGTATGTCTTCGTGAAATGACCAATTGTCCAGGCACAACGTTTGAACATTTGCAAACAACTGCTGTGTATGAAAAATTGATCTATTTTCATAATCTTAATATAGTTCTGGTCAGACTTCATAACCTGCTGTCAAACAAGGGCGTTCGGCATCATACAATACATAAAAGCCAACCGTAAAACGAAATTAATAATGATAACAAACCCCTTGCAATGGCTAAAGAAATACACTACGGTCAATTTTTACACACCATTACCCAAACCAAACGAAAAAAATTTAATACTGAAATAAAACGTAATCTTATACTTAACATCAAGAAGAGACAGTTAAAATTTCTGTGGCTCATAATGAGGAAGGAAGGCCTGGAAATTTTGTTACTCACAGGAGAGATTGAGAGCAAGAAGGAGAGAGGAAAACCACACATAACATATTTGACGATTTTGAGAAAATGGATGGCGGAACAGGGTTTAGAAATAACGAAAAGACAGATATTATTTAGAGCTGCAAGGGAAAGAAAATTGTGGAGAGCCATGATCGTCTGCGCACAGAGGGGCGCACCATATAAAGAGAGACAATTTTTTTTGCCCGTCATATTTAATGAAATATGTTTGATATATACAAGCAAATAAAAAGGCACGGTGGAGTAATGGATAGCAGCTCGGATTGAGGAATCGGAGAGCTGAGTTTGAATCCATTACATTCACTTGCTAATACCTTTGGAAATTGTATGAAACTCTTTTTCTCCCCCAGTTATGGGTAAATAGCAGGACATACCGGGTTCTATAGCCTTGGATGACAACTGGTCTACCGCAGAAAGAAATGGCAACCTAATGCGGGAAAATATCTGCCTCATCACGCATGCCACATAACTGACTAATTGATATATATATATATATAAGAAAGGATATGTAATTTCATAATTTCTGACATCGACAATGAAACGTCACAATATACTTAGTTATTGCAGATTTAATCACGTTTAAAATGAAGTTGCATAAGCTATTACTTATAAATTAAAAATATTTTTTTTTAACAAAGCAACTAATAATAATAATAATAATAACTAATAATAACAAAACAAAAGTCATTGAAACAAAGCAAGTTCAGTCGACCAATGATGACAATTCCAGAACAACGTAACTATAAACATTTTTTTCTATCCTCTGCCAGCCGCTATGATGGAGAAAAATTAGAACCTGATTGCCTACTTCACGGAACTGACTTTTTACTGAGATTGGCAATTACTTTCATAGATCGTAGCAAGAGATTTTGTTCTTGCAATACGATTAAAGAAGAATGAAACAATCTCCAGTTCACTTTGTCAATGAACACTTTCGCAACCGTGGGCGTAATTATACGCCTTTCCGAAACTCCCATATACAGCGTTTTAATACATTTTCAATACACCGTGAAATGTCGGCATTAGCGTTTGTATTATAGACCAGCTAGCGCTTAGTAATTTTTTACAATGATGTTTAAACTGTACAATGCCCGAGAACCACTGAAGGTACAAGGTTACAGAGTAAGAGGCAAAGCTTACGTGGATATGTGTGGAATATAACAGCTAACTGTAGACTTGAACAGGTTAAGATTGTAGTGATCGAGAAAGCATCCTCTTGAGAGTTGGTTCGTGGGAAGAAGCTGCACGAGTGGAACTTACATCTCACCAAAGACATACGAAGGGAATGAGTGTTGTCACTACAATGTGCGTGGTAGTGGGGGTCTTAGCCGTGAAGGTTACGATTGGTGTTACTAAGGAGTGTAGTTCCTTTGAACACATTCCAAGGAAATAGCGATAGAGCAGCAAGAGGCTTGCGCCGTCTCGTCTGTGGGTAAGTAGTGGTAGGGTGGAAAATAATTTGTCAAGCACAATGGTGCGTACACGCTTTTGGATTCTACCGAGAGTGGAAAGCGAAGACTGGGCAGCTCTTACCCATATATGGCAGCAGTACTCTAGGCCTGACCTGGCTCTTGTAAAAGTAGTGGATAGCAGGAGTGAGGTACTTGCTGAAGCGATACAGCAAAGCGACCATTTTTTCCCAGCATCTTTAGCGATGGGTCGTATGTACGTGTCTCACTTAAGGTCTTGGTTGTGTTTAAATTCCAATAGCCGCTCAATGGACGGGGACTTCATGAGAGAACATTCATTCATCACGATGAAAGTCAGTGTAGACATATAGTAGCGTATAATACAGGTTTTGTGGCGTTTTGTTTTTTTTTGTTTTTTTTTGTAAATATATTCTGCGTTGAGGTTGCCGTTTAACTTAGCCTCTACTGCAAAGTAGCCGATCAAAAAAAAAATGGCGGTTTTCACAGGAAATGACTATCAGTTTCTCTATAGCTATTTTTCCCGTAAATGGCAATTTTCTGTTTTTTTTTTCTCTCAAAACAATGTCATAACAATGCCGCAGTGAAAGTGTTAATAATAGTGTGATTGCTACATTCATGGTCACCCCATTAATAATGATCCAATTTATGTATGTTCTTTTACAAAAGCTAAACAAATCAAATAAGAAGATAGTTTTATTCGAAAAAAGTAATTTAACGTTTTAATTGGTTTCTTCTATTTTGAAATAAACTTTTTACTTCCAACGATCTATTAAAACATTTCATTCTCTCATTTACATTATTTACACGTGTTCTATTGTCCTCTTGTTTCTTGTTGTTGTCAAACCGTTTCGGTGGTAGTACTCTCCGACCATCATCAGGTGTTTCTCGATTCGAGTAACCTTTTCAAATGAACCCTCTATGCAACCTACGGTGGTAGATTGTCCTCGTTCTGTTGACTAGGTCTAGGGATATCTCGTCTAGCTTTTATTTAATAATACTCCATTATTGCTCGCCTGTTTTCACAGAGTTCACCGAAGGACCGAAATGTTGTGATAATAATAACAAAGATGAGGACAATAGTCCACGTGTAAATAATATACATAGCCTCATCGAAAGATTCAGATACAAATTTTGTATCGTGTTTAATATTTCCGGTTTAAGTAGAAACTGTTTCTAATCCAATTTGTAAATTAATAAGAACCATAGCCCTATGTTCATGCTTGCCCCTGTAACAATGATTCAATTTATGCATGTTTATTATAAAAGCTAAAAAATTCAATACAATGCTTTCAGAATCACTTTCTGGAGCGCAATGTTTAATGAATATGTTCTTCGTGAGCTCCTCTTTAAACCTGATGATGATAATGATGATAGATCGTTGTTGTTTTTTTTTCTTTATCATGGAAATTGGGCTTGATACTAGAAGTGTCTGTCCTTATCTTCCTACCACAAACATATGTCACAGTTTAGAAATTTGAATGAAGTGACAGCTAACTTTATCAGTGGGGATTTGAATGTTCACATTATAAGTACTTTCTTTTTCTTTTCTTTCTTTCCTTTTTTTCTTTCTATCTTTTTTTTATATTTCTTTTTTTTTCTCGAGAAAAGAACTATTAGCAAAGAAAATCACAGAGAATAGTTCCACCTGTCCTTTTTATTGAAATCATGTCCCTTCAGAACGCAAGTGATTATGTCTCGTCGCTGCTTCCTTTTCTTTATTATCAGTGAACTGCTATGATTTTTCAGGAAAAGTAGTGCATTGTTTTCCTCTTTACCTTCTCCATGGTTTTAAATTCAATGTAGCCCTTGTCTTGGACAGACTGGTATGCAAAGCAAAAGAGCCCAGTTTGCTTTTTATTTAACCCATATATGAAGGGAGAGGAGATGGATTCATGTCTTTCCTAAGGCCATTTGTACGGAATTGAACACAACAGAATATCACCGATTCCACTTTTCGTGCAGATAACTGATATGCACATATTTTGCACTTCTTTGCTAATCCTCTTTATAGTTTATTTCCTATTTTCCACTTCGACAAATTCGCTTATACGTTCAATTCAAAACAAGTCGTCTTAGAATTTTTTTCTTGATTTTCTTGATTAAGTTATTAATTTACCCAGTGAGACATGCTTGGCGATGACCGGACCACGACAAGAAGTAAGCTTTTTATTCAGATGTACTACAAATAAGTGAATGCTGGTCTATGTAGAACTTTTAAACACTTTTTTTTTATGGCGGTCGGTATCTTTTCTTTCTTTCTGGTTATCTTACTCGCTGCTTCTTTTTATCTTTTTATTTAAGCGTTTCATTTAATATTTTTTATCTTTTTACTTTGCTTTTCTTCGTTCACTCCAATACATAATATTTTTTTTTTTTTTTTGCTTGCTTCGTTGGGCACCGCGAGGCAGTGTAATGGTTTGCAAGCTTGTCTTGCTGGCACGATTACGAATGAGTAGTGAGTTCGATCCTCACTGGGTGCCCCATACTTTCGGCCTTGTTCCGCATCTAAGCTACACTTGGAAAATCGCTACTTAACTTCTTTTTTTTCCTTCTACATCATTTAAGATATTGTTCTCTGTGTTCGAATATATTTTCCATTTTGTATTTTCCGATACAAATGTACAGCAGCAAAAATAAAAAAGAACAAGCTATTTATCATTATCTCTCTCTGTCTATCTTTCTATCTATCGAAATTAGTACAGAGAAAAGTAATCCTAAAAATTAAATCGGCTCACAATGATGACACAGTTTACTCAACTAGTATCGCAGGTCATTACTAAAGAAAAAAAAACAAACGTAATTTTTATCCTGACGCTTTTTTCTGTTAGGATGGAAAGAAAGTTCTGTCGTATTTGAAGATGGAAAATAAGCAAATATTTTCCCAAGAAATGCTTTCTCACGTAAGTGTATGAAACGAACCCGACTGGAATTCAAAATCGACTTTCTGATTTCTCAATCCGAAGCCATTACTCCTCCATGTCTCCGCCATTTTTAACATGAGGGTAAGTCAGTACAAAATTTACCAACCCTGATATTACTTCTCTGAAAAGAAGGTAAGAAAAACATGAAAATGTACAAAGTAATGGTTAGCAATCACTGAAAAATTATCCTAAAAATAATCATGTTAAAAATGCGACAGGACTTACTTTCCAGCCTAGTAAATACTTTTTTCTTAGAAATAGATATTAATCAACTTAGGTTTGAATAACTTTAATTTGTGCTGATTTGTACTACTTAAAAAAAAATAAAATAGACCTGTCGTTTGCATACATCTTTGAGAATCAACTGTAAGAGAGTGTGCGCGCGCGCATGCAAGCGTTTAATTCTTCCCATTTTAGGTCACTGTACGTAAGCTTCGACGTTTGTGAATGGAGTAAGTTTTTTAATCGTGTCTTTCGCTCGATTCTTTCTGCGAATGGCTTCCTTTTTCATCTCTTTCACGTTTAACTCTGACTTAAACATTTATCGCTTCAATTTAGTTCCTGCAGTGAAATTACTTCACATTGCTGAAGAATTCCTTTTATTTGCCTTTGAATTTTTGATTTTTTTTTATCTTTATTTTCCTTTTAAGGTGTATTTTCTCACTGAGAAGAGTTTTTGTAATTCTCTCAGCAGCCACCTGCAAGGGGTGAAATTTCTCCACTGCAGCCAGAAAGACTACAAAATCAGTCTCTATTACAAAAACAATTAATGTTTTGTTGTTTTTTTATTATTGGTTTACTATTTTCTTTCCCCGCTTTTTATTTCTTCCTTCTCCTATTTCTTTTTCTCCTTTCTCCCTTTTCTTTCTCTTTTTTCTTCATTTTCTTTTTTCTCATCTTTCTTCATTCTCATCTTTTTTCTTCTTTCTACTCTTTCTTCATATTATCCTATCTTTCTTTCTTTTTCTCCTTTCGTGTTACGTTTCCATTTTTCTTTTTCTTTTCTCCTCTCTTGTCTTTCTTCATTTTCTGTTTTCGTCCCTTTCTTTCACTTTTTTCTTGATTTTCATCTTTCTTCTTCTTCCCCCCTCCCCTTCATTTTTTAGTTTTTCTCTTTCGCTTTTTCTTTATTTTTTCGTCTTTATTCATATTCTGTATTCTCCCCATTCTTTCTCTTTTTCTTCATTTTCATCCTCCTTTTTCTTCTCTTTCCTCTTTCATGTTCTTTCTCCTCCGTTGCATTTCTCGATTTTCTTTATCCTCTTTTATCTTCCTTCATTTTCTAATTTCTCTTCATTCTTTCTCTCTTTTCTTCATTTTCATCTACTTTTTCTTTCACCTCCTTTGTCTTCCACTTTTTTTTCTTCTTTCTCGACATTGTTTTTCTATTTTCTCCTCTTTCTTCTTTTTCATCTCTTTTTAGATATGTTGTCATTTCCTTCATATCTACAGTTGCTCTCATTTTTTTTACTTCGTCTAATTGCCTTTGAGGTGCGTACTTTTTCCCCCTCTGCTTTGTTCTTTACCATCACCCCCAACATTTTATCTTCATAAGAAGAAAGGATAGCGACTATTAGTGTTGTCGTGATAATCATCGTAAGAAAATTACCATTTATTGATATTTACTCAGCTTAAAACTACAAAAAAGTAGGACACTTGTGAGGATCGAGCTCACTAATGGTCTAATTAACTGGGTTGTTAATATCGGCTTTGAAACAGGCGATTAGTTTTATGATCCAAGTATTGGGCAAAGCCACTTGATTTATAAGCAATATAAGAATTATAAATATGTCTTGCCAATGACACGTGATATTTTCGGATGCCACAAAAATCCTCAGGTTTTTATAAGTTAATCAAATGTATAAAATAATACTTTATACAATCATCATCATGAATAGTAGTAGTTGTAGTAGTAGAGCGTTGTTGTGTAATAAATAATAGCTCAGGATCAGAAATCGCAGGGCCGGGTTCGAATTCCAGTCGGCTTCGTTACATTCACTTAACGCGCAAATACCTTTGGGAAACGTATGAATCCGTCTCTTCTCTTTCCCTCCACCCCAGCTACGAGTTAAGTAGCACGACAGACTGGGTCCTATATCGTTGGTAGGCAACGAGTCTACCGCAGAAAGAAACGACAGGCAACTACAGGAGAACGTCTGCCGCGTTAGTGACGACTCGAAAGAGACATGATCGCCCAAATCACTATTATGTATGGCACTTGACTTTAGTAGTAGTAGCAGTGAGAGTCACATACATGACATGCAATGTATTTCATATACGCACACACGCATACATACATATATATACACACATAAGTGTATATATATATATATATATATATATATATATATATATATATGTATATGAATTACATAAAAATGAAACTCTTTTACCCCCGGGAAAATTCTCCCTAGGGCTTGTCAATGCAAAAATGTTTGCTAAGGTTTTTGCATTGACAAGACCTAGGGAGAATTTTCCGGGTGTGAAATGGCCATATGAATGGGGTAATAGTTTCATTTTTATGTCATTCATTTATATGCTCTATAATAAATATATTTTTTGTGGATCAGTTTTAATATTTTATATTATAAGGATCTACTTGGATTTATTACCCACAGATTTTTACCTATATATATATATATATATATATATATATATATATATATTAGTAGATCTTCGCAATTTAGTTTGGTTGTCATTAGCTTGACTTTAATAATAAAAAAAACAGGGACAGCAACTCAAATATGCGTACCTACCCCGCCAAAATAACATTTACTAACATTAAGAATATATATAATCACTTTAATCGTTATTTTTAGTATATATATATATATATAGACCTGAATATTGCTTTTAAGTAAGAATTAAACTGTCGCTTCTGGGTGTTGACTTCAATGTCTAATTTTATATTTACATACCCTGTATCCCTGATATTCACCACTTTAACCCATAAATAAAGCATACCTTCATATATATATATATATATATATATATATATATATATTTATATATATATATTAATTTCTGAAAATTTATCAGAAATTGCTTGTTTTAATACACAAATTGTTTTCGATTTGAGCCCGTAAACAAGATCTTTCAAACACCCCACAAGAAAGTGTCTGGTGGTATTAGGTTTGATAATAGTGATGGCTACTCAACTGTTCCATGTCGTCCTATCGAACTCAGCTCGAAATTAAGATTTAACCGTTACTGAACACATCTAAGCCATATTTAATTTTCAGCCATCTTAAGTCCAATAAAAGTTAATAAATAAAAAAGGGCGTTACTTTTGCAGCAACGTGTATATATGACAAGCCTTGGCATTGGGTAATGGTGAAGGAAGCGGGTCTAGTTGACCCCGTTACTACTGAGTAATAATTTTGATCCTTAATCTGTACCTCGTACTTAGGGCCTTGTGTCAAATCTAAGTTTATATATATATATACATACATACATACATACATATATAATATATATATATATATATATATATATATATATATATATATATATATATATATATATATATATATATATATATATATATATAATTATTTATTATAGGAGATTTTTAAAAATCATGTTAAAAATCGCTACGTAATAGCTTTCATGTTTAGCACCAAGCTGTGACTCTTCAGGCGATGGTAATTGACTGGTGAGTAAATGATTATTTTTAATTTCAAAGGCAAAATACCCCTACTTTTTTCGAAAGAGAAGAGAAGACGAGAAAACAAGATCAGAATTAAAATTAAGCTTGTGGGTTTACCCTTATTAACTAATTTGGTGTCAGACCTACGCTAAATTCAAAATCAACCTAAAAAAACGTAAATTTAGATATGGCATAATGTATCCTGAAATAGAACCCTAGACAAGGATTTTTAAAAAATTAAATGCTACGGACAATGGAATTATACTCCATTTGTTCTTATCTTATACGTCGAGATATTGTGTGTGGTGAGTGTGTAACGCTTTTAGCGTCACCAGAAAAGTCCACTATATAAAAATGGTCCTATAGCCTATCTGTATTTTGTTGGATCTTTTGGTAATGTCGAAGAACCATCTGAATATAGTGGAGTCATCTAATGACCTACTAAAATTAGAAAGTAGAATCTTACGTTATGTGATTAATGGTATTATATAATGTTTTAACAGTGAATAGAAGAAAAAAATGAGCGATTATGTCTATGCAAATATCTTTTCTCTTGAATAATAATGACGTTATTATTATTTTTTATTCCCTTTCTCTTTGTTTCTGCTACTAATCTTCATCATTTTAATTCTTTCTTAAAGACAATCCTTTTTTTTCTTCTTCTTTACTGGAACCTACAAAATATTCGTACGATCAGTCTTTCCAGCAACCTGACTTCGACTTACACACGACGCCTCATCTTCTATCTGTGTCTCCAAGGAGAAAACGAGGAATCAAAAACGCTCGGCAGGTGGCCAATATGGCGCCGATTATGACTCAGCATCCAAAGTCACGTGATAATTGACCGATTGTTCACCCCTTCGAGTTTACGCAGATATATTTGGATTTGGGGCGTCAATCTAATTTTACCTGTCAATCACATTAGAAGGTAAAAGAAATAGGAAATTTGAGTGGAATTTATACAGAAATTAATGACATATGAACCTAAGAAAATGCAACCGAAAGGAATGTTCAGAAAAATGGATAGTCATATGTTGCGCACGCGTAGTTGGAGACGAGAATGACACTACTACTGGTAGGTAAAACGTTGGAAAAGAAATCAGCACAAAGAAATAGCAAGAGAAATAGAATATGTATTGGTTTTGTTTTGTTTGTTTTTTACGGAAGTTCGCGCAAATTTTATGTTCACAACAAACAGGCACAATAAACGACTATGCAATTGAACCACGCGGATCACTTGCTTTTCTCTAATTCAGTTAGTTTATTTATAAATATTAGTTTGTTTGAAATATAATGTCTGACTTTATTGTAGCCACACTACGCTATATAATATAGTCAATATCCAACTAGACAATAGTAGGATTTAAATTGTTAGGAACAGGTCTTCGCTTCGTTGTATTTTCCAAATTCTTTATCAATGAAATTAAGGACTAGATCTCTGTTCTTTTTAAATACTTACTTTTGTCGAACTAACATACAAATAAATAAACAAGTTCTGCGACCTTGCGCAATTTTAGTAAATATTCATTCAGTTTTTAATAACTTATATGTATAGTCGCTTGAGACATAGAATAAAAATTGAATTTTCTCGTCATTTTGTTACGTCGATTTTCAACTTGGCTACAGTGTTTCACTAGTTGTCTATGACAATATTTCTGCTCGTACAACCCTTCGTTGGGTTTTCAAGTTTCGAAATTAATATATGTGCCTTAAAAATAAAAACTAATAACGATATTCGCTTGAATTTATCAACATTTTCAGAATAAACGCACTCAACTCATACTTGGGTTATATATATGTATATATATATATATATATATATATATATAATTTTAATGAAATCAGACAAAATGCGAAATTTCTATAAAATAACAGCAAAGGACTACAACTAATTAATAAGGATTTACATAAGAACTATAAAAAGGCAAATAATAATTACCTCAATATGGCGGAAAACATTAACATTAGCTGTAAAAAGTCACAGATAAACTGAAGATTAGTGATAGAGTAGGTAAACTTACCGGAAAAGAGTGCTATATTATCATAAAGGACGACAAACCAGATTTTGAAGCTAATCCAACTACAAGGATAATAAACCCAACAACTCACAATAGGATCACTAGACTCAGATGATTCTTCTGACCTTATAGGTCTTTTTATATTATACAATCTCACAGCATATCATGAAATTAATATAACTGACATTGGATTATACAGAGACAATGGACTTATAGTTATAAAGAACTCTACGAACTTTAAAATCGATAAAATTAGAAAGATATTATATAGAGAATTTAAATGCCGGAACTTAAAAATTACTATAAGCAATAAATTGAAAAAGTTGAACTTCCTTGATTCATTAGATTTAATGAAAAATGTGTACATACCTTAATACTAATCCTTTGTATATACACCCTAAATCTAATCATCCTCCATCTATAATTAAGCATATACCTTTATCTATCGAAAAGAGAATACGTACAAATTCAGCATATGAGAAATTTTTCTATGAACATATTAATTTCTATAATAAAGCTCTAAAAGAATAGTGGTTACAAAAGCCCAAAACTAACTTATATAAAAAAATAGAAAGCATAGAAAAAACAGAAGTAGAAAAATAATCTGGTATACAACTCCATACAACCAAATGGTAAAGAACAAATTAGAACAAAACTTCTTTGCATTAATCGTTAAACATTTTCCTAAAGATAGTAAACTCACTATTATTTTCAATAAAAATACCCTAAAATTAAGTTACAGCTCTACTGAAAACTTAGAAAAAATTATTAAGAAACATAATACTTGTATCTTGAATAAACACTTAGAACAAGACCAAAGAAATTTAGACAGTATAATAATAAAAAGAGATGAAGATAAACAAAAATTATGTAACCTGCAGAAATCCGCATAACTGTCCTCTTAATAATAAATGTCGCACTGATTCATTAGTATACCAATGCAATATCTCATCTATTGAGGATCCAGACGACGTAAAAGTCTACATTGGATGCACAAGGCATGAGTTCAAGAAACGGTTCAACTAATATCAAAGTTCTATTAGGATAAATAAATACCGAAATCAGACGTCCCTATCGAAATAATTCTGGCAATTAAAAGAAACCAATAAAACACCTACTGTGAAATGGAAACTAATAATAAAAAAAGCTAAAATATCTAGGTCATTAAATGACCCAAGTCATTTGTGCATGCATGAGAAACTATATAGTACTAGGTTTATAAAAAATAAAAATTTACTTAATCAAAGAAATGAAATAGCTATTCTTTGCCGACATTGTCAAAAGTTTTTGTCGTTGAAAAAGACCAGACGACATGCGTTGAACGGATGTCATCATTCGTTGAAAAAGGCACCCATACCCTACCTTGACTTAACCTCTTTTCGAAAGTAACTCATATTTTGATACAATAGCTGCCAGTGAAAATGAATACTCTACCACCCTTGTAAAATGATTGGATTTCCCCATATCCTTAGAAAGTAATATTATGAATGTATGTGCTTATAAAACTCAGTAAATTTCAAAATAAGACTATATATATATATATATTATAATAATAATACAATAGACCTTAATAACTATAATTCATCGAGCCAAAGCACGACATAATGGCCCGAAGATTACGTTTAAGAGTAAAACAGACTGTCACTGATGAGTACTGGATATATATGTATATGACATTTCTTCTAGAATGTTTTTGCAGACGAACTAATATATATATGTATATATATATATGTATATGTATATATATTGTATGTATGTATGTATAAAAATCAATTTCAACGTGGATATCTATATTTGAGGAGACGCTCCGTTTATTTATTAAACTGTATATCTATTTTTTCCTTTAACATCCTGAATATTCGAGAAATATTATTAAAGAAAATATGCGCTCTCCGGCAGTATTCGAACCCGCGTCCCCCTGAGCAGAGCCTCCCCCTGTTCAGACCTTGCTTGATCGGCAAAGCTTCGTGGATGAATCGGTTAAAGCATGTTGGGTCTAATGAGGGTTTCCCTCTTACCAGGAGGAAGCAGGTTCGTATCCTGCCGGACAGCGCATAAGATTTCACGAATATTCAGGCCAGTATACGAAAATGAATAAATATACAGCTTAATAAATAAACGGAGAGTGTACTCAAATATAAATATCCACTAAAACTAACATTTACAATGGTAAAAATATGTCAGATTAATAAATAAAAAATCCATTACTTTTTTAAACATATATATATATATATATAACAGGTGTATGTGTCTGTGTTGTGTTTAATCATAACTCCAGTATTAGAGTTGACCTTTCTTCTAGAATGTTTTTGCAGACGAACTAATCTTAAATATCTATAAGAATCTTCTTTTTCTTAAGGTTAATTACTTAGCTCATTTGCATTTCATTTGCAAGTCAATAAAAAAAATATTTCATATTTTTATCATATTGTCATGAATATATTTGAATATGGATTTTTTCCTCCCAGCTTTCTGATTGCCACAAGGTCAGAAGATAAGCGTTTTCACTGTGAGAAATCCATACATTATTTTATTTTTGGAATATTGTCCTTAGCTATGTCGATTTATATCACGACCAGCTGTCCTCAGATTTATAGTGCATCCACTTTTTAGAAATCGTTTTTTTTTTTCTCAAATAGAAATCAATATACATGTACGTATACATGTAAAGATATACACATATATATGATGTGTTCTCTCATCGTCTTTGACTTATGTGGGTCCATCAGTTCAACTGTAGAACTGAACAGTCAGACTTCCCGCACATATGTTTCGATTATAGTGCTGAAGGAATATACGTTTTGGGGAAGAACCCAATACAGAGAACTGGTAAACATCGCGGACGACGAGGTCCCCAAACATCCCCTTTCATGTTTTGAATTCAGAGCGGTCCTTCTCCTAGACTGGTTTGCCAACCAAAGCTAAACTACACAGTTTGCCCTACTTTTTTTTTTTTTTTTTAATCATATCACCCCAAGCAAGGCCGGAGGCCACTATCACGCAAGGGGTTAAAGAGGGGGTTGGAGGAAGAGCAGATAGGAGTGGCAAGGGAGGGGATGTGGAGAAAGAGAAAGACAGTGGGTCGATCAAGGCAAGGGGGCCAAAAAAGATCCGGAGCGAGAGCAGATAGGAATGAGAAATGAAAGGATGTAGAGAAGGGAAAGAGACAGAGAGAGAGAAATCCGGGGACCCCTTCCTAGACACGAAACAAGGTTTGGGCCTCTAAACGTGTCCAATAGAGGGGGGAGGAGTGTAGACCGGGCGGTAGGAAAGCCTACCTACTCCTATTACGTATAACATTCAACGAAGACAAGACAGAACAAAAGAGGGGGATGTAGTCGGGAGAGAGTACTGGGCGATAGGAATGAGATACTATTGTATGTGTTCAATAATGAGTATTAACACTAATAGTAAGTTTTAAGTTAGTATAAGTCCCATTGACCTATATTTAAAAAAAAAACAATTACCACTTACGTTAGAATAGTTGCTTCTAAAATAAGACGTGGCGGGGGAAGGACGGTTAACAAAAAGCAAAATACAGAAATACAAATTAATAAAAAAAATAAAAAAACGAAAACAAGACATTAAATAAATAATTTATTTAGCCCATCGCATTGATTTACGAGTAAGTGAATGAAACGAATTCAACTGGAATCCAAACTCGACTCTCCAATTTCTCATTCCGAGCCGCCATCCTTTGAGAGCAGTACTTTTTGTGCGCATCTCTCGTTGAGAACTTTCTAAGCCTATATCTGCTAACTGTATTTTCGTAAGTAGGAATAATAATAATAATAATAATAATAATAATAATAATAATTTTCTAAGGATATTTTTACACTACCCACACACATATAATATCGATATATATATATATATATATATATATATATATATATATATATATATATATATATACCCAAGAATAGGATTGGTATATAAGGAATAAATTCCAATAACCAACAATTATTATTCTTAAAAGAGTGCTCAATACAGAATAGAGCAGATATAATTATTTATTTAAATAAATATTATAACATAAATATGTTATAAAATCACTACAAAAATAGCCATTTTGTTTCAACACTACTGGTGTCTTATCAAGTGATGATGTTGAATGTAGAATAAAAAAAAAATTTCAAATTAATTAAGCTTAGAAAGGTCCCAACGAGAAATGCGCACAAAACGTACTGCTCTCAAAGGATAGCGACAATGTACTACATCTGACTTGCGTACACTGTTCAGGTTACCCACCTCAGAATATATGCAGCACATTTTTGGATATTGCGCGCGCGCGCGCGCGCGCACACACACACACACACACACACACACACACACACACACACACACACACACACACACACACACACACACACACACACACAGAAATAGAAATTAACACTGTATGGTGACTGGCAGTTTAATGTCTTAAGTGATCAAGGCGTGAAACTGCTAGTCACTCTGCAGTACTGATTTCTATGTCAACAGTATTTGTGCATAGTGTAGATAAATTCTGTAAAATAGTTTAGTGCGAGTTTTTTTTTATATCTTTGTACCATTTCTAATTTAGTTTCATTATATTCATAATCGTTTTTACAGTTTGTGTTATAACACCTTTGTGCTATTGATGAGGATTTGCCTTGATTTCTTGTGTTTTCCTATTGAGTTGGTTAGTGATATATCATTTACTGCAGGTGTTATCAGATAAATGACACGCTATATAATGCATATATTTAAGTACATGATTTGCCAGTTTTCCAAAGTATTCAAGGGACGTTATAATAAATTTGAAAACCCGTATGTAAGTCATTTAATGATTGTTTTATTAAGTCATTTGTTTTATAAAGCAGCATTATGGTTACTGCTTATAATATGTTGAATGAGATCGTAATTTGAGGAATTAACATTGCAACCAGCTACTATAATAATGGAAATGTTAATATAAGCTATTTCCTTTTATGGAAACATTCGGCATTAACTGACCGAGCAGCCAGTGTTACTTTCGGTTGAAATCTTTATAATCCTTCTCTTAAAACAATTTGTCAGGAAAATAGGTTTAAGTTCCCTAATTGTTATTATATTCCAGTGTTGATGGGGATTTCCTTCCTAACATACTTTTTGAAGTAGCGTGGGAACATCAGCATCTTCATTACGTCATCATTTTCTCTTCGAGTTACATGTGATATCCATTTTAGTTGTTGCTGCTGTTGAAAGTCCTTAAGTGATCTAGTTTCTGTTAATTTGTACAGATTTTTTGTTTGTAATTCTGTAGCACCATTCCACGAAGTTCGAAGAGGAAAGGTCTTTGCTAAAGCCTATAGAATTCATTCATTCAAGTCCTTTTTAATAAGTCTATAACTCTGAGATGAGATATTATGATTACTTGCATTATTTACATTATTCGGACTGTTATCCTCATCTTCATTACCACATTCACAACGTTTCGGCCTTCTTCAGGTGACTGAAATTTCGAACCGAACCCTTTATTTTGCTCACCGGGGTAAATTGTTCTAGTTCCACGTGACATGCCTCTTCTGGATGTCTCGGTTATTTGCGTTTAACTCAACTCCAAGTTTTCGTTCACCACTGCCGTAGCCTGGTATTGAACTCAAGGGCACATGGCTCAGTGGAAAAAGTCGTTGGTTAGATCCAGTGACTAGACCTAAATAGTTGTGAGTTCAATGTCAATGAAGGTAAGGATAACAGTCTATTTTAAATCATTTGATACGAGAAGGCGGTTGTATACAACTGACAGTTAAGACATTTTTAGACGGGTTTGACGCCATTCGTGACATTCATATGAATGTTTCGATCTAACAAGGCTATTTAAGAATGTGACTTGTTTTTAGGTTAATGTGTTTGTTTTGTAGCAACTTGCAGTGTTTTGCGGAGCTACCCATAGCGCAGCCTATCCTGTGTTCACTATCCTTATCTCCTGTGCTAAATTTGTTATAATTGATCCATAAACCGAGGTATTTGAAGTGTTTGATATTTATTACTTTCACACATTGAATTATTCGGGGTAAACGCCATAACTGCTTTCATTCCAATTCCAGATCGTAGTTTTTGTTTAAGAAGGATTTTTCTTGAGCCGTATTTCTTGAGACATTTAGCAAAAGACGTTGATATTTTTTTATTTTTGTTTGTTCAAGATCATTCTTATTGCAACCATGAATCCCTTATCATCGGCAATCTGGCCTCAGGAAGGAATGCTGGGACGCTGTATGCTATTAGTAAATTTATTTGGGGGGGGGTGTCAGGGAATGCTTCAATGATCCGTGCCCAATCACTTCACATCTGTGCTTGTATATGCGCAGAGCATAGTCTAGGAAGAAATTAAATAGATTGGAGATCTCATTTCCTACTTGTCATACTCCTGATGGGGTTTGAAATGTTACGGTACTGGGGTCTTTAGATATGTACGATATTGTGGGCCTATATATTCCTCTATCAAATCTAGAAGTCAGTGGATTCAAAGCTTGGAAGACGGTTTATAGATAAGAAGAGAAGTCGATAGATTCGCCTGTCATCCTGTTCACACACCACTCCAGTGTTTTGAGCAGTAGTAGAGGTTTATCCTTTGTTTCCTGTTTAGGATTTGGTTTCCGGTTCCTTCTAAAGTTTTTTTCATTCCCTTTCACTCACAGTAGCCCCCTCGGGTCTAGGTCGCATTAAAGCCTTGCGAGTTGATTTTTTTTTTAAATGAAGAAAAAATAAACTCTATCTACTGGTGTATCTGTCGCTAAATAGATGGATAGGTAGACTGATATTTCAGGTTTTTAAAGAACGCAATATGCAGTTTCCTCCCCGCCACAAGAAAAAAATCATGTATATTGTTAATGTCCTAAGAGGCCTTCCTGCGTTGGATATCAGCATCGATGTCTTGGTCTTAATCTAGATTCGAACATCGTCTTCAGACACCGGAAACAAGGTAAAAATCGGAAGTCGAAGCAGAATCAAAGAGGGTAAACACTAAACATGAATGAAAAGAAAGGAAATAAAGATGTGAAGATGAGAGAAAGAGGGACGGTGAGAAAAACAAATTAGTTGTATATTTGTGAGAAATGCAACAAATAAATAAATAAAGATGGCGGTATTTCCATTCTCACGAACTAGTTCAAAAGAAAGTGTGGATCAATGAGGGCCCGCGAAAGATTACTGTCTTCAAGCGTATCTACTAATCATTGAGAACTTCGACTGGCGGCAATTACCACATTGGAAAAAGTTTTTTCTTTCTTTCTTTCGGGTTAAACCGATTCTAAGAGCAACTGGAGAACAAAGTGACAAGGATGGGGGTTTAATTGACTGCAAGCCACTTATTTGCATTTTCGCGTTCTCGAGGGTTGCAAAATTCAATCTGTCAGATCTTGAGAAATAGATTACTGCAATTGATTTCATTGGTTTAATTTCTTTTCCATTCTGGCCGTGTTGTTACTACAGTAGTAGTAGTCGTAGGAATCATTGTAGTAACATTTGATCTTGTGGGTTCAGTTCTATCGTTACAACGAAGGTCTTGTTTTCTTGAGGTCTTAGCGCATTAACTGCGGCATACATTTTCCCATCTATTAAAAAGAGTTAAGTTTTAATTCATTCCTCGAGTTGGTCAATATATCTTTGAGAAAAGAAAACTTGATTTAAAACCAGGCACAAGAGGCTTTTCATTATAACCAACAATCGAGTACTAGTAAAATCCGAAAAACAGTTATTGTACAAAGCTATCATCTATGTATCGGGGAAAAAAACAACATATGAATTCTGTATCAGAATTCGATTCACTTCAACTTGTCCTATCTCTTACATTTTCTATACAAATCGGATATTAACCGCTCGACGATCTAAAGCACACTGCGTAAACACGTTTTCTGCGCATCGGCTCCACGCATACATCCTTTTTAACCAAAACAAAATTAACAATATATTATGGCCAGTCAGAGCTACTCCCGCTCAAAAACCAAAACTTTAATTTTAAGCTGATTGGAGGCTATATATATTCAAATAATCACAGATCTAAAACCCTTTGGCAAGGCAAAAGGAGAAAGCGTTATCCACTCCTTCTTAAAGATTAAGGAATTTAGCACCCAGTTTAAAAAATAAAATGACTTGACTTAACCATGGAAGCCATATGCTTGGTGTCTCTAACACTTTAAAAATAAAGATTTTTTTTTAAATATAAAAATAATTCATAAATTACTCTTACATTAATTTGGGACGAATCTGGCTACCATTCAAGGCGTATTATTGCGCCCGGGTGCACCGAGTGAGAAACGCTGGACTAAAGCAATGGTTTTTAACAGTTTGTATCTCATGGCACATTTGAATCAATAGTTAAACTTCCGTGGTACACTTAAATTATGATTCTTAAAAAGAGTAAAAAGAAGAGTGTGCTTTTTATTATTTATTTGTTAACACAGACAAAAAAAAATGATTTGAAATAAAGAAAGATAATAACCCCCCCCACACACACACACACGTTATATATTATCTATGCCTTTATTTATAAAAACAACTCGTATAATCAATTTAAAGGGCTTTTACTTTTCATATGTACCCTTATTACGCTTTGGATTCTTCCGAAAAGAATCTAATTAATGACCTTTAAAAATTTCGGTGCACGATCCTCACGTGGCAGACCAGTGTGCCACAGCACACTAGTTGAAAACCACTGATCTAAAAGATATAATCTTATCACTGAAAAGAGTAGGCAATATACACGCTGTTCATTATGATTTTTCAAAAGCTCCCAAGTAAACAAAACAGAAAATTTTTGGGTGCAAACAATGAGTCAATAATAAAATAATTAACGCGTTAATCAATAATCTAATTAGCTTCCTAATTTGTACAATTTCTAATAAGCGAGCGAAGTATTGGTATCGATGCAGGGGAGGATAAATTGATTACTCTTGAAAAACAAAAAAAAAAGATGTGCTCACGTACTTGGAAGCGAAATATTTACATGCAACATAATTTTTATAAATTTGCATTAATTGATAACGTAACATGAAGCCTCTTAGGGGATCAAACTGAAAATGGAATTGGCAAAACAAGTTTGAATTGGGAAAAGCACTGCTTCAATTTGGCCATAACCAGTTATAGTGGTTAGTATCCTGTCATTATCACATCAGAGTAAACAAAAAATATTGGTTGATGGCATTAAACTTGTTGCTATACCTGCATTCAGTCTAGACTTATTGGAACAAGTTGATGACAAAAATGACTTATTTTAATCATTCCACCCCAAGCAAGGCGATAATGCCACTAGGATACAAGAGGTTACACGGAGTGAAAGAGAATAAGAAAACTTTTGTGAGGAAAAAGTTAAATAAAAGCACAGAATTCAAGAAGACAGAAGATGGCGATTAGCGTTGCATTAAAATCTTTGAAGATTGTAGGTGGCAGGCAATCAAGAAATATGAAGGATTTTCCACAGATGAGAAGTACGAGAAAATAAAATATTAAAATAGAAGATACGGTTGTATCTAGCTAGTTCAACACTAAAACAGTGAAAGCTCGTTGCCAATCTAGTAACGCACTTAAATTCATGAAATCGAGGTACCAAGGAGGAAAGCTCCTTAGGACAATTACCATGAAAATATTTATAGAAAAGACACGTCAGGGTGGTGAGAAAGTGACTGATGTCGAGATTCCAAGTCAGGATCGATTACATTACAGGCCTTTGAATTTTGTCAAGAATCTCGAGATATATGAAGGGTGTGATGGATAAATTGTCGTCTCAATGACGCAGAAATGAAAATAATACTGAAATCTCATTTTAACAGATATACAAGGTGCGATGAATAAATTGTCGTCTTAATGACGCAAAAATGAAAATAACACTGAAATCTCATTTTAACAGTCATATTTACCAAAATTACACAAAAATATCTTGAAATACCAAAGAGTAAATTTATTCAACAAAATCGCCATTGGCTTCAACCACGGCCTCCAGATGACTTTGGAATCTCCTGCATCTCTTTCTGAACGGTCTCCTTGTTTAAGTTGGTGAACGCTACCATAATCCTTGCCTTCAGTGTTACAAGAAGTTTTGTTGGTCTCTCGCTCAATTCGCCCCACACATAATAATCAAGGGGATTGCAGTCTGGGGAGTTAGGTGGTCAGATGTAAGGGGTGATGTGATCGCAGAAATTTTCTGACATGATTAAGTTCTCCTATTTGTATGGCATGGTGCAGAGTCTTGTTGCCATACATAGGGTCTTCTAACAGCCACCTTCTTGGCCCAGGGCAGCACTAGCTCCTCAAGGCACGTGATGTAGGCCTCCGTGTTCAGTCTGAGGCCCTATGGGAAGATGAATGGGTGCATAACGTGGCCATCACTAGTGATTACGTCGAACACCATGATGTTGACTGGATATATCATCCAACTTTTCCGGATCCTCTGCACTACCCTCAGATTGACACCAAAAACACACTGAAATGTTCGTATTGGAGCTTCCGGCGCGAATGCCAAGCAGACCAGATATGGCAGCAATATTAAATTTACGGACAAAAGGTAGTTTTATAAATGTACAAGATGAGTTCTGAAGAGAAAAATTCTGCCACGACACAGTGATCCAACTTTCCTAGCAGTAAACCTAGCAAATGATTCGATATAATCACTTCACTTCATGTCAGGGGAAAATGTGAGCTCAGTAAAGCTCGAAGTGTTTCTCTCCTGGAGGTTAGCATCAGCCAGGCTGACGGCGGGCAGAGAAGGTTCTCTATGGTGATTAAATGAAAGCAGTTTTACTTTGAAAGTGTTAACATTTACAAGGCATTATCGCTCCAGTTAACCACTGATGGGAGGTCCTTTTCGGGAGCAGTTGCCAGTTTTACTTGGTCGGCCCTGTCAGACTTGCTACAAACCCAGGACTAAATAGTTGTGCCATCTGCATATATACCTACATTTTTTTTTTCAAAATATCGTTTTCCACTTCGAGAGAGGAAACTTTGTAAACGATGCATTCACTGTTCAGTCGCCGTTGTTCCCAGGGAAAATTGCGTTAAAAAAATTTAATAAAAGCAATGAAAAAAGAATAAAGAAAAGATTTTAAAAAAGAACAAAAAAAGGGAAATGGAATATTTAATCTGAAGAAACCAATAAAAGCGGCACTTGTTAAGCTGACACTTTTCCCATTTTTTCCCCTTGTCTTCTCATCGGATTTCCTTGAAGGTCTTTCACAAAACATATTCTTTTGCCGAAATGAATTTTTATCTATTTATTCTTTAAAGATTTTTTTAGCCAGGAAATTGGGACATTTCGTGACTTTTTATAAGTAGCGAAGTAGGTATTTAATTAACTTTTTAAACACTTTCTGAAGAAAATTTACTCATGCTCATACACTCACATACTCACGCACGCACACACATACATATATTGAGAGAGAAAGAGAGAGAAAGAGAGAGAGAGAGAGAGAGTGAGCATATCTTCATTCAAACATGTTTCATTGAATAATATAACCATATTATATCTATTCACTTTTATAATAATCCTTTCCAGGTCTCTAATCAGTTTCTTGATGTTAAAATAAAATTCATCAGGGAAGATGTTGCAATTTGTTCCTGCTATGTACTTTTCGCAATTAAAGTAGTCTGATAAGGTTAAGGCTTTTGGAAGTTGTTTCTTCTATATACGTCATATTAAAATATAATTTATAATATTGATTAAATTTTCGAAATATACTCTTAAAAATGCTATAATATTGGTTAAATTTTCAAAATATCCTCTTAAAAAATTACTTACTTTTTCTGTCGAGTGTATACAACCGCTTTCTCAGATAAGGTATTAAAAATGGCTGCGAATGAATCCTATAGGTTTTAGGGAGGATCATTTTGCTTCGAACCTCATAGGCTGACTGTACCGATTCACAAGGAAAGAACTGTATCAAATAACAGAAACGACATCACTTGAGGACTTTTAAGAGCGGAAACAACTAAAATAGACATCACATGTAACTCGAAGGGAAAATAATGACATAATGAAGATGATGACGTTCCACACTACTTCAGACAGAAACCTCCATCAATACTAGAAAGAGATATAACAGTTAGGGGACTTGAGAAACCTAGCTTCCTGAAAAATTCGATTAAGAGAAAGATTATTAAATTACCTGCTCCCTTTTCTTTCAAGCTGCGATCTAACTGCTAAACTTTTTACCAGTTTCAGCGCAGTGAAATGGCTTTATTTAAATAAATAAGCAATTTAATTACAAAAAAGATAGGCAAAATAATCGTTTATTTATGAAGATAAAAAAAAAATGGATTTAAAATAAATAACGAAACAAAGATATTTTTTAGCATTTGATATTTATCGTGGAATATGCAAATTAGTTACGTTCAATAAGAAAAAAATCATTAAATTAGGCAAGATATAAAACACATTCTGATGAATATGAATGGTAAGACTACATATATTTGATATCACAGATTCATGCAATAATTGCTTACACACACTCGTGCACAGACAACATTCTTCATATATAATTCAATATTTTGAGTACAAAGTTTGGGCATTATATATAGGTTAGTTACTTTTTCTTTTAACCTAAAGCTACAGGTTTTTTTAAGTATAAATAAAAAATATTTCTTGTTAAAAATATTTGATTGAGTTGTTGATTTTGTTTAGCGGCTTGTCAATCTCTATGTGTTATTTTATGCCGAAATCTAAATATTTTGTTAGTAATTTTATAGTTTCAACTACAGATATTTTGCATATAATGTTATACTTTCAGGGTAAAGGTATTTTTCTTAGATATATATATTTTGTAGGTCATAAAACGTATTGTTTTTGATTTTACTATAAAAATGTATTTTTATATATTTTTTAAATTTTGCATTGATTGTAATTTTGCTATAAAAATATATTGTTGCTCATTTTCTTATAAAAATATATTATTGATTTTTATTTGGTGGTTCGCTATTTGCCCATAGCTGGGACCCTAACAGGTTCTACCACCCCGGGTCGTAGTGGACCTGGGAACAAATACAGTCGAGGTGTTTCCACGCTCCTCAGTACCCACAATCGTATAATCATAGGCCTTGCTGTCGGATGTAGTTCATCGTCATACCCAGGACGAAAAAATATGTGGAAAACGTTCATTGCTTTGAATTACTGAAGCATAATTATAATAAATGGGTAATGTCTTATTTATAGACATTTATTTATACTATTTATATTTAGACTGTTGTCTTCATTATTGTTTTTGTTATCATAACGTTTTGGCAGTTTGTGCCCTCCGGCCTTCCACGGGTGCTATATCGATCTGTGTAACCTCCAATGAATTCTGAACTGGACCCTTTATTTAATCTACGGCGGTAGACTATTCTCGTTGTACTGCCCATATCTAGGGATATCCCTATGTCGGACAGTGTGTACTTGCGCCCAGTGGAAACGGACGATCAATAACTGAACAGTACTACATTAAAAATAAGAACTACACAGTGGTTAGTATAATAATATAGCAATTTACTTGCACTCAGTATAATAATATAGCAATTTAGTACTGTTCAATAACTGAACAGTACTAGGCATTTACTCTGTCTCCCCCCACCCAAGACAAGTTGTGACACAAGGTCAGTTTTTAAAGTGGGGACGCAAGTGCATACACCCGGGCTAGGAACAAAAATTGCACGAGCCTCCGCAATCGTTGGTTGTGCTGGCCTCTGTGCGAGAACCGATCTCTCTCTCTCTTTCTCTCTCTTTGTCTCTGGTGCAATGAGAGGGTGTGGCCTCGAGCAGCTGTTCCCCAGGTCTAGGCACCTCTCAGTATAATTTTCCTCAGTTGCGACTCTGTCCTTTGACGGAGCCGCCCCTGAGCGCACTCTGCCCAAAGACAGAGATGCAACTGAAACATGTTAAGTAATGTGTTACAAACCACTAGAGAGAGCAGATTGCACAATAAATATAGTTATTTTCCAAGCGTAGCTTAGATGTGGCACAAGGCCGATAGTATGGGGCACCCAGTGAGGATCGAACTCACTACTCAGTCGTAATTGTTCTAGCGAGATAAACTTGCTAACCATTACACCGCCTCGAGGTGCTCTAACTGAACAGTACTAAATAAAAATAAAAACTAGACGATATGCCTAGACATGAACAGTGGAACGAGAACAGTCTACCCCCGTAGATTAAATGAAAGATTCAGTTCAGAATTGCCTGTAGGTTACCCAGATCGATATATATCCCACGAAGGCCGGAGGGCACAACGATCAAAACATAGTGATAACAATAACAAAGACGAGGACAATAATAGTCCTTTACGGTTATTTATTTATATTATTTATACTCAGAATAATGTCGTCATCTTTGTTGTTTTTATCTCAACGTTTCAGTCGTTGTGTTAGCGACCTTCATCAGGTGCTAGTCGATCCGTGTCAGGATCAGGGAATTTTGAATTGGACTCTTTATTTAATTTACGCCGGTAAAGCGTTCTCGTTCCCTTGTACAATCCCTGGGTCGGACAGTGTGTGCTTGGACTCAGTGGAAACGGGCAAGTAATAACTGAGCAGTACTAATAAGAACTAGACGATATCCCTCGACATGAGCAGTGGAACGAGAATAGTCTACCCCCGTAGATTAAATGAAGGATTCAGTTCAGAATTCCTTGTAGGTTACCCAGATCGATATATATCTCAGGAAGGCCGGAGGGCACAACGATCAAAACATAGTGATAACAGTAACAAAGATGAGGACAACAGTCCGAATATAAAAAACTGTAAATAATGATAATTCCTCATCCCAAAAATTTAAACAAATATTAGACATTTGTTTCGGCAGACAATTTTTATTTCTTTCCTCCAGTGAGCAGAATAAAAACAAGATAGGTAAATAATGCCTGTAGATACACAATTAAAATATAGATAATTCTTTTTCTAAACTTAGTGGATTTATCATTTTTTGACATACTGTAAATTGAACCAGGTAATTTATGTCAAAAGAATAATGAATTAGTGTCTTCTTTAACAATGAGTAAATGAACTATACGCACATACATCCATATGTCGGCTTATTTGAGAAAAAATACGATTTATTTTACATGACAAATATTTGTTTTTCGACATAATCTTCTTTCTTGGCATTGCACCTAATTCATTGGTGAATATTAATACCGTATATTGAACCTTATAGAGTGAAAACATTCAGAGCAAAATTCAGTTAAGATATCGATTTAATGCGTGTCCCGTCTTTGCTTAAGATAATAAATATCTGTGTTTGTCTGCACCTTAAGAAGGTGTGATTGGCTATCTGTTTGCGCTCCTCTCTGACTCACTCTTTCTCTCTCTCTCTCTTACTATCTTTTTTCTCTCTTTTTCTTCCGCTTTTTCTCTCTCTTTTTCTATTTCTTTCTCTCTTTATTCCTAGTATGTGTTTATTTTCCCTTCTTTTACCATCCTTCACTAAGCAGGTTAAAAGTTAGCTGACATTGAATACACCGTGACACGTAGACACGTAAATAAATGCAATATATAGATAGAAATCAATAGCTGAAAAGATTGATAGACCCGAAGGTGGATCGGTCAGTAAAGGGAAATTAATAAATATGACTTTCGTTAATCAAATTATAAACGTCGACCTTTTGTAAAATAAGTTTGCATCTAAATTGATGATTAATAAGGAATCCATAACATGATTTCTTTTACATTTGTTACTCAGAAGCAATTTTATTTTTTTCTATTTCTTTCTTCCTTTCTTTCTTTCTTTCTTTATTTATTCTTTGTTACATTATAAGGAACGTTAAACAAATCAAACCGAATCCTCACTCAAATCCTATTTTACGCATGCGCATTGAATGGTTGACCTAAAAGTCAAATAGTTGCAGTTCAGCGAGACAAGTTCAAACCTTTTCTTTCGTTGTAAGTAGCACTGAGCGGATTAGTACTGCATTTCAATAATATCAGCCATTTCCTTATAAGGAAACATTCAGTATTCCTTGACCAAGCAGCCAGTACTTATAGTCCACTGGAATTTATAAAATCTTTCTCTTAAAAAATGTTTCAGGAAAACAGATTTCTCAAATCCACTAACTGTTATCTCCCTTGTCAGTTTTGATAGGGCTTCCGTCTTAACCTTTTATTTGAAATAGTGTGAAACGTCGACATCTTGATTATGTCATTATTTTCTCTTCTGTGTTACATGTGCTATCCATTTTAGTTGTTGCTACGGTTGAAAGTCCTCTAGTAATGTCGTTTCTGTTATTTGGTACAGTTCGTTGTTTGTGAATCGGTAGCGCCAATCCACGAGATTCGAAGAAGGATGATCCTCGTTAAAAACTTACAGGATTCATTCGCACGATTATTGATCTGAGAAAGCAATTGTATGCAATTGACAGGGTAGTAGATGTTTCAGAAAGTATTTCGTGCCATATCAAAGTCACACTAACGATGATATTTAAGAACATAATTCGAGATTTTAGGTTAATATTTTGGTTTTCTAGCAATTTGTGGTGGTTGGATGAAAGTACCCCTATTCTGTGTTCAATTTCTTGTCTGACTATATTAAGGTATGTTTTAATAGGCTTGTTCTCTAGCAAATATTTCACTAGAATGATCCATTTTTCTTTGGTTATTAGAGAGTGAATACTGTGAAATAGTCACCTGATTATTTGCCTTTACGTGAACAATTTTAAAGATAATCACGGTAAGAATGGTTTGCTATCTTCGATTGTTTCGTTATTTCTTCACTATATCAGTTATTCCAATAAGAATAAAAACCTGATAGCGAACAGTAAGTAAATAATTTTCATACATTGCATTATGTAATATCAGGTCATCTCACTGATTCTAACATCCAAGACCCGCCATGTTTTTTTTCTGGGCTTATTGATCTCCGATATCCATCTTTATAATTTGTTACATTTTTTGAGCAGGATATTGATTCTAAATCAAATAAAATATATACTGTTTTTGCAATCTTCTTGATTGAAAGAAACTCACACTATTCATTTTTCGACAAACGTGACTTTGAGGTTCTGCTTCTATTTTAGGATTTCTTAAATTGATTACACCCTTAACACGTTTAGCTTTAGTTCCAGAATTCGACATTCGAAAAACCTGCTATTTTCATACTGAATTCTACGGTAATTAAGACATTCTCTGAAAAAATTAATACTATACAACCTTCTTTAAAAAAAAACGATTTTAAAAATATAGTGAAAATAAGTATTGTACTTTAATATAATTTTTGATATTTATTTAATTAAGAAGGAATTTTAAAAATAAATTTCCATTTCAAATTCCGGGTAAAAATAGATGCACTTAAGTAGTGATCGAAAGAGACGCAATCTGAACAATGCTCAAAAAACAAGTGCAGGAGAAATATCAAGGATATGTGAAATGGCGGATGGTTACAGTATGATATGTATCCACACCACTTCTGATTCATTATATAGTATGTGGTTCATCTTAGATGCTACCAACATAGACGTTGCACTCAGTGTCCATCTGAAAAGCCAAGTATATGAGAGGAGTTGGCCTCAAGGATAACCTTCTAGACGCCAGGTGGAGATCCATCCCTCACTAGATGTCCGTGGCTGCCCCTGACCTGAGCACACGCGGGGGGAAATCAAATGCAGATAGATATATAAGCACCCGCCCGAGAGGGTATAAGCCGAGAGGGTATAAGGAATGTAAGTCTCTTATATTCTTACAAGAATGTAGAATGTATGTTAGGGGAAAGCACCATCGCTACACACCGGCTACCGACAGTAACTGACGAAGTCCAGAGTTGAATGTATAATAACATTCAAGCTTTTATTTTGGGAAGTTTTATGGAATTCTTTTTTTTTTTTTTTTTTTTCTATTCTCTATTGGTCGAATCCGCGGATGTGAAATCTGCAGATACCAAGGGCTGACTGCAACTGAAAGTTTCACTGGATCCAATTATGAACGGGACAGCGAACAGCAAAAGCTTTATACATAGAAAGTCGGCATAATATGGCATGAGCAACGGCGTCAAATATGGCCTTGTAAAACATGCAGTTTATAGGAGAGTGGATACTGTTTATGGGCGTTAATGAGTCAGTGAGTCAGTCCAAATGTGTTTTATGCAACAGTGATTTTTGTGCAAACACGTAGAAACACGTGTAGAAATCACGCACAGCTCATTCAGGCATTACTCAATGTATTCCAATAAATACACATTCGTATCTTAGTCATGCTATGCTAATTCATATTTGCCTGCGTATTGACTGGTGGCTTCTTCGAGGAATATGTGTCAGTGTTTATCAAAGGTATTTACAATTGGATCAGTTGTTTGAGAATGTTCCCAAAACTCTACTTCGCCTGAACAAGTTGTGTGCGACTGCCCACGCGCAAATTCCGTTGCCATTTCTTTATTTTTAAAATAATTGTTCTATTCTATATATTAAAGACCAACTGCACTACACTAGCAATCATCATCATCATCATCATCATCATCATCATCATCATCATCATCATCATCATCGTCATCATTCTCATGACAGAGTGTGGTCGTAAGGTCGCTGTGCAGCTGAACACCTGACCAGTTCTCTCTGTGTATCTCGGTTGAAACCCGGAGAGATATTTATGCCTGCTTAGCGTGTCTTGCGCAAGTAGACCTGGCAGAGCTCATCCTTCTCTAGGTCAGACCACAGCCGATGTTCTCCGACTTGAAGGCTCGACTTGGTCGCTGACACGTGGCTCTTGATTTCATCGGTCGCAAACCTCCGCTCAAGCCGTTGACTACAGTCTAGAAAGTCCTCCGCACTGGCTACATATATATCTATAGAGCCCATTCTACTCCATTGTGTTAGATGGCCTGCAGGAATGTCCGTCCGCCTTTTGACAGATCTTGTTTTTAATCCTGATGGGTGTCTTGTCACACTCATCACTAGAAAATCCTGGTAGGGAAACTGGTTTTGTCACCGATGATCCAAGATAGTATTCGGTTACATGTCACCAGTAGAACTCGTAGGGTTACCTGACATATCACTAACTATATTCTGCATCAGTAGCTCTAGATATTTACTAAACCTTGCTTCGTCTGACTTAAGACTATAATTGCAGGAGATCCAGTGATGCTAAAGCTTTCTACATAAACAGTATAAATCTGAATTGTTAACCATTGTTTTAGGAAAATATAGTTATCGGAGTCACGGATATTGGTTCGATAGAAGAATTATTTTTTTCTTTTCAGATGATAAATTATATAAAAACTGTCCGAATGTTCTTTTTATCCGAGCGCTTTCGGCTATACATTTAGCCATTTTCAAGGATTAAAAATTTTAACTGTTTGAAAAATGAAAACATTTTATAAAACATACATGCAACAAACTATTTCTTAAAATATTTAATCTTTGAAAATGGCTAAATGTATAACAGAAAGCGTTCGTATAAAAAGAACATTCAGGCAGATTTTATATAATTTATCATCTGAAAAGAAAAAAATTATTAGATCGCATGAGAAATTGTATAAAAACTAAATAAAAGCACCTTGTCTGTCGTATTCAATGAAATGTGCATACACACACACACACACACACACACACACACACACACACACACACACACATATATATATATATATATATATATATATATATATATATATGTAAGCAAATATGTGTATGTAGATCCGACGGTATTATGAAAAATATGGAAAAGACAAAACAAAATCCGAATATGCAAGTTTACAACATTAAAACAGTAAACTTGCATATTCGGATTTTGTTTTGTCTTTTCCATATTTTTCATCATATATATATATATATATATATATATATATATATATATATATATATATATATATATATATATGGTTGCAAATATCGATGCTTTAGAGTAAAGAAACCAAGAAAAGAATAATTTCTTTTAACAAGCAAGAAGTTTTAACACCATGCAGATAAGAAATCAATATTTGATTGGAGAACAAGTGATGTGGTTGGCTTAATTAAAATTCTGCGATAAAAAAAAAACATTTAAGTATAAAATCAATATGAAGTTTGTTTTTTGTATGTGTGGGTTATCGGGTTGGAAAAAAGGAATCGGAAAAACGAGTTCAACTTTCGACAGAGTCTGTTGCATTCACTTTCGCACAACTACCCTTGGGAAAGGCATGGATCCATTTCATTACCTCCTAATCTATGTGTTAAGAGTTAAATAACAATGATGAGCAAGTAATATATGAGCAAGTCATAAGTAAAATAAGAATATAAATAGACGTTAAGGGTTATATAGCGATTTACTGAGTCTAGCTTAGCTGTGGAACAATAGCATAAGTATGGAGCCCCCTTTGAGGATCAAACAGACTACTCAGTCGTAACCGATCTAGTGATATGAGTGATATAACCATTATACCACATAGAAGTGTCTAATTATGAATTATATAATTAAATAACAAGAGTTATCTCTGGGTGAAATATACTAAGGATATGCAGGTAGTATAATGGTTAGCGGATCGGAAGGAGAAATCGGAGAGCCAGTTTCGAATTCCGCTTTCGAATTTCACTTTTGCACCAAAAGAACTCTTGGGAAAACTACGAGGCCAAGGGGAGGTGATCGCAGCGGGCGGCGACTTTGGAAAATGCCTGTGAGTGTAGACGAAACTGTTTCGAGGCTGACGATGGTTGCGCTAGCACGAAACCACGTGACTGATGGTTTGAGTGCTGTAGCTTTGTTCAAACTGTTGATCATGTCAGATAATGCACTTCTCCCCCAGAAACTATGATCCGCTCAGCAGAGTTGCAGTAGAAACCGCGTGTAGGATCAGTGGTTGTTGAATAGACGGTGTCGGAAACGGGAACTGGCTATTCGTTTCCGAGTAGCCAGACATTACGTAAGCTCAGGCGAGAAAACACACAATACAGCTATGGAAAAGACTATAGAGTTCAAAATTAATTGGGTTTGTGGACTCTCTGATCCCCACTGCGCTCGGCGGTTGTCATATAGGACATAAATGAATGGAATCGTCCGTTTATGTAAATAAGAGGAGTTAAGTGGAGTTTTAGCAGAGTTAGCATTAGTTCTTAGCCGTGTGCTAAGCTTCTAGTGCTTGTTGAACACTCTGCTTTCGGACAGAGAGGAATCCAGATGAGGCTATGCCGAATGGCAGAGTCTGGGGAGGTAGACAGAGCCAACCTCGTTATTATGGGGTCTACGGGGAATTTTTGTCCGGGCCTACGGGTTCGGAAAAACCCACGTTAAACCAGCCTTGTGTCACATCCCGCTCCGTGGAGAGCTCGGGTAAAAACCGAATTAGCATTAGGTCAATTGCTAAGTGTACTTTCGTGTAGTAAACATTCTATTTCATTACTTACCTATGAGTTTGTCTTCCTCATTTATTTCTCTCTGTTATCTCGAAAACTCGAGATATAACAATGGTGTAGGTAGGTAAATAAACTGGGATCTCTACAAGAAGAATAATTCTAGATTCAAAACCATGAAGAACTCTTAATGGTGATATAATAAAAAAATGAATTATGGAGAGCTATGATCGCTTACGTCCTGAAGGAGTAAGGTATTAAAAAACGTTTCCGTATATAACTTCATGTATAATAATTTACTGTATTAAATCCCGTTGCAGTATTGAGCTACAACGCCTATGGTGTTGCTGTTGTGGTTTTCGTGGTAAAGCGTGGAGTTGTTAGCCCTATGATTAGCCGATTTTAAATTCAGATATATTCTTCTAGACTAGCTACCAACCAAGGCTAGAGTATCCAATTTTCCCAGATATTCAAGAGTGAAAAACGTATTGCGTCATTAAATAGTTTCGTCAGATCGAGACTTTTATTTGGTGATTTTCTAAGCGAGGCTTAGATGTGGCACAAGGCCGTAATCTAGTCGTAATTAATCTGGCCAGAGAATCTTGTTAACCATTAGACCACCTCGAAGTGCCCATATCGAGACTTTCATATGGATGGCATGCATGGCGCGAAACGCTTTTAGAAATGCCTAAACTGTCAGCTGCATACAACCGAATATATTCTCGAATCACTATTTACATTATTCGGACTATTGTCATCATCTTTGTCGCCATATTTATTACACATTTCAGCCGTTGTACGCTCCGGCCTTCTTCAGGTGGTTGGAATGTCGAACTGAACCCTTTATTTCGCTCGCTGGAGTAGACTGTTCTAGTTCCACGTTCCATGTTTAATGGATGTCAGTTATCAGTTATCGCCTGTTAATTCTCCTCTGCAAGTGCTCCACTGCCTTAACCAGGTATTGAACTCACACTCTCTGGGTCCTGTCACTGGATCTAACCAACGCCTTTATCCGCTGTGTCAGGTGTCCTTGATAACACATGGCACAGTGATAAATAAAGGGTTCAGTTTGACATTCCAACCACCTGACGAAGGCTGGAGCGTACAATGGCCGAAACGTTGTAATAAACATGGCGACAAAGATGAGGACAATAGTCCGAATAATGTAAATAGTGTACATAATACCTCATCTCAGAAATATAGACATTCGTGAATCAGTTGTTAAAAATGGCTTCGATTGAATGAAAATGGTAGCTATAACGAGGACCATCCTTCTTCGACCGTGTGAATTGGCGCTACATAATTACAAAGAGATAACTGTACTAAATAACAGAAACCACATTACTTGAGGACTTTCACCAACAGCAACAACTAAAATGGATAGCACATGTAACTCGAATATAAAATAATGGCATAATCAAGATGTTGAAGCCCCATACTACTTCAGACAAAAATGTTAGGAAGAGAGAACCCATCAATACTGGAAAGAACAATAACCGTTACTGGATTGAGAAACCTGTTTTCTTGAATAAAATTGTTTAAGGGAAAGAGTTTATAAATTTCAGCACTGACTGCTTGGTCAATTAATACCGAAGGTTTCCTTATAAGGAAACCGCTAATATTGCCATTATCATTGTGGGAAAGCGAACGCAAGCGTTTCGACTTGAAATTGAACTCAACACGTCAGTCAACTTTTCGGGAGTTGACGGTTATTCTATGTGCCCATCCAACGGGCAATCATAAATAACACTTAAAATTTTCAAGCCGATTGCGTGTTCAGATATTTTGTAAGAATGGTCCGTTCAAATATCCAGTAACGCTACGATTTGAATTTTTGTCGAAATTGAATGAAATAATGTCACTATAAATCAATGAGATTAACGTTTTAATTTTAATGAAGACAAGATTTATTAATATTAAATTAATAATATTGGTGTGAGTTTTTAATAAGCATATGTAAGTGTCAAATCTGCACGAATAAGATGTTATGACTGTGTATTTCATTAACTGGGAGCACTTATGGGAATACTCTCGTGTGTGTTCTCACTACGAGATTTGCTCAATGCGAACAATTATCCAAGCCGCTCTAGTTCACGCATTTCAATAAAAACTATACGTGTATATCAGTTTAGGAGAGAAAGAGAGTGGGAATTGCACACGTCTGTATGAAGGTGAGCGTGTCGGTGCGATGGAGTCTTTTAATTTTCTAGCGCTTAATTTGAATCAATATTGGCATCTTAAGTTAATAAGATACAATCAGACGCTAGAGACAGTCTCGCACTGAAGCTCTCTATCATGCGTGATTTGGTGAACACGCTAATATGACGTCACAAGAGGGAAAGGAAAAGCGAGAAATCATTGATATTAAAATCTTTACATTTCTCGAAAGATTCAAGTGAATCGAAAAAAAGGAAAAAAGAATGAAAGAGTTAATGACAGAAAGAAAGAAAGAAAGAAAGAACGAAAGAAAGAAAGAAAAAGGAAGTTAATAGCCTTAGAAAAAGTACGAGAAAAGAAAGAAGAAAGTGGAGCATGGAGGAAAGATAAAGTAATGAGAAAGAAATCTATTGAGCTTAAAGAAAAATGAAGAAAGGACACATGATTAAAGAAAGAAAGAAAGAAAGAAAGAAAGAAAGAAAGAAAAACATACAGAAAAGGGATATGTAGCCTTAAACTATGTACAAGAAAAGAAAGGAGAACGCGGAGCATAGAGGAAAAGATACCTAATGAGAAGAAAGAAAGACATCTATTGAGCTCAAAGAAAAATGAAGGAAAGACGAACACATGGTTAAAGAAAGAACTAATAGACAAAGAAAGAATAGAAAGAAAAGGTAGAGAGAGAAAGAAATGTAAATCCAGAAGAATATAAAAAAGACAGGAAAATATTAGATAAATCATAAGTTGAAATGAAAGAGATAAATTGATAACAGGATTTAAAAGAAAAGAAAACTGATTTAGTGAAATCCAATGAAATTAATGCCAGAAATAAAGACGAATATACTAAAACAAGTTATAAAGCAAAAATAAATATATAGAAAAATTAACTTGAAACACAAATTGAGAAATGTTGAAAGCTAAAAAAGACAAAATATAAATAGACAAGAAAACGAGCATGCGCACTAAAGTAGAACTGGAGAATAAAAAAAAAACAAGGGGAAATAAAAGATGGTTAAAGATAAAATTTGGCCTCGTTTTCACTTATTGAATGGAAACCGACTAATCTCGAAAAGCACATAAAAAAACGTGGAAGATATCACAACACAAAACAATTTTGAGAGTGGTTGCTTTTCGCATAAAAATAAAATAGGTTGAATAAAAATGGTTTAAATGTATTAATTTTATTTTCTGTCTTATTTGTAAAGTGATGGATCAGTCGTTACAACTCTACATCCGCCATTTCAAGGTCTGTACTTTAATTTCTACTGCTTCAATAATAATGAATCGTATTAACCATTTATTCTGAAATCTCTTTTTAATCAGTTTTGTAAAGCTTCCACCAGTTGGATGGTATTAAAAAGTAGACCTTATCAAAAGATGCTATGCGCGCTAACATTTTATATAAAAATGTATATTTAAATTTCTAAGTTAGAATTGGTTAAAGTGTCTAGAAAAATCTCACTTGTTTCACTTCGTTCCATATTTCATTTTTCCGTTTTTTTTTCTTTACTCTTAGAAAATAAAATGCCAAGAAAAATATGCAGATATTGCTAAATGAATTCAAAGAGGTTTTATTTCAAGTCAAAGTCACTATTCTTTCTTATTTTCATAATCTTTAATTCCTACCACCCCCTCTTTCATTCATATCGCGCACTTGATTCATCATTGACATTTTAACATTAATCCTTTACATTGAGTGGCTCTAGAGCCTTGTATTTTTGCGAATTTTAGTGTATCAAATTTCAGTAACTACTAAAAATAATTGTTGAAAATAAGAGTTTCTGTTCACTGCTGCTTTTTCGAAAGATGGATACGTTTATTTTATGGAAGGAAGTTATCTCCCTTGAACAGAAAACAATATTTCGTCGAGAGTATTTTTCATCACGACCATGTCGCTACCAAATATGACACAAGGTCGACGGTTAAAGTAGGTTTAACGTCAATACCGTGCAAAAATTGCCCAAGCTCCCTCGGTACTTCTCCTTTTAGGAACGCCTCAAGCACCGGGCAATAAACCCAGCCACCTCCCGAGACCGGAAACTCCTAAGGATCATCAGCTAAAAAACATCAATGATGATGTGTACCAAAGCAACAAAGAGATGTATTTAAAGAAATAGATTATATATATATTGATACTTATGTATTACACAATATATATATATATATATATATATATATATATATATATATATATATGATAAAATATAGTTTTACGGTGTGCTATATTTATGGGTTAAAGTGCCCAATATCTGGGATAGAGCATTTTTGAATATAAAAGTGGACATTGAAGTCAACAGTCAGAGGCGACAGTCTGTTTGTTGCTAAACGCATGACCTGACGATTGCGTTTAGCATCAAACACTGTCGCTTCTGGGTGTTGACTTCAATGTCCATTTATATATATATATATATATATATATATATATATATATATATATATATATATAGATAGATAGATAGATAGATATAGTGTATCGGGGGAGCATATCATTATTCAAACATATTTTCTTAATTATAACAGACAACGAATGTCTATTATGTTTGATCATGAGTCGTTCTAAACTTCGTATAGTTGCTTTAATTTACAGAGAAAATAAAGACAAACTTGTCCAGAATTTGGATATTTTTTAATAAGCTGTTCCTTGATCTAAACTTTCGGCTCACATGAGCCATCTTACTCATAATATTAATATTTAGTTCTTTCTCGTGTTACGACATCATAGAACCGCATCATGAATTTACGACCTGCGTCTGATGTTCCGCGACCGTTATCGCCGTATAACAATCTTCTATGTCAACATAACAGAATATCGTCATTGATGGTGAACATCTTTGTTTAAATGTCCATGTAACCACTCTGAAGATGGCTCATGTGAGCCGAAAGTTTAAATCAAGGAACAGCAAAATAAAAATATCCAAATGTTGGGTAAGTTTTGTATTTATTTTCTCCCTAAATTAAACAACTATACGAAGTTTAAAACAGCCACAGAGAGCGTCACATCTCATCAAGATTCTGTTTCCCCTTTTAACGAAAGCACAATCCCTCGTTCAGATTTCATCGAAAGACCATATCTTCTCTATTTCGTATCTGAAACTTCAACAAAGAATTTTCTAAAGAGTTAACACATTTATTTTTAATCCGATACTTTTATTATTTCAAACATTAAAAGTGTTCGCGAGTTGCACATTCGAGAAAAAGTTTTCTAGAGTTACACACTTAAGAAAACGAATACACAGTTTTTGAAATAAAAAGGGGCGTCTATTTCAAACACGGTTATCCAATAAAAATAACGTTTCAAGTAATAAAATTATTCGATTAAAGGTCAAGAGTTATGCTTCCGATGAAGAACACAGGGTATATTTATTCGTAGTATAAATTTTATCTCTGTTATACATCGAGCACTGTCTTATTACCAAAAGCACTTACTGTGAGATACTTTATATTTATAAACCTCGAAAAAATTAAAATAAACAAAAAATCTAAATAAATAAACAAATTATGCAAATAATAAACAAATTGACAGACTACGAATAAACACAAGTAAAAGTAATAATAATAACCAAAAACAAATAATTTTAAATACTCAATAATAAATACTGAGTAAAAAGTTAACACTCAACATTATGAATATCTACAAATGCATTCTGATTCACAATAATTATTTCTTGCCTACTTGGTAACCATTGGGATAATACAATAAACCTTGCTACTCATAATACACCACTCGCCAGCATATATAAGTAGTAGGACCAAAACACAACACACATGGCCAGAAGATTTGCTTGCTGTTGACCTTAGTGTCTACCAAAAAACTATCAAAATACAAGGAAGTAAAAATCTCAAATACACACACACACACACACACACGCACACACACACACACACACACACACACACACACACACACATATATATATATATATATATATATATATATATATATATATATATATATATATATATATATATTTATATAAGTTACGAAAAACTTGGTAATCCGTATAGGTAGTCCCAAGGAGGATGAAATCCTGAGAGCACAATGTAAATTCAGAGCTAATAATTTAAAGAAAAACAGACCACTTTAAGGCTCCATTGTAATAATTTATTTCACCAGAGACCTTTTAAAGCACACTGGATTATCAGGCATCATTTTCGTTTCACCTTTTGAAATTGATGTCTGATGATCCAGCGTACTTTAAAAGGTCTCTGGTAAAATAAATTATTAAAATGATGCCTTAAAGTGGCCTGTTTTTCTTTAATATATATATATATATATATATATATATATATATATATATATATATATATTAAAGTATATATATATATATATATATATATATATATATATATATATATATATATATATATATATAAAATAAACTTTCTTCATAGTAATTAATGTTGCAAAGCTAGCTGCAAAACTATTTATTCATATCAAATATATATTTAGTTCCGTGGTCAAAAATAATAAATAACAATAAGATTTTTATGTGTAGAACAATACACATATTTATTTCTTCGTCGATATTGAAGGGAAAATTATTAACAATGTAAACATATGAAAAATTCTTTAAAGTGCTAATCTACAACGTAATCTCAGTCTTCTTATATGGCAGTGAATGTTGGAAAATTTCCTCGCAGATGAAGAGAAGACTTGAGGCAATAAAGATATGGGTTTATAGAAGTATGATGAGAATACTATGAGGAAAACGTAAACAAAAAGAGAAGTTATAAATAAAATCTAAAAATAGACACTTGTACTTAGAAATAGAAAGAATCAGCTGAAATTTCTGGGATACCTGATGAAGAGGGGGGCTTGGAAAATTTGACACTCTCAGGAAGTATCAAAGGCAAAAGAGAAATGTAGAGTAACCTAACTGGCGATTGTTTGTAAATGGATGGCAGAAAATCAATATGGAAGGATAATAAAAAAAAACATTAGTAAGAGCTACAAATAAGAGAAAATTGTGGAGAGTCATGATCGTCCATAGCACATATAAAAGAATTACAGACTTGAATAACCAGTAACACATTTCTTAATAAACAATTAATAGTGTTGCTGACTGAGTCGAAATATCTGAATGATGGAATGAGATGAGTTACAAGATCCGATTTAATCTAATCTTATCCAGAGAGTTTTTTTCTTAAGAATTACTCTAAAAGCAAATGAATGATTTGGGATTAAAGAAGACGATCCTAAGATTAACTTAATCCATTGAATAATGACGAAGAATCTAATTTTTCGTAATTAAGTGTTTTCTCCAGCAACGAACTCACTTTTTGGTCTGGGAAATTCAAGACAACTACATCTAAACTCTGGGAACTATTTAAATGACAAGGCAAAAATAAAACATCAAAATGAAATTGATTCAACCAGTATTGAATTTCCAATACCAAACGCGATAAAAGATAATTACTCAGTATCAGTGCTTTGTTATATTATTATTTTTATTTTATTTCTTTTGATTTCTGGTATATATTCATTTCTTTCCGGGCCCCAACCAGAAACCTTTTCGATTGAGCATTTTTTAAACAAAAAACAAACTAAGATCATACACATTTTACATAGATAAAGCCCATTGTAAGATGTGAGCTGTAATTGTGAGTACAATTTTTTCTATTTCTTTAAGACCTGGGCTACCAGCCCCCCCCCCCCCCCACTTCAATGTGTCTATCGGAACATTTTCAATCAAACTGACAGCTCCAAGTACAATTGAAATTGTTGATGTCCTCGTATGACACATTTTTGAGATTTCGATTTCAAAGTCCCTGTATTTTGATAATTTTTTAAGTTCATCAAAGATGCATTACAGTCTGCAGAGACTGCCATATCAATAAGAAGGGACATTCTAATTATTAATTATGAAGTTTAAAACTTGAAAATACCAACCTTATAATGAGTAACATACAAGGGTAGGCTGAAATTTTCATAGGCTGCCTATGAAGGAGTGATGCTAGAACTGTTAAATTTTGCAATGCATTAATTTCAATTGTACTTCTTATTGACAACATTTTTTTATTTCCAGATAAACTGACATTTGAGTGTTTAAGGAAGACTTAAAAGTAACTAGTAGCGACTCTCTTGAAAATGGTCACAATTTGGTAGTAGGTTGCCATTTCTTTCTGCGGTAGACCAGTTGCCATCCAAGGCTATAGAACCTGACCTGTCCTGCTATTTACCCATAGCTGGGAGAAGAAGAAGGAAATACAAACCGTTCCCAAGGGTATTAGTGAATGTCATGGATTTGACTTGAATTCGAACTCGGCTATTCAATTCCTCAATCCGAGCCGCTATCCATTCAAGGGGTCTAGCCTCTAAGGACATTCATGCTGGCATGGTTGCTATATTACTGAATGATACTTCAGCTTTGTCAAGTTAATTTAGGAGGGGAAGAGAGAGTCTTGAAGATGACCCAAGTTCTGGACGTTCTGCAACTACCACCACCAAGGGAAACATTGATCGTGTTCACCACATGGTGATAGACGACACTCGATTGACGATAAATCAAATAGCCAATGCTATTAGCATATCCCGTGAGATAGTCGGGAATATTCCGCAGGATGAACTTGATATGACGAAGGTTTCTGCTCGGTGGGTGCCACGTCTTTTGACACCTAATTAAAAGCGCACCAAACAAATCACATCATGGGAAATCTAAAAGATCCAGCTGATTTTCTTGAACGTTTCTTAACCCAGGATGAGTATTGGATTCTTCATTTTGAGCCACAAATAATCAGACAATCCATGTAGTGGAAACATCCCTCCTCCAAAGAAGGCCAAGATCTGTAGGGTGGTGATGGTCACTGTTTTGGGGGATACAAAAGGCATTGTGTTTATTGACTATCTTCAAAAGAGCCACAGCATCAATGGAAAGTGCTATACTGACTTGCTGAGGCAATTACAAAAGGCTATCAACATCAAACGCCCAGGAAGACTGACGAAATGAATCTTGTTTAATCAGGAGAGTACTCCAGTACGCAAATTCTTGGTTTCAATGGCTGCTATGCGTGACTGTGGCTTTAAGCTGGATGAGCATCCTCCCTATTCTCCTAATTTGACTTCATATGACTATCATCTGTTCCCCAATATAAAAAACGGCTTGTTAGCAGTATCGCAGAGATGATGACGTCATATGTGTTGATGAATTTCGGGGCAAACAAGATGAAAGCTTCTTCACCAACGGGATCCAAGCACTGCAACGCCGATGGGAGAAGTGTGTAGACTGCAAAGTGGCGGGGGGTGGGGGTATATTGACAAATAAACTCCGTTTGGTCACATTCCATGAAAATATATTGGTCCGGCAATGAACTTTTCAGCAGAGCCTAGTATGTCTGGATCAAGTTGAAAAAAAGGGATGCCTATTCTTGTTCCAGTATAAAACCAATGCAATTCAAAGCTGCGAATTTTATCTGAATGTGACTAACTAGCAAAACTGCGTTTCAATATTTGTAAAAATATTATGTATAAGAGTGAATTAGAGATAAAATATTGGAGGTAATAATTAAAATGGTATGCTTTAGAGGGTAAGGTAAAAACTAATACGAAGAAAAGAAAAAAACAAAAGAAAGAACAAATAAAATTAATTTTAACAAAGAAAACACAAGATCATGAAAAACTGTGATATGAAACCGTTAGTCATATAACAGGTGGATGTATCTAACTATCTCAAGGTTTAAAAAAAATAGACTAGGAAGGAATGATGTTACGCTGGGAATTGTGCAAAACGTTGAGACTTGACCATGTCAACTAATGATATAAGCACAAATCAGAAGCTCTACAAGAGTAGAAAATATTAAACAAATCTCCCAATCCAGCCCAGGAGACTAAATTTAGTCATGGCAAAGAAGAAAAATATCTTTTAGTTATTACCGTTCTAGTTTACCATAGAATAAAACTAAAAGACAGGCTAATTATCTGCACTTTGTCAAAGAACTGAGCGAAAACAAAATTGAACGCTTTGGAAAGCTTTCAAAGGAATACTTTTGGAAGATAAGATACAGATTTGCATTTATGCATCAGGGAGCCTCTGCCACAAAGCAAAGAAGTGCAAGAATATCAGGTCAAAGTCACTCCGTTGGAATAGCATGGCAACAGCCCTGACTTCAATCGCACATAATATTTCTGGGATTACATGAAGAATACGGTTGCAGATAAAAACCAGCCAATGCCAATACTCTGGTGGACGCTATCGAAGACATCTTGACCACTGAGATTTCAGCACAATATTATCAGAGTCTTATAGCCAGCTTGCTTCGCGGAATTAAAGCGGTCATCAAGGACTAAAAAATGTGTATATAAAATACCAGTTAATATTGAAATTAATAGAAAATAAATTGCGTTTAATAAAGTTGATGCATTGATGTGAGGACTACTTTTATGTGCTATTGAGATTTTTGTGTGTGTGTGTATGGATTTAATAGGTCGATTAATGAAATTCGAGGAATAAAAAAGACAACAAAATAATAAAAATATTATCAATAAGACTGATGATATTTATTATATACTAGCAGCATGGCCCGGCGTTGCCCGTGCTTGATTCAAAAAATGGCAATAATCGTAAGACTCATACAGCAATCGCTATCACTTGATTTTAAAGGAGTGCCCTTTGCCGTGCGGATGATGCTACATGTCTTACTTCATGCCTATCTCACACTGCGAATTTTTTCTAAGCTCTATACTAAACATTAAATCTGTTACGAAAAAAGAACTAAACAAAATGAACACAAAACAATCAGCTTTTAAAAAAGGACTCGCAACTGGAAAAACCGAATGAAAAAGAATGTTAACAACAATACTTTTTCACGCCCAACCCAGTTCTACGGAATCAGAATCAACGTTGAGTTTAAGCAAGCGAATGAGCCAATTGGAGTAAAGTGCCATACAGATTTAAATTTTTCCCACTTGTGACGAATGCAGCTATCAATTTTTTTTACATGCTAGCATGCTAGTTAACATTCGTGTCAGTCAGCTGTTGGCTCTCACGCTGGCCAGTAGAATCTTCCTGCCTATTCGTGGCAGCCAGCTATAGGCTCTCACTCTGGCCAGTAGAAAATGGCCGAAAACTACATGAAAACTGCCGTAGAAGCATGAAAAAATCGATTATTTTCACTATCGATGGGTGTTGGGAAATGCAAAGTCAGTCATGGCCTTCCTACTAACTTGTAGCATGTGCATGTAAATTTTGGTGCAAATCCGTCAAAAATTGCGTCCGTGAATTCGTTACACACACACACACACACACACACACACACACACACACACACACACACACACACACACATATTCTGCCTTTTATAGATAGAGATTAGTAGTCCTTCTGACGAAGCACAAAGAGAAAGATTTTAAAGTTGGTATTTTCGGACAAGTCCGTGTTCTTTTTCAACGAGAAGAAAAATAAATAATGAAGTTGGTTTCACTCTTCGGAAAAATTTGTTGTTTTTGTTTGTTTTTTTCCTTCATGTGTTGTATTGCTGTAAGAAATTTCCTTCATGTGTTGTATTATTGTGAGAAATTTGATTTTGGCTTAGTAGTTTGCCACGATTAGGGTCGTGGAGGGTTTCTAGAAGGCTCGCTGTAGAAACTATATTCTCTGAGTAAATTTAGATCCCAGCTTAATCCTTTAATATGTGATTCTATTTTGAAAATGTATTTTAACTCCGATTTATGTCTTTTTTGTTGCCTATCAAATGAAGACATTAAAGCACGCATAAGATTTTATCACTGCTGTGGTCCCGTTTGTTGAAGTGTGCAGCGACAAAGAAATTGAATATATATATATATATATATATATATATATATATATATATTGTAATCTAGCAACAAATCTAAGTAGAAGCTTATGAAGCTTTATTTGACTAATTCAGATTTAGCACTCAAAACGTTTATTTTATTATAGTGGATGGTTACAAGCGAGAGGGGAGATGGGATGTGCTTATTTTATTACCACACACACACACACACACACACACACACACACACATATATATATATATATATATATATATATATATATATATATATATATATATAGAGAGAGAGAGAGAGAGAGAGAGAGAGAGAGAGACAGGGAAAGAGAGCGTTGAACCTACGGTAGATTTTACTCTTGAAACTGAAACTAATACTTTACACTTCCTAGATATCATGATACATAGTATTATTATAGTTTATAGAAAGTCTACCTAGAAGAATAATCTCAAAAACTAATATTCTCACCACGGCAGCATGATAAAATCTGGAATAATTATACGATAGAGCACTAAGCATTTGCAGCCGCCCATATTTACGTGAAGAAGAAAAATATATATATAACTATATTATAATTATTAAATAATTACAAATAATTCTTTTAAAAAAAGCATTTGTAGTCAGATCCGCAAATTTAGGAGTATAGAACCACTTCTTTTATGAAGGATAACATGTCATCGACATCGACATTTTGAGATGGGCCCCTCACGCTACAAACGCAATAAAATCGTTATCTACTGAGAGCGAGATCACTACACTTGAGCAGGAGTACTTCACTGTATATAGAGTCTTGATTTTGCATAATCAATTAGAGATGTTTAGGCACTTCGACATGGTGTAATGATCAGCAGGCACGTCTTGCTAGATCAATTACGATCCGCACTGGGTGTTCCATATATCCTGCCTTGTACTACATCTAAGCTACGACTAGTAAATCACTATAGCCGATGAGTAGTCGGGACAAGGTTATTTGAACTTTGTATGTTCTGAGTTTTCATTTCTACTTTCATACAGTGGACCTCTCTTCGAGGAGCGTGTTGTTTACATTCTCATTCCAACGCACTAGCCACTTTTTTTTCGGGGAGGGGGAGATTTCATTAATTATAATCCTAAGATTGGTAAATGGAACCATAAGAAATGATTAGAATTGGAAATCCGAAAAAGGCATCTGCATTATTAAAATAAATATGAATACAGTGTGACCTGGAATATTAGGGAGATGTCATATAATATGTTAATAATATAAATAAAGCGAACGTGTTAAAAGAAAAAAATGTTGTAAATGATTGAAAGAAAGAAAGAAAGAAAGAAATAAACGAGTCTTTGAAATCCCAACTCAAATATGCCCTTTATTACATCCGGCCTTTCTGAGTGGCCAACTAACAATTAGCAGACCAAATACTATTCAACTACTGAAGGTTTTCCCTACTTTTATACACCCACTGTAACCTCACAGTTATTTGCATACATTAATAAAACAACGGTCGCCCATGATACTGTTACATTGCCAATATATCACAAAACAAATGCGAACATCAAATGAAAGAGTTGTTTCTGCAGCTTTATTTACAATTCAGATTTGTTTGATGTTAGAAATACACTAAACCAGCAACGATAAACAAGACATGTAATCCCTAACCCGAGGGTTAGTTTCATTTTCAGAAAATGTCGAAAAATTTAAGCATTATCTTATTTATCTGACAGATAGAAAGGAAGGAAAAGATTGAGACATGGAGTGAAAGTAATAGATAGATAGATAGATAGATAGATAGATAGTGAATAGAATGATATAAGATAGTGAACAGAATGATATAAAATAAATAGACAGTGAACAGAATTCTATAATATAGATAAATACATAGATATATAGATAGTGAACAGAATTATATCAGATAGATGAACAGAATTATATAAGATAGAGAGATATTGTTATCCACATATCATCAATGTGGCTAGGTATCCGATTGCCTAGAGAATGAACAGAATGGTATAAAATAAATAGATGAATAGATAGATATGAACAAATTTATACATACAGTGCTATGTATATGTATAGATCCACTTCTGAGTGAATAACACTTACAATCAATATAAAAATATTGTAATATCATTAACAACATTAGTTAAGAGGCATGCCCATTAAACCTGATTATCTGATCAAATAAATAACTATTGATTCCTTATTTTTTAACATCCGATTCATTAATAGTAATTGGTACAATGCTAAAACATATAAGGCAATCCTATGTAGCTTATCCAATTATATCGCATGTTTATAAGCACGCGTTACTCGCGACAGTAATAAATACATGTTTACATTAAATATTATATATTTTGTTGAAAAGATTATAAGTATTAAAGCTGATCAAGAAAAAAAGATTCATAGAAGACAAAAAACAGTTTAATGTCTACTACAACATGAGAGGAACATAATGGAGATAATGATAATGCTAATGTTTTTCTACCTCTTGAAACGGCATATAGATTGCCAAGTTTTAGCTCAAGTAAGCAAGAGATTTATATTCCAACAAAGGTTATCTCTTGAAGCACGACAGATTTTGTTTAAGCACGGTCCGTTAGAACTAAATTAGATGCGAGGATTTTGCAATCATCTAAATTCGCCCTACCACACCCATCGAGTTGCCGCAGGCTCGATAAAAATGACGCTTTAATTGGCCTTTTTGGAGAGCAGCACTCTTTCTGTGGCTATTTTCGTTAAGCTTCCAACCATATCGCAGGGATTGGTAACATGACCTGATAGAAGATAACGATGACTTCAAACGAAGAATAAAGACAGCTGTGTATAAATAGATGTAGTGTTTTAATTTTTTTTAATACATTTATCTTACAGAACAAGTCTGTTAAAAAAAGTACCATATTTTCTTCACTAATTCGTGATACCCAAGGGTTAAAATGATTTTAAAAAATTAGAAAGCTTAATTTTAGCTTTAATTGAAAACTAAAGGATTAAATTTACTATTTCCAGTAAGTAAAATACTCTGATTTATTTCAAACATAAATTATATTGATTGGAATCTATTCTTGTTTTTGCTAAAATAGCTTATTAACGCCCTTTTTTTTAGTCGTATTTCTCTTTATTTAAAAAATATCACGAAAATAAAATGTACTTTACTGAAACTTTATTTGAGAAATATTAGCTGATTTAAAGTATAATTAATCTGATTTGAACAAATATTATTTACTTTAAGTTTAAAATAACAGAAAAATGCATTTTTACAACAAACAATATCTGTGTTTTAACACGACAGTAGCCATATTTACGTATTTGACAAGTGTTGACAAGTGACGAAACATTGATGACAGGGTTATTGTTGTTCTACGGAAATTTTATGTGTAAAATATAATTTAAGAAAATGACGTGAGCGCCTTTTTTATATAATTTTCCCCGTAATCTTATTTTAAGAATGATGACTTTAAATTTACTATAGTCATCGATTTTATTTTCTGATAATGTCGTGTATGGCCGCCCATACTTTACAAAATGGGCACGTATATATACATAAAAAAATTCAAAATTCTTTTTAAAATCCTGGAGCTTGAAGACTGGTATAAAGCTTTACCATCTATGATTAGTAAATATAGTTGTCACTTAATAATAATAATATTAAGTAATTAATAATAATATAATCTAAATGGCTGAAATTAATACAGAATTTTTAAAAGATTTAAAACTTAATTTTTTCTAATTAAATATTTTTAGAAAATGAAAACAATTCCTGTAAAAATTCATTCATCATCGAATTTTTTTCTTAAGACAATAGTGTCCTTAATATATCTTATTTTTAAAAGCAATTAAAAGCTTTCCTAATTAAATAATGTCATAATTTTATTGATTTTTTTTATTATTTTACGATACGAAACAGATTTTCGGTAAATGGTGTTGCTGGTTGACAAAAATTAAGTTTACGAAAATTCTCCAAGGATAAATGTAACTAATTTAAATATGAAGTGGCTTTAATTTTAATTTCTGGAAATTTCATAAAATTAAGTAAGTGGGGGGAACGAATGTAAAAATAAAAACATTTTTACCAAGATTTTTTAAAAGAAAATTCTCAAAAATAATTTAATTCATTTATGAATAAGTTCTGAAAGTTTGATTAACATCCGACACTCATTTTATTTTTGCAAGAATTTCAATATGTTAATTTTTTTACCGGAAAAAAGCGCTAAAACAGGCATAGTGATTTTTGGTCAACCGCTGTCAAAAAAAAGAAAAAAAAAAAGAAGACTTTTAACCAAAATTTCGATCGTGCTAGAAAGGATTAAAAATTTAATAAAATAATACTTTGGTTTTTCCTCTTAATAACATAAATATTTTGAAGATAAATCTTTGTTTTTATTTAAGTTTTTATCATGCTATGTTGTTTTTCACCAAATTAGTGGAGGTACCTATTTTCTTGTCTATATGACCCTGTGTTTCTGAAGCTAAAAGCAGGGAATAAATTACATCCTTGAGTATAATATGACCCCGTAGTACAGCCACCCGCACATATTTTATATTATCAATAAAAATCTCTATTTCGTACATATATTTCACTAAAATATCCAATTTTTCACGATATTAAAGAATAGAAATGAACCGGATGTTTTGTCATTGCGTGTTTCTTCTCCTAATTTCTTTTTCAAAATTTATTTTCGAAGGTGCGTTTTGTAACATTTAGTGTTATCAAAACATGACAGATTTTGTTTATTCTCTTTATTAATTTTTAAAGGTTCATTTTCGGTGAATTTCTTGTCTTTGAAACAAAAGACGCTAATTTGTAAAGAACAAATATTACCGACATATCAAATACTTTACTTGAAATGTTTCTATTTTAGAAAAACTCGGCAAATATATATATATATATATATATATATATATATATATATATATATATATATATATATATTGCTGTTCGATAAAAATGACTCACCTGATATTTTTTTACTAAATGTTCTCTTCTCCGATGAAACGAAAGTTGAGCTAAATTCAAAGGATAAGCGATCTAAAATCCGAAGAAGAAGCTTTGAAAGCTCTTTGAATTTAGCAGTAAGTACTGTCAAGCATCCGTTTAGTATAGTGTTCTGGGGATGCTTTTATTTTCATGGAACTGGTTTCTTAAAACCTATTGAAAATACCCTCAGGAGCGAGCAGTGCAAGAGAATTTTAGAGACTTGTCTGCTCCCTTCTGCTAAAAGGGTGCAAATAGACCCCACCAAGCTCATTTTTATGTAGGATAATTCTCCCTATCACAAATCAAAATTGATGAATGAATACTTTGATGAGAAGCAGGTGAGTCTTATGACATAGCCGCCCCAATCTCCTGACCTCAACCCAATAGAAAACTTATGGAGCATTATAAAGTACAGGCTCTCGAGAAAGCTGTTGAGCAACAAAGAGGATTTGATTGTGAATTTCATATCCGACTGGAATTCAATGCTTGGAGATGAGATTTGCCAGAACCTAATCAAGTCAATACCAAAAAGGGTTGAAAAGGTTATTCAAAATAAAGGAGGACCCATAGATTATTAAATATTTCGAACTATATTACCTATTATAAATAAATTATACCTCTATTATTCTTTATTTAAAGCTGTTTGGTTATGTTTCTATTGATTACTAGTTGCAGGAAATAAGTGAGTCCCTTTTTTTGCACGGAGTTTTTCCCAAAATCTCATTTATATCCAAAATTATAATTATCAATAGAATACCTTAGGGTGAGTAAACTTTTTTTACTAGGTGGTCGGGAAGGGGTCTTTATATTAGTAAGATTAAAAATTAGTTTGACCCCAAAAACAATAGGCGAAAAAAATGTCTAAGTAAAAAAATCAGGTGAGTCACTTTTATCGAACAGCACTGTATATATATATATATATATATATATATATATACATATATATATATATATATATATATATATATATATATATATATATATATATATATATATATATATATATTTACATGTTACCCATCACTTATTTAATTTTATGCAATTTCCAGAAATTCTCTTTTCTATCGCTTAAAGTTTATATTAGTCATGAGGATAAGTACTCGTAGAAATTAAATCATCAAATTTTGGGGTTAAACAAGACCCTCCTCAGTTACAGAAAATCTTGTTTTAATCGTAAAATTAAAAAATGCAATAAAACTAAGATATTATGTAATTAGAAAGGCTTTTAATTACTTTTATGAATAAAATATATTATAGACACTACATTTTGAAATGAATAATACATTTTTACAAGAACTGTTTTCATTTTTTTTAAATTTCTAATTAGAATAATATATAAACTTTTAAAATTCCGTGTTTATTTTTAGTGGTCAATATTGTTATTAAATAAAAACTGTAGTTGCTAATCATGAATGGAAAAGCTTACTAAAAATACTTGGGGACCCTGAAATCCCCAGTATTTGAAAAAGAATTTTGAATTTTTGCTTGTGCATAAACGAACCAGTTTTTTATAAATACGGACGTCCATACACGACATTAGATAATGATAGCATTAATTATTTAAAATTTAAAATTATTAGTAATTTTCTAATATTCCTCAACAAGCGCCTTCGTAAGTAAAACTATAAAACCAAAATTCAATAAGATATTAAAATGCTTAAAATATTTTAAATTTTTAATATTACTGGATAATTAAAAAATATATATATAAAAAGTCGTTTACGTTGTATTCGTAATGTAAATTAATTACGATGATCTGGTCCTCACTTAAATTTCTCAAAAATTAGGCTATCACGAGATGTTTCAACTCCTCATAAAACACCTGCCTCCCTGTTTTAAAAATGCTTTTCTGCAATATTTTAAACTAAAAGTAATATTTCTTTCAGTTCAGATTAATTAATGCTAATATCTGCACTGGAAAATATGCAACTTTTACGGGAAGCAAACTGCAAGAAACTGATATTAACATCACCCAGACCTGGTTACAGAGATAAGACCTGTAAAAGTTTTATGGGACTTTACAATACACATAGACAGAACAATCAAAGCTAATCGCCCAGACATCGCGATCAAAGATCACAAGAACAGAATGTGCTTTCTTATTGACATGGCAGTCCCTGCAGATTGTTATGTCTCTTTAAAGATCTTGAAAAAAAAAATCAAAATACAAGGATCTTCAAAGGGAAATTTAAAAAAGTGTGTCACATAATGACATCAATAATTCCAGTTGTAGTTAGAGTCCTCGGATTGATTGTAAAAGGGTCCGGTAGACTTCTTGAAGGGACTCCTAGTTGCCCATGTTTTAAAGAAATACAAAAATGTATTCACAAATACAGCTTACACATTACGAAGAGCTTTATCTATGTAAAATGTGTGTGATCTTTGTTTGTTTGTGTGTTTTTTTTTTTTTTTTGTTTGCTTGTTTTTATAAAAATGATCAGTAGAAAATGTCAAGATGCCATTTCTGACCTTAGGTCTCTGGTTGGGACCCGGAAAGAAATGTGTATACAACAGAAATCAAAGAAAATAATAATAATAATAATAATAATAATAATAATAATAATAATAATAATAATAATTGTTTTAATCTTTTATCGACATGGATGCCCTCAGACTTTCTTGCCAAAGACGACAATGAGTTGAAAGGTCTCCTCACTATGGTAAAATGTTTCAATGATGACATCGGTAAAGAGTATAGACTTCGGGTTAGATAAATGTGCAACAGTAACATTCAAGAAAGGGAGAATTACAGAAACACACTCAATAGATCTTGATTTTGTCACGAAAATTAGAGGACTGCAACAAGAAGCCAATAAATATCTAGGACTCGGTGAAGGAGATGGAATACAGTATACCCAAATGAAGGATAAAGTAAGAAAATAATATTACGGGTGTGTGCCTCTAGTGTTAAATATCGAGTTGAATTCACAAAACCGAATATCAGACATAAACACTTGGGCTGAGCCTGTGGTGCAATACAATATCAACATCCTTAACTGGATCATAGAAACGAGACAGATTCTTACTTGCTACTGCAGGCATCATCCTAAGGCCGATGTTGTTCAAAGGCCACAAAAATCAGAATGAGCTTTCTTATTGGCATGGCAGTTTCCATGGGAAATCTCGGACTTTTGACACATGTTGACATCAATAATTCCATTTGTGGTCGGATACCTCGGATTGACTGGAAAATGTTCTGATAGACTCACTGAAGGGATCACTGGTAGTCCACGTCTTAAAGAAATACAGAAAATGTTCTCGCAAGTAAAATGTGTGTGCTTTTAGGTTGTTTTATATTTTTTACAAAAATGTTCAGTGAAAAATCTCATGATACAATTTCTGACATTAGGTCTCTGGTTAGGACCCGGAAAGAAATGTGTATACAGCAGAAATCGAAGGAAATGATAGTAGTAGTAATAATAATAATTGTAATAATTGATATGATGGAGTTTTTATATTTGTACCCCAGCGTTATTTTTTGCTCTCCCACTTAATAATAATAATATATTTGTATACTGAGGTTCACCTTGTACAAGGCCCGGTGGCTACTCGGAGTAGAGGGCTACAGAGTATCATACAGAATTTATGCTGATAAGTGGGACAGATAACGGTTAACCCTAGACTTGAACAGGCTAAGATTGTAGTGATCGAGGAAACATCCTCTTGGGAGTCGGTTCCACAGAGCAGTGACTTGCTAATGGAATACTTAGGAAATGAGGGTGGTTTGTTACAATGTGAGTGGCATGGAGGCTCCTAGCCGTGAAGGTTAAAACTGGCGGATCCAAGGAATGCAGTTTGTCCGAGCACTTTCCACGAGGATGCGGAGACGCTTATGGACTCTATCGAACCTGAAAAATGAGGACTGGGCAGCTCCTGCCCATGTATGAGAGCAGTACTCCATTTTAGGCCTGATCCGGTAGAGGATAGCGCGAGGAGTCAGGTACTTATTGGCGCGGTACAGAGAACCGACCATTTTCTTGCATATTTTGCGATGGATAGTATGTTTCACTTGAGGTCTGGGGTGAGTTTAAGGCCCAGTTGTTGTCCAAGGCAACGGGACTCCCCGAGGGGTCATCCATTTATTCTGACTGATGATGTCCGATCGGCGATGATAGAATGTAACTAGTTTGGTTTTCGAGGTATTGAATGTGACCAACCAGTTTTCTCTTACTGAGATGTTACCGCTAGATCGGACGAGAGATCAGCTGCCAACTTCTGGTCATCACGAATTTTTGAGCTGCACTCATATGTCGTTGTATCATCGGCATAGGTATTCACAAATGATCTGAGTATAATCTTAAGTTTATGTAAAGAAAAAAACGGGGTTGTTCCGAGAAATGACTCCTGGGGCACGCCTGCGTTGATTGATAGGACCCAGGAGGATTGGCCGTTAATAACTACCTTCATTGACCTACCCGTTAGGAAATACTTTATTATTGAGAAGACTCTTCCGGTGACTCCATAGCTAGAGAGTTTGAGCAGCAATTCTTTGTACTACACCTTGTCAAAGGCTTTCAAAATATCTAATGCTATGGTTCTTGGGGTGTATTTGTTGTCTATTGCCTCTCTGATTCTGTGAGTAATGATAGTTAGGACATCAGCAGTTGATCGGGCCGATCGAAATCCGTACTGTTTATTGCTCAAGGGTTGTTTTTAACTAGGTGCTCAACAATTTATTTGTTGATTATAGCCTCTAAAAGGTTGCTAATGATATTGAGGAGACTGGTGGGTCTATACCGAGAGGTGAGTGTGCGTTCAACTGCGTTCTTGAAAACCGGGCTTACGTTTGACACTTTTCAGACTCTGAAAAAATTTCTCCTTCAAGAAGTGTTAAATAACTTCTCTAAGATCGGGGATAATTTCAGGTTGATATTCTTAACAACTGAGATTTTGTCTGTACTAGTAGCTTTCTTAGCGTCGAGGCTTTTGAGACTTCTCTGGCTGTAATGAAAATCTTACTGTGATTGTGCTTAGTAAGACGTGGGAATTTGGAAAGGGGATAGCCATTGTTATCTTACGTTGAATTCGAGGCAAAGATCGAAGCGAAGAGCTTCGCATTATCTGTCGAGGAAGCCATTTATAATAGTGGACACGGCCGCTTTGCCTCTATTCATGATTTGGTTGATGATCTTCCAGTACTCACGGGATTCAATTTGTTCGTATTCAACCTTGGGTTGTACCGCTTGTGCATAGGTACACTTTGCATTTTTTCCAGAATTTTCTTGCAGCGATTGCGAGCGGTTCTGAATCCGGTAAGAATCAATGATTGACGTAACTCTTCCAAAAGTTTACTACACTTCAAGAGCATGATGGTAGCGTTCAATCCGACGTTATCGGATCGCTAAGAACAGTTCAGAACACCCACCCCAAAAAACCTGGAATTGCCGACGCCATTAGGACAACAGCTTTGAAAGAATAAGGAGTGTGTCGGAGTGTTGGCAATATTGTTGCCACTTGATCTCAAGAAGAAGAAGAAGAAGAAGAAAGAAGGAAAAGGAGGAGGAGGCTGGTTTGATTATAAAATAAAAAACCTGTCTCGGAGAATTCTTAAACACACATTATTTAGTCGATGTGCATCGATATCATTACTAGGAAATTCCATGTGTTCAATTTGCACATATGCACGCATGTCTACACAATGTTTATTCTGATTGCACGAATGCATTTGAAGTGCGCAGTCGTTTGTTTTCAGTTCCCTGTTTTCTGGAGAGAGAAAAAAAAACGTAAAAATAAAAACTGAAAATGAAACAAAAGAGATCAGTTTCAGGGAATATAATTACGTGGAGTAATTATGATCGACAGATAAAGTGATGGAGATGTTAAGAGTTAACGAGGCTTCGTTAGAGATTTTCTCCCTCGTCTACATCTTCAGTTTCAGGTCACAACCTGCTTGCCAATTGTAACAGCTTGTCTCTCTCCATCTTCCCGCTTTTGTTATTAGAGATAAGTTAACAATCGAGTAAGCATTTTTCATGCTTGTCTTATTAGGGATTACATCAAGATAAACTTTACATTCAAGGTTACAATGAAACAAATAATTATTGTCAAGAATCTCTTGAGTTTTCTTTCTTTTTTCCGCTTTTATTTTACAAATAAGCTATGCGCATGCGTGCGAATGTGAATACGCGTAGTCAAGTTAAATTCATGTATCTGCTTTTTTCTTTTTTCTTAAAAATTATCTCATGATTTTGAGTGCAATTATTTCTTTTTATAATCGTAAGCTACACGTGCATAGCAACAGTTTTATTTTTTCTAAGCAGCACTCACCTTTTGGTATTTCCAGATATAAAAAATCTTTCTGAAAAGACTCCCTAGAGAATGCTTCCCCACTCATTTTGATCTTATCTTCTACAAGGCTATTATCAAAAGTTATCTATCCTACATATCCTCATAATATGCACTTCCTAATTAGTCCCTTTGCGCCATTACAACAGCCTCGTTCAGTAACCCTATATCTAATAAACAATCTTGTTTTCATATTTATACTTTTATCTGGTAACCGGATATATCTTAAATATGGATAAAATCTTTAAAATATAAACTGTTTCCCTAAAGTTTTAAGCCTATTCAAGATCTGTTTATCACTTTACGCAATTTACTAGTAGTAGTATTTCCTTTGGTTTCTGTTGTATACTCATTTCCTCCTGGGTCCCAGCCAGAGACCTAAGGTCAGAAATGACTTCATGACATTTTCCACTGAACATTTTTAACCTAGGATCACACATTTTACATTTATAAAGCGCTTAGTAAGGTGTGAGCTGTACTAGAGAGAACATTTTTTGTATTTCTTTAAGGCATGAACTACGAGAGATCCCTTCAATGAATCTATAAGAATCTTTTCCAATCAAACCAATGGCTCCAACGACAACTGGAATAATTGATGTCCTCATGGCCACATTTTTGAGATTTCCATTACAAGATCCTTGTATTTTGATAGCTTTTTGAAGATATATTACAGTCTGCAGGAACTGCCATGTCAATAAGAAAATACATTCTTATTTGATGGTCTTTGATCACGATGTCTGGATGATTAGCTTGGATTGTTCTGTTTGTCTCTATTGTAAAATCCCATATTATTATTATTATTATTATTATTATTATTATTATTATTATTATTATTATTTCCAGTTTTTTTATTTGCTGTTTCGTACCATCCTTTACCAAGTCTTTTATCTGAGACATGATGCAAAGGAAGGTTTTCCTAAAAAAAAAGAGAGAGGCTTTTTTTCTGAATATGTGAGCGGTGCACCAAATCTATGATAGTGGTGGATTTCCTGGGATTTTCGTAGTGTTTGCATCGGTAATATGTTTAGTCATTACCGCTGCCATCATGTTTATATTTAAATTCATGTGCGGTGTAAAAACCTAGATATATGATAGACAGTAATTTACTCAGTATTAGCATAAGAGTATTATTATTATTATTATTATTATTATTATTATTATTATTATTATTATTATTATTATGTGTGGTATCATCTTGCCAGAGGGTAAATTTAAGAGCACAATTACCAAGTCCCTCCGGGGTCTATGGTTAAAAGGGTCATTGTAGGAGAGTGTTCTATGCTAGTTATATATTTAGGAGGTTTCGTTTAGATAGAAAGGATTATGGATGATATCTGCAGTTCCGCACAAAGCAATCTTTTATTATTATTATTATTATTATTATTATTATTATTATTATTATTATTATTATTATTATTATTTGTGTATGTTATGTTTACTGCTTTGTAGAGCCGGGTCCAAACTATGGTCATTAGGCCCATATAGGAGAATTGCCATTTAATTTATAGCACTTTTCTTAGTATATGGGATGTTCCTGGTAGGGCGATTTTCTGGGCAATATGTATGCTGATGTTACCTGGGACATTGTTAGTAAAATTGTCCATTATTTTTCTCACGAGGCCTAGAGCTGCGATTACTATTGGTACAGTCTCTGTCTTCATTTCCCACATCCTGTTAATTTCGATCTCTCTCCATGTCCTTGTATTTGGACAATTTCTCGATAATTTTATGGAGGTGTTTTCTCTCAGATGGTATTGCTATGCATACTCTTCCTGAATAGTCCTTTTATGATAATATCAGATCTGTTGGATATTATTTCCCTGTCAGTTTGAATTGGCATGTCCCAGAGGATAGTTACAACGTTATTTTGGGTAATTGTGTCTGGTTGGTGCTCATGCCATCTCTCATTGGTTTTGATTTTGTGCTTCTTGCATATCTTCCAGTGCTCATATGTCGCTACCTTGTTATGCTTGTGGGTATGTTCATTTATCTAGTTCCGGGCATCCTGAGATATTATGGTCTACAGTTTGATCATATTTTCCGCAGATCTTGCATTTAGGGTTAGTTCCATCCTTGATAATGTGACAGCGATAGGATCTGGTTGAGAGGCTTTATTATTATTATTATTATTGAGTGAGAGAGAGAGAGAGAGAGAGAGAGAAAGAGAGAGAGAGAGGGGGCAGCACCCCAAGAAATTTAGGCTGGAATAGAAATATACGAAGCCTAATATACTGATCATTACACCCAGTCTCATATGGGTTTACCAAAACACATTCATCACAATAAAATGAGTGCGATATGGCCACAGGCTTTAACAAAAAAGCAGCGAGGCCCAGTTAAAATACTTTCGGGTCAGGTAACCCAATCTGCTCAGACGGTCTTTGATTGTGTGTGTTGTGAAGTATCGAAATGTGACTTTCACGTCGCTTTGACTACTTCATCCTTTAAACTTAAAAAAAAACACTCAATTTCCGGTCATGATGATACATCAATACTCTTGCTCATGAGCAGAGTTGTATATTCCTTCAGTCTATAGGGGCTATGCCCAATTAGTTAGGGTCAGGCAACTGACAACCAAATATGTGGTACTGAACGAGATATTTACTGCTTAATTATTTACAAGCTTAATTTGACTCTGGGAAAGATGCCGTCGGGAGTTCTAAACTCCTGGTAGGGCCACCATTGGCGGCAAGGTCGAATAAGCGTGACAAACCCCAAAGACCCCAAAGGTGATGATTACAACAGATCTCAACGGACGAATCACCGGATGAAGAGGACTACGCATGAAGGACATACTACAGAAGGCGCCACTCGAAATTATAACAGTCAGCAGCAGACCGTTACAGTTTCACAACTGCATTCAGCATATTCCATATGTGCCGCAGAGGAAGGTAATAAAATCAAGTGTATGGGTCACTTCCTTGCAGGTTGAGGTTCACCTTAAACAAATCACACTATCGACATTTTCTTCTTCTTCAACCATCTCTTTCAAATCTTAATGGCGATAGGAAATGAATGACGGGAACAGGTTTTGGTGAAACTGGAAGCTTCTAGTCCTGAACCATCACATTGGTGGGAAATGTAGTCATCAGCACCATCATCATAAAGGAAGCGACCAGCAAAGAAGAAATTAAATTTTTGGATACAATATAAAACCGACGATGACGATGACGATGACGATGACGATATTGATAATACTTATCTGATTAGATGAGCAGTTCCACACTCTGTATTTTTTAATTTCTTATGTTCTTTTTATTCTATATTATTATTATTATTATTATTATTATTATTTTCTTTGATCTAAGGTCAGAAATGGTTCTTTGACAATTTCCACAAATCATTTTTTTGTTTGTTTAAAAAACAAACAAACCCGAAGATCACACACATTTTACATAGATAAAGCTCTTCGTAATGTGTGAGCTGTACTTGTGTGTACAATTTTGTTTGTATTTTTTACGGTATAGGCTACCAGGAATCCCCGTCAATGAGTCTATCGAAACCTTTTCCAATCAATCTGAGTGCTGCAACTATTGATGTCCACATGTGTCATATTTTTTAGATTTCCCTTTCAAGATCCTTGCAATTTGATTTTTTTAAAGATCTTCAAAGATACATTACAATCTGAAGCAACTGCCATGTCAATAACAAAGCACATTCTGTTCATGTGGTCTTTGATCACCATGTCTGGGCTATTAGCTTTGATTGTTCTGTTTGTGTATTATTATTATTATTATTATTATTATTATTATTATTATTATTATTATTATTATCTTTTATGTTGTGTTTAGTACAATCTCTTACCGGGAAGTGGGATATAGTAAAGTAGTAATTATATACTTTTTGTTAACACAAATTCTGATGCGAAGTGATACTTAACATGTATAGTGTTAGTATTCTCTTTACAGTGAAAATACTCATCCGAGTAGACAATAATTTTTTAATCTCTTGTCAGTGGAAGTTTCTAGAGAATATCTGTATCTTTTTCGAAGTTTCTAGAGAATATCTGTATCTTTTTCGAAGTTTCCAACTATTATAGGTATAACACTAGTTTTATGATGCCAATCCATTTTCAAGATTATTAAATTCATTTATTTTCTCAATTTTTTAATTCTTTATTATTATTATTATTATTATTATTATTATTATTATTATTATTATCATGCAAAATTTGCATCGTGTTATTTTTTTTTATCGTCCCTGAATTTCAAATTATTCAATACTTGCGCAAGTTAAAAGCGTCTGCTGATGTTAAGAAAGAAACAACCTTGAAGAAAGACAACAACCATTTTTTTCATGCAAAGATAAAGACAGATCAATCCAGCAAGGTAAATAAGGCCAAGAGAATTCCGGAAATGAAAAAGAAAACAAAGAAAGAAAGAAAATAGAATGAAGTGAGGGGAAAAAATAGAAGAGCAGTCGTGAGAAGCACGGCTTTATGCACAATTTGGATAGCGTGTTTGCAAGGGAATCTAAATTAGCATAAATTGCATCTTCTTTCTCGTTTCGATCCTTATCGCTACATCTGTTTCCCTATTAAAAGAGCAATTCGAAATGAACAATTTTCGACAATGCTAAATGGGAATTCTGCCGCTGCTGTAACTATTACTACTACTAATAGTGATTCTACTGCCAGGAAGGAAGCCATAGAGAAGGAAAACGCATTTGAAATGTATCTACACTATAGGCTTCTGCATTTAATAATTGGTAAGTTCCATACCTCCTTTGGTTTAATTAACTCCTAATCAGCTAGGATGATGAAACTATTTAACCCATTAATGCATAACCTCCATTTTTCTTTTTTAGATAGGGCTTACCTAAAATTAATAAAATTGCCAATCCTAATATTGCCATTAGCTAGCAAGGTAGATTAGGCAAGAGTTATTTTCATGAAAGTTTTATGTCGTAATAAGTGAATTTCACTCTTATTATTATTATTGAATATATGATAAAAAAAGACCTTTAAGAAGAGAAAGTCCCTATGACCGGAAATGATCTGTTATATTAATTTTGAAAAAAAAAAAGGTTCGCAACATTAAATTTTTAGGCGTGTTTTCGAAATCCAGAAGTTGGCCCAAAACTTTTGACCAAATGTATATATATATATATATATATATATATATATATATATATATATATATATATATATATATATATATATTACCAATCTGTGACTGGTAGGGATAATTCCAAAGAGGATATTAATTCAGAGAGAGCTCAATGTAGACTGCAGAGCATTATAATAATAATAATAATAATAATAATAATAATAATAATAATAATAATAATAATAATAACCTAAGAAAAAAACATAAAGATCCATTTAGGTTATAATTTATTTTGTGAATATTTCTATATATTCATCTCTTCAGACCGATAGAAATATTCACGAAATAAGTTATAACCGAAATGCATCTTTAAAGTTTACTTCTTGATTTATCATATATATATATGTGTGTGTGTGTGTGTGTGTGTGTGTGTGTGTGTGTGTGTGTGTGTGTGTGTGTGTGTGTGTGTGTGTGTGTGATTTATTCAAAAATTATAACATAAATATGTTATAAAATCACTACAAAAATAGCCATTTTGTCTCAACACTTCTGGTGTCTTATTAAGCGATGGTGTAGAATGTAGAGTCAAGAGTTTTAAAAGGCTCAAATCAACCAAACACCCCTAGATAGGGGAAACTCTGTTGCATAAGCTACAATGACCAATCAATATAAAAGTATATGAAAATTCAAAAACTTGTCAACGAACCTTGGTTATAACTATTAATGCCTCAATGTTAGTGTTAGACTAATATAGAAACATTCTGTTTAATATTAAATTTTACTATAAAACTGAAAATTAAAAATTACCAATTTTAAATTTTAAAATTAATCTGTATTAAGTTTAAAATATTTTAAAATCATTTAAAGAAGAAACTGAGGAAAAAATCTACATATTTTATTATTTATTTTAATTAAAAGCCAAGATCTCAGTTAGAATAAACATTAATCTAATGGGGATGTAAAACATCGTCACAACTTAGATACGTTTGAAGTGATGACATGGGCAGGGGAGGACGAAATATTGCAAATGACAATACATACACAATCAGATTATAATACACAAACACGTAGACATATTTAGATATACAAACACGCAAAACACGAACGAAACAGGAAATAGATGTCCACGACCCACCCAAATATATAAAATCAGACAATATATATATATATATATATTGTTGAGTCTTGACTCATTGTTGAATCTCGCCTAATGCATGGAATAATAATGCAACACAAAATGTACTTAGAACAAGAATGTATTATAACAAGAAAGTGTACACAATAAGTACATATAGTATTTCTGTATATTTCTGGGAAGACGTTCCTGGAGAATGTGTTGACTAGTCGCAGTCGATCAGAGTCTCTAGTTGGATCTCGTGATTCCTCTTCTCTCGTCTTCCGGTATCAACCATTATTTATATAGTTGGTAGTCACCTATGCAGATTAGGTGGATCCCACCACAACATATATATATAATAAAAGGCATATATAAGCAATCATACACACATACATTAATAAAGACATAGACATATACACACTCACAAAGATTTAAGTTTGAAAGTGTTAGTTAACGAAGGCAAACAGAGTATTAAAATATTACTTACACAGGCAAAGATATATAGATAAAAAGAAGGTTAAATAGATAAAATTTTAGAGTGGTAGAATAGGAAATCAAATATTCGACAATAAACAACGCAAAGAAAAAAAGCAATTAAGTATATAGAAATGGTCAGAAAAAATAAATATATGCGCATACACACACAAAATTCAAATGTCTAGGCAAAATTCAACACTTAAAATAAAATCAACTAATATATATAAAAAAAAGAAAACATACTAACACACAAATATTTACACATACATCATATATACTGATACACGCTTAAGTACACATACAGGAGTACAAACATATAGCAATATATATACATACGTTATGTGTACACACATGCATCCATAAAAATAGATACATACATAAATATACATACATACACATACATATACATATACACATACATATACATACACATACGCATACGCATATATACACACAAATAAATATAAATATATCAACCTACACAACAACACACACACACAAACACACACACACACACACACACACACACATATATATATATATATATATATATATATATAGTCTAAAAACTTTGGCTATCGTTACTATTGGTGGCTTTATAATAGTGTATTAACTAAGTTTAAGTTCTTTATTCCTCCTCTCTTCAATCAATTTGAGGTGTTAACATCTGCTAATAAAGCTGAATGTTTCGCCTATAAATTCCCCTTAAACTCTAACCTTGACTCATCTGGAGTATATCTTCCTATAATTGAGTGATATGTATATAGCCCCTTCTATGGTTCCTGCTTTCATCTCTAACTTGGATCACCACAAAGAATGCGGACCTGATAGCATGCCTGTAATAGTTATTAAGAAGTGTGCTCCTGAAATGGATCCTGTTCTCTCTAAACTGTTTAACAAGTGTCTCGCCACCTGTTGCTTTACAACCTACTGGAACTCCTCATCTGTTGTTCCAGCTTTTAAGTACTCTGGTGAACCGTCCGGTCCTTCCAACTATCGACCTGCTTGCATTCCACTTCTTTTTGGGGAAACTTACAGAGGCCCTAATCAGTGCTGAATTGGTTAAGAATCTCACATCATAGGGTCTTTTTTCAAATAAGCGATATGGCCTTCGTTTCTCTAGGTCAACTGCTGATGTACTGAAGATAATTGCGGAAAGAATCTGTCAAGCTCTAGATAAGATTGGTGAAGACTTGGCGGTAGCTTTGGACATCTCGAAAGTTTTTGATAGCTGTAACATGCTGGAAAATTACAGTGTCTCCGGATACATTTTTGAACTGATCCAGTCGTTCTTATCAAATGATATTAAAGTAATATTGAACGGCTATTCTTCCTTTCGTACTCATAGGTAGGTGTCCCCAGGGCTCCATCGTTGGTCTTACATTTCATTAATGACCTTCTTGATGTTATCAGCTCTCAACTTGGTATCTACTCCAGCCTCAGTAGTAAGTCTACTCATTTTGATGAGGGCAAAATGGCAGCTGATATCTAAAACTACCTTCATTCTACTGCTAACTGGAGCAAAGGATCAGTTGATAATTTTAACGCCTCCAAAACTAAACTGCTCTCTATTAAACATGAGAGACCCCTCTCTCACTTCCATCGGCATGACTGATGCTGACCGCCAGGAGAGTGGCTCGTGGCACCTTCTCGGGCTGACATGAAGTAGAAATACTATATTGAATCCATTGCTAGGTCAGCTGCTAAGAAAGTTGTTTCACTGTGTCATGCTAGACAATTTTTCTCTCCAGAATGTTTCCTACATATCTGTATCTACCATTCGTCAATGCTTAGAATATTGCTGCCATATATGGTCCGGTGCCCCAGCTATTTCTCTAGAGCTTCTTCATAAAATCCGAAGAATAATCAGCAATATTATTGAACCTATGTTGGTGTCTCGGCTCCAGTCACATTCCCACCGCCGTAAGGTTGCCCCTCTGTGCCTTTTCTATAAATACTTTCATGGCAATTGTTCGGGGGAGTTCTTCGCTATAGGGCCTAGGCGTTATGAATTTAAGTAGAGTACTAGACTGACAACAAGGTCCCATCAATTTATAATTGATTTGGCTAGATGTAACCGTAAATTATATGCTAATAGTTTCTTTTCTCTCACTTCTTCCTTGGGGAATTCCCTACTGGCTCCAAGCTTTCCAGCCAAATTTAATCTGCAATATTTTAAATGCAATGTCAAACGCTATATACTGTCCACCTGATTACAATTCTTTTGTACTCGCTCCGTAACAATGTTTCTGTTTCTAACTCTTCCGTACAGAGTAACCCATTGTGTCTCTGTGGCCTTACTGCCTTGCATTTTGAATCGATTAAATATATATATATATATATATATATATATATATATATATATATATGTCATTCACAGACAGTACTGTTTCGCTGTATCACAGCTCCTCAGTGCGACTAGACTTCCGAATGCCTCAAGCCAGGATTGAAACACAACTAATTTTGTGTCGGCCAGAGCTATCTTCACTCGGTAGAGTTACACAACTAAATCTAGCGTATTGTTTTATCAAATGTAAACAAATGCCAATCAGCCAAAGTGCTGAAGAGCTTTGCATTAGAGCAGGTGGCTGTTGTTTATAGAATTAGCTTATCACTCAACAGTGCTCAATTGAAATGTATTTTCAAGAGCTAAATTATGTCATTCACAGACAGTACTGTTTCGCTGTATCACAGCTCCTCAGTGCGACTAGACTTCCGAATGCCTCAAGCCAGTGTGTGTGTGTGTGTGTGTGTGTGTGTGTGTGTGTTTGTGTGTGTGTGTGTGGGGGGTGTAATTAAATATATATATGCAGTGTTTTTCAACCGTTGTTCCCCTGAACCCTAGTGATCCGCAAGCGGTCACAAGGCGATCCGCGACAAACAGTGGTAATTAATTTTAGTTTAATTTTATATTCGTAATTATAATATACACGTACGGCATATTGCTGGAACTTCCTTGATTATTATAATAAAGGCTTCCAACTTATATTATTTAAAATTATATAAAAAATTTTATGCAGTTGTTCCCTGAGACATCCAAACTATTTCAATGGTTTCAAAAGGGTAAAAGGGATTAGAAACGCTGGATAAATGTACAGAGATAGATAGATAGAAAGAAAGAAAGAAAGAAATAGTGCGGACACCAAAATCAACATTGGCGATAAGGGCTTCTTGGTTCTTTTTAGCACCTCCTCGTAAATAAGAGTAAAAAGCATATTTGATGCCATCGATATATATATTTTGCAAAGATGTTCGTGGAATTTGAACAGTGGACGCGAGCCGAATGTCGTATGAATATTTCCCATCTTCTTTTAGCATAATTCTGTGTCCTCTACTCGATTATGTTTTTTTTTTTTTTTTTTATTCCATATTCATTCGTTTAAATTATTCTGTAAATAAAATTGAAAGAAATGAATGAAAGAAATCGACTAAAATTCTCGACTTTATATAAACTTTATTGTAAATTGTCATATTTCGGTTATTTTTTTTCTATAAAATGAGATTATCTTTTTTTTTAATTTCCAAGGAGGCTGATAGTTTAACGTCAAAATTTCTTGAATGTGAAAAACATGATTTTTCTTTTACAGTAAAGGAACGCTATGAAAGAAAAACTTTACTTCTCACGAGCGGTACCCGTAAAAATTTCATCGTTTTCCACTTTGAATTTTCTGAAGAATAATAATTCTTAAGTTAATGATTGAATAAGATCCTTGCTAGCTTCGCAATTACAAAATTCCTGTGTAAATTAACCTGTTGCATCGTTAAATATTTAACCTTAACAATTTTAACAAAATATTGCAATAACAATCATAATTACAGATAAAGGTCATTATTTAAACGGAACACGTGGAAAGATTAAAATTGACAAGGTTTGTTATATCACTGAAGCAGACGTTAAACGCATGAGAGCGTTATCGCATCTATCTTTCCTTTCTTCATTCCTTCCTTTCTTTCATATTATGCTGTATGCTCCTTTTTCTCACAGTGTCTCAGATATATCTTTTTCTTCCGTTTTTCCTCGCAATCAAAATGTAATGGTTCATTAGTTATCTGAGGTAATGGCAGGGCGTAACGGCAATGCTAACTTACTAACTAATCGAGGAACAGTCAAAATTATAATATGATTTGTGTCGGATTTCATTCGCTGCAAATGTTAACAAATATCGTCAGAAAATATTATTCTTTTGTTGATGTGTCGGAATTATTCCAAGGAAACAACCTTGTCATCTGGTAGACACTTGGTGCACCACGTTGAATTTTAGACACAAGCTATTGTTCTTACATTTAATCGAAGCGGATGAGAATAAATTTATAAAAAGGATCAATTAACGAAGAAGTTTCTTGCTGGTCAACGTCTAGATCATTTTCCATTTGGATTCGATAGCATAAGATGTATAACTTTAAATGTTTTCTTCTCCACCAATCTTCACTAATATGCACTCAAAATCTAGATAGGTCTATGGATGAGAGAAGTGGTTGGAAAGAAGTGGCCAGAAGTGTTCGTTTGAAGTCAGTCAGTCAGTCAGTCAGTCAGTCAGATAGATAGATAGATAGATAGATAGATAGATAGATAGATAGATAGATAGATAGATAGATAGATAAACAGTCAATTATAACTTCGTCTGGCTTCCTTCCCAAGTGAAAAACTATGAATTAATCATTAGCTAATATAGAAACAGAATGCAAGTGCACCACTGTTTTGATAGATAGATAGATAGATAGATAGATAGATAGATAGATAGATAGATAGATAGATAGATAGATAGATAGATAGATAGATAGATAGATTATAAATATGATAGGTAGATAGACTATATATATATTTATTTATAGCGAGAGAAAGAGAGAGAGAGAGAGGTTACAAATAAGACAGACAGATAGATAGATAGATTACATTCTTCTTTCACAATTGTTCCTTCACAGAGTCATTGAATATATCTGGTAGATTTAAACGACTATATCGCAACGGCAATTATTATCAAAGAAATAATTTTGCTAGTTATTCATTAACCATATGTACTTATACAATATCGACATTTTATTTTTAAATGGTACCAACAAGAAGGAAGAATCTCTGATATGACTGTTCACTATCATTGCCCGCTTGTGACGAGACCATAATCAAGATATCTACAGTAAGAATATAACGGACGAGTTGGAATCGTTCCAGTCTCCAAAGGGCGTGAATATGAAAGTGGTATAAAGTCTAGCGAAATACGAATGAAATTCACAAATTCCGCATTCATACTTTATAACTATGATGCCCTTTAGCTCTTCCTGGAAGTGTATTTATTTTCTTCTGTCGATCGAAGAATAAGAGTGGCACTAACCAGTTGATTATGGTAAGGATTATTGATCATTCTGGTCTTTTTGTCAAAGAGTTGACTATTTGCAAAGCGAGATCATTAGACTCGATAGATTTTGAAGTGGAGTTGTACAATAAGACACTACAACCATAAATAATAATTTTTTCTTTTGACATTTTCTTTTCATATGGCTATAATTTAAGCACTCCAGATTATAAGTATAAAACATGTTAAAGAATGATCACAGGCGATGAAAAATGTATTGTTTACAACAACGTGAAGCGGAAAAGTTTCTCTAGAAACGAAATGAGCCATCGTTACTCAGTTCATAATCAGGTCTGCATCCGAAGAGGGTAACGCTGTCTACCTTGTGGAACTGGAAGGGATCCTCCCGCCAAATTAAAGACAGCAATCGATGAAAATCGCCTGGAATTGACCAATCGGAAGGGTGTCGTCCTTGATCCGGACAACACCAAACCACACGTTTCCTTGCAGACACGGCAGAAATTGATACAGCTTGACTGGGGGTTCTGTTCCTCTCGTTGTACTCAACTGATCTTGCTTCGAATTACCACATATTTCGATCTCTACAAAAATCTCTTAATTTTAATAATCTTCAGTTCTGTAGAAGACTTCAAAAGGAGGCTAAAATCATGAAGCTGCTTCAAAGATGGTGAACAGTAGTGGAACAAAATGGCACGAACGTTGAATAAATCTATATACAGATATATAAATATTGTCTTTGAAATTCACTTAAAAACGCTACAAACTTTTGTTCCTACCCATCACTATTTACCACTATGAACAAACGTGTGTATCGTCGAGCAGAATTTTGATCAAAATTGGGAAAAAAAGTTTTCTAAAAGTGATTACATTCTCGTCATGGTTCATTATTTTATTTTTTGTTTAATCAACAATTGGTGATCTGAATTGAACACATCATATTCGATCTGTTTGATCTTATGCGCATGCGTCTTAAAAAGCAGTTACCTCACTTCAGCATAAAATTTTCTTTTTAATGTTGTTATTAGCATTATTAGTGTTGCTGTCGTTGTTTTGTTGATTGGGATTCTTTTTAGCCGTAAGTTGATCAGATCGCACTTCGAATCAAGTCTAGGGTTTCGAATTTCAGTCTGCTAATGACGCGGAATTAATTCAACTGTGCATACGAATAGTGCAGTTAGCGCTTTAAAAGGCTGTTCATTTCCGACCAACAGTGAGAGAGAAAAAGAAAGGAAGAGAACAATTCAAATATATATATATATATATATATATATATATATATATATATATATATATATATATATATATGGCAAACTCGCTGGGACGCAAAATAACTGACGAAGTATTCGCTGAAAAGCCGACACGACTCATTCAAGAATGTTTCGAAGCGTCCACATGTAAATAGCAAGTGAATGACGCGTAAACGGTTCTCAGGGAATTCCTTCACGCAACCTGACATCATCTACGTGTATCAAAATCAGTCCAAATTGACGTCAGCACTGTTATTCACGTGTAAATTCTCTCTACAATCGCTGCTCAAAAGACAGGCACGCTATATCAACAGAAAGCTCATTAAGTTAAGCAGAAGTGTATAGAATCAATATTAAATGAGTGACTATTCAGGGTCCGTATCCTCTCATAGTTTGCTGTTGAAAAAATGGGTGTTCAGCGTCAATGCTAATCCGTTAAGTATATTCTTTGTCAGCCATGCTTGTCATGTCAGCGACAAGATATTCTGTGAAGATAATTGGCGACAAAACAGATCATACAGTGAAGTCAGTCTATGCCTTTCCTTATGGTAGCGCGAAAGGAACATAAACAGTTTTGATTGAATTCACTTCAACGAACTATGCCACCCGGCGTTGTCAATGTAATTTAGTGAACAGATAAAAAAATATAAGTGAAGGAAACGAAGAGGGACTCTAATTTTAAACGTGTATTGTACTTCCTTATTGACCTTACATAGCAATGAATGATGACTAAATAGAATCGGAAAAGGATAGGAGCAAAACTTTGAAGTTAATGTTAACAATTATGGCATCGTCTGGTTTCCTTCCGAAGACTGAAAAAAAAACTATGAAATCATCATTAGCTAATGTAGAAACAGGATGCAAGTGCACCACAGTTTTGTTAGATAGATAGATAGAAAAGACAGAGTGCGATAGATAGATAGATAGATAGATAGATAGATAGATAGATAGAAAAAGACCAAGTGAGATAGATAGATAGATAGATAGAAAAAGACCAAGTGAGACAGATAGATAGATAGATAGAAAAGACAAAGTGAGATAGATAGATAGATAGATAGAAAGAAAGAAAAAAAGACAAAGTGAGATAGATAGATAGATAGATAGAAAAAGACCAAGTGAGACAGATAGATAGATAGATAGATAGATAGAAAAGACAAAGTGAGATAGATAGATAGATAGATAGATAGATACTATATATTATTTTATATTAAGCATAATTTCGTACGACAAAAACTATCATTTGTACACACTGATTTATGAGTTGATTCTATACATTCGATTGTGCAGTTGATTCCATTCATGTAACTTATGTACAGTATGTACATTAACCCTGTAGACTCGTCCATTGGTAGATATGACCAGATCTTCACAACGCGAAATGCGAACTGTACTGGATTTGCTCGCCCTAAGTCCAACCGGTTTTCAATTCAGGGTTGTCCTTCTTCTTAGACCGATTGCTAAAAAACATCTACAGAGCCCAGCCAGCCATGCTATTAACCCTTAGCTGGGGGAAGGAGAAAATATGAATTAATACTTTTCAAAGAGAATCTGTGCGAAAGCGAACGCTACGGCCGACCCTAACTGCAAATTGTACTGGAAGCAATCCCACTTTTCTGCTACACTATGCGCACACCCCTTTCTATATGAGCATATTACACACACACACACACACACACACACACATATATATATATATATATATATATATATATATATATATATATTACTTCAAACGTTATATATTATATTATTTCGTATTTGAAATAGACGCACTTTTTTATTTATTAAGCAGTGTGTATCTATTTCAGATAGGTAGTATCCACTATAATAACATTTAAGATAATAAAAATGGCACACTAAAAATAAATTAATTCTTTAGAGATTACATATATGTGTGTGTCGGCGTGGTGTAATGGTTACAAACATATCTCGCTAGAACAATTACGACTGAGTCCAATCCTCGCTAGGTGCCCCATACTTTCGGCCTTGTGCCGTATCTAAGCTGCTCAGAAAATCACTGTGTGTGAGTGTGAAAGAGAGGTAGGAGGGGGAAAAGCAACAGATCTTGGGAGTCTGTTGAGGAAACTTGGGACCGTAAAGTGAGGAATGCGACGTAGAACTCTGCGAAAAAAAATGACCTAGAATACTGAACTCCACAATCCACCCCCTCCTCCAAGCGATATGTGCACCTCCATGGCATGGTATCTCCTTGCACTGCTTTTTTTTTTTTTTTTTTTTTTACATCACACTGAAATTTATCGCAGCATCAACAGCTAAAGCTCAGTAACAGGCGGTGTAATTGTTTGAATGTTAATACGTCACAAGATGGCCATAAACTTATCTACTACCCCCAAGCATCTTTATACTGTACCCAGGTTATAACCGACATCGTCTTCCGTAGTTTACAATTTTATTTTCCGTCACTATACTTACATGTGGCGTCTTTATCTTATATCTTTAATCTTGCCTCATTAAGTGATGTCTTATCCTTTATTTATCCTGATGCTAAATGTACGGCCTTTTGCATTCAGCATCAATTCAGCGCTTTTTTCGCCATTCATCTTCAACCATTATAATTCACACGAATCATTCTTAATTGCATATCACACTTTCATTCCTTACAATACCTTGTCTGCCAACGAACTTGTTGGTTCAGTCAACTGGTGAAAAATGTCACACCTACTTTACATTACAGAGAAATTGATAAAAAGAAGAAGAAAGCTAATACTCTACCCAATGTCAAATCAACAGATCGATACTCCAACACGTTCGTAACGCGTAGTCTTCTTGTTTTTTTTTTAAACTTTGGAATGCGAATAATGTGCGAGTGTGAATAGAACGTGATGGACTTTTACAATGTAATTCATTTAGAATTGATTTCCTTCCGACTTAGGATCCATTAACATTTTGTTATTGTTGCTGATAATAATTAATAATTCCACATCATTTTGTAATATATTCCATTTCGCTGAAAGAATATCAATCAATCAAGTAAGCATGCGGGTAATATTTCCTATCATTAAATACGTCTAC
>OZ038483.1:54135935-54140935 GCA_964036315.1 Acanthosepion esculentum | reverse complement strand
CAATCATCAAAGTTAAGCAACGTTGAGCCTGGTCAGTACCTAGATGGGTGACCGCTTGGGAACACCGACTGCTGTAAGCTTGGGTGTGCTGATGATGTAATGGATAATGACTCGGAATCGTTAATCGGAAAACACAGTTCCAATTCCCGTTAGGCTTGGAATTAATAATCGGAGAGATGAGTTCAAATTTCCGTTGAGTTTGCTATGTTCCCTTACGCGCAAATACCCTTGAGAAAGGTATGAATCTACCACTTCTCCTCAGCTATGGGTTAATTAGTAAGAATTGCAGCATTAATTCATTATTATCTAAACAAATAATTCTTAAACTCTAAAAATATTTTCTGACTTTAAATAACACGCAAATTGTCGATAAACCGTAGAAAAAAATCAATCAATCAAAACCATATTAAGACTACTTATCTTATTACATTTTAATATTATTATTATTACTTTTTATCCCAATACTCTGGGTCGATAAATTCTTCGACCGCGAGGTGAAGCTATAATCAATAAGACTGACTAAAACTATTAACAAAATAATAATGGTGAAAATTTAAAGAATAATTTAAACCTATTACTCAGTAGTAAAACAAAAATGACCTCCAAAATGAGAGAAGGCAGAGTAAAACTGAAGATTCCGTAACCAAAATAGTTAAGACGGCGTCCATGGTTTACAATGCGAGTTCAAATCTCATCGAAATTTTCTTTTTGTTTTTTATTTTTCGTATTGTAGTGGTCGGAGCGTGTATCGACTCTGAGGGCTGTGATAAAATACAAAAAAAAACAAACAAAAAAAACATGAAGATGCATTAATGCATTGTTGTGTGAATTGTTCGCATTTGAAGTCTTCCCGCTCGCTAGATTAAAAGAGAAAAGGTCAAGCAATTATTTGTAAGCCAAGGTATTCTGTTTCTATAAGAAAGCGCTAAATAATAGACTGTCATTGCACGACAAGTATCTTCATTGAAAAACAAAAAAACAAAAAAAACGGGTTGTCCAATCAGATCCTTCTTACAGAAATTGAAAAAAAAAAGTTACATTTTCTTTCTATAACATGACCTTGATTTTCAAATTCCATGCATAAAAGGAGCATTAACCCTGTCGGTTTGTACGTGAAATAAATATAAATGAAGACAGGGTGAGAGAGAGATAAAGGTAGGGAAAGAAACAGACATAGAGAGAATATACAAAGGAAAGATATGGAGAAGAAGAGAGAGCGAGAAGTAACTGAAGGATGAATCGGAAAAGATGAAAACGAAGTGAGAAATGAAAGAATATAGAAAAGAATTATAGCCACCCACATAATTAGATGCTGTATCCCTATGTGTCTTCAAAACAGTGCTTAACAGCAGGGTCGGTGCAAGGGTCTTGTGCCCCATCCACCGAAACTATGACACTGAGCCCCAACCACACTTCCACATTTTGATAAGGTAGTATTCATATAAAATACAAATTTTATCTATTTATCTATTTCAGTCTGTTCCTATCTAATTGTTCATGTATTCGATATATATATATATATATATATATATATATATATATTTGTCATCCACAGACAGACTGTTTATATATATATATATATATATATATATATATATATATATATATATATATATATATATATTGTGTATTTAGCCAGCAATCCTTCATTTATGCATGTTTCATTAAAAACGACAGACAAGGTACTACGGTTAAGCTTTTTATTTAATTTTTCTTGTGTTCGCACAAGAGCTTCCTTTTTCGAATACAAAGTATGTAGAAACAGCCCAAATGTTCTATAGTTTCGAGCGCTTTCGGCTATATTTTTAGCCATTTTCAAGGATGATTTTATTTTTCAATTTAAACGTGTGTGTGTGTGTGTGTGTGTGTGTGTGTGTGTGTGATTTTAGTGTGTTATAGAGGAATTTTGTTTTCCGAACACGGTGGGCACATTGTGTCCTAGTTCGTAGTTAATATTGTTAAGAGCTGGCTTTTCCTTTTTTATTATTAGGGCTTCTATATAGGCATATATATATATATATATATATATATATATATATATATATATATATATATATATATATATATATATGTATATATACATACATATATATATATATATATATATATATATATATATATATATATATATATATGCATGTATGTATATTAAAATAATAGCAAAGGACAATAAGCTTTATAATTTTATAATTCAGAATTCTTAGCATTTATTTTTATTTTTAAAAAACAGTGCTCGATACAACAATAGAGCATAATATTATAATTGTTTTTTAAAAATATATTATCATCGCAACAGCGAAATTCCCTTTTTTCAAAACTGAAACTTCAATTTAAATTCAATCATAAAAATTAAGCTTAAAATACAAATTCTGTTCCATTATCAAGCGATGCTTATTTAAAAAAACAATTATTAAATATACATATATATATATATATATATATATATATATATATATATATATATATAGAGAGAGAGAGAGAGAGAGAGAGAGATGTCTATTAATAAAAGTCATAAAAATATTAAGTTCACCCAAAGATTTAAGCAATCTTTTGACCATTGAGAGAATCACGTCAATACACGTCATGCTGCATTTTCGGGGATTCAAGAACAAAACTGATATATTTATATATGAACAATTCTAATTGAAATGCATATGATATATTTATCATATAAATATAATACATCCTGATCATCTTACTCTTTATTAACCTAATTATGTACAATAATGAATCATATGCAGTAGAGGTGGACAATTCGAGTAGAACAATTGAAAATAAATACAATGTATCTAAATCTAATAATAATAATATTAGTGATATGTCATAACATATCATCCCATCTTAAATAAATCAAGAATGTTTTCCGGCAATTTTTAACATCAACTTGAAATCTTTCTTGTTAAAATGTTGAAGAATTTTAACATACTCAGCATTATAGATAAACAAATAGTGATTTTTATATAATGTTTTTAGAAACTAATGAGCAAAACAAATTCACGGATTTCGACGAAAAAAGAAAAAGATCCCAGAATGACGTCAAAATCCGCGAAAACCTTTTCATCCTTCAATAGTCAGTTGTGCTTAGTTTAATTTTTAACGTATATAAATGTAGGTAATAAAAAGCAAATGTTGATAAGATAGCGAGGGTAACAAAGCACAGCCCGGGACTCCCAAACAAGCTTCCTCCTCCCCCGTGAAGGGGTTCAAGAGTAGTACGCGCAGACCTTGCTCATCTGATTAAGCATTCAATCTATAAGTCTTCTAAAGATTTTCATTTGAGTTCTAGTACCAGGATGTTAACAGTAAGTCTTTTAACTCCTTCAAGTTACGCGATGGATATTCTGAAGAACAAACTTGTTGGTCCAGCACATCCTATAAGTGTTCAATGGGATAGAAATCTTGAGGGCTTAGTAAGCCAAGCAACACAGTGGAATCTCTTTCATATGCCTGAAACTGTTCCTATAAGTTACGTTCAGTGTTGCAGGACATAGTGTCCCACTGAAAGATATTATTGCCATTGTAGAAAACTGTTGAGGTAGGTGGTACGCAACAAAATGCGTTCCACATAAATGACAGCACTCAGTGTTGCTCATCACAACATTGCCCAAACTATCACACTTCTTCCACCGGCGTGTGTTACCATAGGGCATACTGTTACTTTCGTTTGCACAGGTTAATGTATCTTTTACCCCAAATTATTCGAGAGAATATCAGAGCTATCGGACCAAGTGACCTTCTCCTACTAATACAACTACTATTCTAACATTTGAGCTTTCAATGATTGGCATTAGTTAGCATTGTCCATACTGGACTACAGCCTAACAACATTTGCGCGATTCATATACTATGTGTTGTGACACATTCCTTTCTTCATCATATTTAAATTTAGTCTTTATGTTGGGTGATCCTCTTTGTTCTTCCGTATACCGATTTTCTTCAGCACGTGCGCGATAATGGCTCTCCACAACTTCCCGTCTTTGTTGCTCCAGGTTACTTTCGACCATTCGCCATCTTCTGTTCTACTCTCCATTGACACAAACTTGTCAATTATGTTACTCGCTGTATCATCCTGCTTCTCTCGCCTTCAGTATTTCCTCTGTACGTTAAACTCACAAAATCCTCCTTCTTCTGTCTCAGAATTTTCAACTGCTTCTATCTGATTATAAGTATAAGTTTCCTCCTTGACTGGAGAGGCTCGTTTTAATTTTCGCATCGATAAGTCTACACTGCTTCATAGCACATCGCGAATTGATTTTCCCTTCCCAAACCACTGATGATAGGCACTCTAGGTACTCCCCACAAGTGAAACTAACAAGTCGTCTAATTTTAGAAGCTTGTCAACTCGTAATTTTCTGATCTCATCTCCTGGGCATGGGAATTTTTTTTTTGTTTTATATACTGCTTCAATTTTTCTTCTTACCCAAAACTGCAACATTTAATACATGAAATTCAAGTATTCGAGCGTGGCTTAACTGCTACAAATGACTCTAATGCAGATACACGTAAAGATTACGAAAAACATAGCTGTAGTTTTGTGATATGTCTCTGGTCATTTTTTGGCGCATTAATATATATATATATTATTTTACTTAGATGTCATATATATATATATTTATATATATTGCCACCTTGTGTGTATATATATATATATATATATATATATATATATATATATATATATATATATATATATATATATATATATATATATATATAACATATTGCCACCCTATATATATATTATTATCATTATTAATTGGACATTATATATATATATATATATATATATATATATATATATATATATATATATATATATATATATACAGGGTGGCAATAAAATCACTATACAGTTACTTATAATAGAAAAAGCTAAGCAATTAAGCAGGTAGCTTGCAGTTCAAAATGTATCAGTAATTAATTTACTAAGGGCAATTTATATTTTTTTATTTTTAACTAAATATGTTTTTTTTATGTATGTGTGTGAAGTTATAGGTATG
>OZ038483.1:54060935-54128435 GCA_964036315.1 Acanthosepion esculentum | reverse complement strand
GTTAAATTTTCTAAACGCACTTTCCTTATTATGTGCCCAAGAAATTTTAACTGTCACTTTCTGATTCGAAGTATAAGCACCATTTTTCCATTTCGTCTAAAATGTCGTCGTTGCTCACATGGTCATTCAATGACATTCTCAGTAACCTTCTGTAGAACCATATTTTTCAAGTCTCTTCTTCTGTGATGAGATTGTCTAGCATTCACTGCCATACAGAAGGACCAATATTTTATTATTCTAACGAAATTTTGCTCTTTATTTATATTTTGCTTAAGTTTTGGAAGGCATTTTCTCTATTCTAATGCGTCTTCAGACTTCAGTGTCACATTTTCCATCAGCTTTTATGATATTTAAATTTTTGTACTTGCTTGATTTTTTGCGTTTCGAAATCGCCCTTGGCATCTTGGGATTGTAACTTTGTGAAAATATGTCACACTCTCATATTGACACCATATACTACGTCGTATAATAATATTGGAACTATTTTATACGAGGTGACTATTTTCTACGGTGGGATTATTTATGACGGAGATAATTGCAATGTGGCCGAAATTACTACGTTATATTTGTCTGTTGCTCTGCTACTTTTTCTGTTATTGTAATAATTTCTAAACCACTAGAAATAAGAAGCGTGACATTTCTGTAGGTCGCCTAGCATTTCATTTAAATCCTCAAGAAACCTTTAGCATTATGTAATTTTTTAAAAAAAATTAATTTCTTAAAATTTTCTCTACATTAAATTTATCAACCAACACGGTCACACTTGGGCGATCCTGTCTCTTGACTGACTAGAAAGAAGATTTTCCCACAGTAGGGTGTCGTTTCTTTCTGCTGTAGACAAGTTACCAACCAAGGCTATAGGACCCTGTCTGCCTTGCTATTTAACTCATAGCTGATGGGAGAAGAGATGGATTCATACCATTCCCAAGGGTATTTGTACGTAAACGAATGTAAGGAACCCGACTGGAATTCGAACTCGGTTTTCCAATTCCGCATGCTGAGCCGTTATCCCTTCCACCATACCGCACATCAGCCAACTAGTGGTCTCATTCTGGATATTTACAAAACAGAGGATTATATTGTTGTGGTTAGAAGATTGTCTCGAAATTATCATGTGAAATTACTAATCAAACTACAAACATTTGTGTGTGTATTTTAAATGCCATATCCTTTCAGGAGGCAGACGATCATGTTTCTCCACAGTCTCCTTTTCTTTATTATCTGTGAATTGCTATGTCGTTTTTGGAAAGAGAGTACAGTGCCTCCTCGTTGTCTTCTCCGCGTGTTTAAAGTCAAAGTTGTCTTTCTCCTAGATTTGTTGCCGCCCAAAGATAAATAGCCTAGTCTATCTTGCTATTTAGCCTAAAGCTAACGAAAAACTATATGGATTTATACCTTTCACAACGGCACTCATGCGAAAGTGAACGCAACGCAAAAATCTGAAATTTGAAGTCTCATACCAACTCTATGAAACAGGCAATAGATATTTAGCCACTAAATAGGTCTTCCAATTGATTCTATTTTTCTTTGTTAATTTAGTATTGTGTTGAAATTTGCAATAATTTACCAATAATCCTTAGCATTAATAACTGATGTGTAGAACTGCTTACTTTTTGCAAAATCTACTCCTTCCATGTTATTCTAAGTGGCTTGTAACTTGGTATTAACTCTTTAAAGATATACAGATACCAACATTTTGCTGAAAACGTGCAGACGAGAGATAAGAACGGTAGGCACGTTTGAATATGTATTGATCTTCTGTCGGACAAATGCCCAGGTTTATGAATCGATTATTTCGCTGTTTTGGTCGACAAAATAAGCGAAGGATTTGTGAAGAGACAGACGAGACGTGCTTTGACTTCAAAGCATATTTTATCATATCTCAGACATTCATTATCTAAGTCGTCTATTCGGGAACAGTTTAATATTTGGTCATCGCAATGTCATTTGACACGGGTTTTCGCGAGATTCCCAACAGAATATATATATATATATATATATATATATATATATATATATATATATATATATATATATATATATATATATATATATATATATATATATATATATATATATATATATATATATATATATATATATATATATATATATATATATATATATATATATATATATATATATATATATATATATATATATCGTGGCCGAGCAGTAAATGACGTCGAATAAAAAAAAAAGAGGATACAAGTTCGATTCCTGCCGGAGAACACATTTTCTTTATTAGGATTTCTCGAATGTGCAGGCCGATAGATATAATTTCACAGAGTTTAAAATAAAAATAGGGCATCTATTTCAAATACTTTTGGTCACTATAATAACGTTTAAAGTAGTGAAAGTGTCGGATTAAAAATGAATCCATCAATTCCTTAGAAATACGCACACACACACACACACACATATATATGTGTGTGTGTGTGTAGGATGGGAAAAAGAATGACACGATAAAAAATGCCATTCATTTGTTTAGTATGATATATATATATATATATATATATATATATATATATATATATATATATATATATATATATGTATGTATTCTTAAGATAATGTAGGGGAAATCGTATAGGAAAAAAGTAGCTACCGTATTTGACGAGATAAAAGACGCACAGGCGTATCAAAAGCACTCCCATCTCAAAAGGGAATATTCATGGAAGAAAATCTTTAATGTATTTAACTATGTAATGCAAGCTATCCGTACATTACAATATATTACAAAAGCACTTTCGCTGTGGCAGTAAACATTACTGTATATAAAAATCAAGCCCGCTAAACCGCTGAATAAAAGAGAAAAGATGACAATGTAAACACACCGTCCTTCACTAGTCATTCATCTTTGGCCGCTTCGAATGACAGACATATTTCTATGTGAGTTTAATATTTAATTTTCCCACTTAGTTTTACCATTACTGGTATTTCCTTTCAGTTATGTTTTTCTTAAATCTGTCTAATTATAGATCAACTGGTACCGACGTACGTCGCCGATACTTTCTTACGACAATTCCTTTTACAGTACCGGTAATAATAATGTTAATGGTCACATCAGATTAGCCATTTCTTTATAAGGAAACATTCATCATTTATTGATCGACCAGTCAGTCCGATTTTTGGTTGAATTTGTTTTTAAATTATTGCTATATAATAATAATAATAATAATAATAATAATAATAATAATAATAATAATAATAATAATAATAATGTATCTTTGAAGATATTCGAAAAACTGTCAAAATACAAGGACCTTGAAATAGAAATCTCAAAAATGTGGCAAATGGGAACATCAACAATCCCTGTTGTAGTTGGGGGCTTTGGACTGATTGGAAAAGATTCCAGTAGGCTAATTGAAGGGATCCCTGGAAGTCCATGCCTCAAAGAATTGTTCTGACAAGTACAGCCCACACTTTACGAAGGGCTTTATCTATGTAATTATTTTTTTTTCTTTCTTTGCAGTGGAAAGTGTCATGATGCCATTTTTAACCTTAGGTCCCTGGGCCTAAATGTGTAAACAAATGTGTAAACGCCAGATATCAAAGAAAATAAAAATAATAATAATAATAATAATAATAATAATAATAATAATAATAATAATAAGAAGAAGAAGAAGAAGAAGAAGAAGAAGAAGAAGAAGAAGAAAACATTATAATGGCTGACGCACAGTGCATCTCTTTTCGTGACCATTAGTAGTCTGGGAGCATCTTGGTTTTCTTTGAATGATAGGGAAACCAAGGATACTTGGGCGTCACACCCAGAAAACACTGAATCGGAGACCGTCCGAACGGACTAAGTTATCAAACTTGCTAACTTGATCCCACATACGAGGTTACATGCTGTTTTTATCAAATCCTATTATTATATAGCGCAGATTTTGCTGTGATATATGTACCTGGTATACCTTTATCAAACTGTTTGTTATAATGGGTCTATTGTGCTTTGTATATTTTGTTAGACTGCTGCTCTCTCCTTCAATAATAATAATATGTAAGTAAATATTATTATAGAATCGGACTAGTTAGAATTGTCCGTCTACAACAAAATTATAGTTAGTGAGTGTTGGGGATAAAATTAGCCTACGGAAGACTTGAATTTCGAATATTTTTAACCTTTTTTCAAGTGATTTTGTATGTTGTCAAATATGATACCCCCAAAAATAATAATGTAAACATTTCAGCTAATAGATTTGGACAGCTTAAGACTATTACGTCTACTGCCATTAAGCGTAAAATCAATATGGTGTGGATAAAATTCTATAAAGGAGAACGTAGTGATATGACAAAATGTTAACTTCGTCATCTGTTGGGTTTCCGCGGACAAATCAAATGGTACCCAAGGAAAGGGTACACTAAGGTGTTTCTTTCCGAATTCCGATCCATGCTTCGTTTTTAATGATCATATAATGTAAAAAGATCTTAAATAAAATACAATGTAAAAAGACTTAAACTGGTGATAAAAAAGAAACCAAATTATGAAAAATAAACTCGTCAAAAGTTAATAATGAAAAGGATCTTCATCTTACTGGCCTTTAATCTTGATAAATTTTCTAATACCCAGCCATCTCGTGGATTAAAGACTTTAGCAAATAAGCTTGGAAACGCAGTTCAGATGACTCAGGGACCAAAACGTTTGACTCTGTTCTCGTCATATGACAATTATCTGCGTTTTGTAAGGAATTTACATCAATCTCAGATTATTGTTTATCTTGGACTAACTGAGAATATCTCGTGAGAAAGAATGTTGCCCCTGGGAGTGATTTCAACACCTCAGAATCGGAAAACTTTTTTTTTAATTAGCATTTAAATTTTAGCTTTTATTTATTTGAAAATTAGTTTTGTTTTATTTGCGATGTTATCGTTGTAAAGATTAAGGAGAAGACGAGATAAAATTTATTAGAGATAAAATCATAATCTTCTAGCCAGGATGTGAGGGATTCTGTCTTCTTCTCAGTGGGACGTTTATATATATTCACGCCATCCTGTTGTCTCACATCTGCACAGCTGTGTCGGCCACATGTTTTCATGTCAGGAACAGCCACTAACGTCCTATGAGACACGATTCTGAACCTGGAGGCTACGAAGAAACATTCCATGTTAATATTTTGATGCATCTAGTTTTTCTCATGTTCTCGTGTGACACTGAGTGTAAAATTTACTTTGGTATCGCTTAGTACGTATTGGGGTCACCACAGATCAACTTCTCTTACAACAAAGGCACCTTATAGACTCTGAATTCGATTCAGAGTATCGTGTATTTCCTGTCTTGAATCTTATACTACATATTTATTTAATTTTTCTATCTGAAATATGAGACTAGACTTTTTAGTTGCACAGTGTTTCTGTTTTTAACTTATATTCTATCCTTTATTCTTCTTATTGTAACGTTTCGATCAGTGTACCCTCAGGCGTCCCTAAGATGTCTGATGTATTCGGTAATCAACAAAGGAAACTGCAAGAACTACAGAAGTTAGCGAAGGAAAGCGAGAAGAAAGGACTAAATATCAATTGTAAAAAGACTGAAAAGCGTGGTTATTAGCAAAAGTAACAGCTCAACATGGAGATAAAAAAATCAAACTATTATTCGGAATGTTGTCCTCATCTTTGTCGCCATATTTATTACAACGTTTCGGGCGTTGTACGCTCCGGCCTTCTTCAGGTGGTTGGAATGTTGAACTGAACCCTTTATTTCGCTCACTGAGGTATACTGTTCTAGTTCCACGTGCCGTGTCTAATGGATGTCAGTTATCACTTATCTCCTGTTAATTACTCTCTCCAAGTTCTACACCACCTTAACCAGCTATTGAACTCACATTCTTTGAGTTCTGTCACTGGATCTAACTAACGCTTTTATCCACTGTGCCATGTGTCCTTGAGGATATATATATATATATATATATTTATATATATGTATTATATATATATATATATATATATATATATATAAATATATTTTATATATATATATATATATATATATATATATATATATATATATATATATATATATATATATAAATGCTATTCTGATCAAAGGAGAAAATAATTCACTACGACGAAAATGTCTACCTTGATCACAAGGTAATCTATATTAAATTTGTGCATGGGCTCTTGCAAATTTTCACCTTTCTTGGCAGAACTTCAAATATCACAGTGTGGAAGATCTACAAATAAAATGATGGAAAGAAAAAGAATCTAAATGAAATCGGCTAGATTAAAAAACCTTTTTCCACTTTGTCACACATTTTTCCCATGTGTGTGTGTGTGTGTATGTGTGTGTGTGTACAGAAGTCCTAGAAATCCTGAAAAGGTCACCTTTAGCAGCATTCTGTCGAATGTGACATTCATTTAAAGAAAGGAAACAAACACTATTTTTTTATTTTGGGACATCTCAAAATCATTTAATAATAAAAAAGGAAATTTAAATAAAGAATTGATGTAAAGCCCACTCTGACATACAGCTTCCTAGTTATTTTCCTTATTTCAATATTACTCGTTGTTTTGTGACTCACGTCAATTGAAATTATTAGGCATTTTGCTCGCGCAGAAAAACACAACCAATTTGCAATTTGACGCTCTTCACCTTTGATTGGCCGGCCGAGACACGTCAACGTCTGAATTGTTTGCCGATTGGATAAAAACCTGTGAGCCACCCTTGTCAAAATGTCAGTGTTTCGGCGTCAGTTGACTGCTAATGCGAAGTTAAGAATTGCCTTGTCCTTTTGGAGCTGTCACAAGCAACTGAAACGTACAAGTCTACATGGAATTTCCATTTACTAACCTCGTTACATTATCGGTCACAAGAGCTGGAACGTGGGCGACTGTTTTCTCTGTATAGAATCGATTTGCTTTTTGTTTATTGTATATCCACTCGCCGCATGAATATACATTTTATTTTGATGTTTTATTATACTGCAACTTTATGATATAATTTTCAGAGATTGGAAAATGTTTGGGATTAATTACAATCTAGAGAAAAATCTGTTAATATATCAATATTCTGCTTAATAAAGGGTCATATATTTTGAACATGTTTGACTAGGAGCAACGACTTTGTTACTACTGCCAAAGTAGACAAGCTAGTTTTAAGAGAGGCTCCTGCCTCCATGATTGCCCACTTACTATCTTCTCCCTCAGTCATGTCAGTCACGAACTATCTAGTTCCGTTTCCTAGCTATTGGAAAGAGTTAGGGGAAAATAGATTTATCTCTTTACTTACAGGTATTAAAAATGGCTTCATGCGAATGAATCCCTTCGATTTAAGCAATCTTTCATAAGACCCTATAACAATAGTTCTTGTACAACCACCGAAGTTAAACAACGTAGAGCCCTCTCAGTAACTAGATTGGTCACCGCTTGGGAATACCAGGTACTCTAAGTTTAAATCTGATGTAATGGATAACAGTTCGGAATTAGAAATCGGATAGCTTAGTTCCAATTCCAGTTGGGTTCTTTATATTCAATTGACAGATATATGGATCTACCTCATTACCCAATCTATGGGTTAATTAGTAGAATTTGTATCAGTAAAATCATTATTATCTCCAAAATATTCTTACAACCTAAAAATATTTTCTGGCTTTAAATAACATGGAAATAATTGATAAACCGTAAAAAAACAAATCAATCAATCATAAGACCCTATAGACTACTGCTAGAAAACCAGGTACCAAAAACCACATCACTTGAAGACTTTCAACAGCAACAACAAAAATATGTAGTACCTGTAATTAACTTTAATAAATTATATCAAGATGCTACGTAACTTTCCACACTACCGTTAGCAAAACGTCTAGAATAAATATAGAAAGACCGATAATAGTGGACTTGAGAAGGTTAATTTTCTGAAAAAAATATTTTGGGAGAAAAAAATAGGAATTTCAACCACGAATAATGCCAACTGTCCGGCCAATGAATATCGAATATTTTCTGCATGGAAACGCCTATTCTCAAAGTTATCATTACCACCGATAAGAAGGGAACATAAAGAGCTTCACTCAGAATTCGAACTAGGAACGCTGTTATCCCAGATCTCACCGTCACCCCACTTGCACCGTTATGAGGTGTATTAAGAAAATTATTAAAGAAGCCCAAACAGTTTACAGAATTCTTTTATAAAGAAAATCATTATCATTTTAGTGAAAAAAAAAATCTATCATGTATTTTCAAGACAAATAGAAAAAGGTGAACTTTTAATTTGGAATACTGTGTACGTAGGCATATCAATATGTCTGTAACGTAATAATGAAAATAGAAAAATTTTATTTTACACAGCAGATATTTACTTTTCAACCTAATTTTCTTTGTCAATGCGCGAAAAATATCAGTTTATATGATGTTTGATTGATAATTAGTATCTTTCACCACATTGTGTCGCTAATAAGGGAGACAGAATTATGTTCAAACTTATTAATGTATGTTAGTCATGGATACTACGTCCGGGTTAATTATAAACCAAATGCCAGCGGGAGATAATATTTTGGTCAACTGAAATTCACAGTGAAGCATCCAAGCAACACATATGCAGAAGAAGAAATTAGGTTTTGATTGCATCTCACGATAGGCTTCAATATAGTCAAGAAACGGCACAAACGGTGAGAAGCGTGAAAGTCTCAGTTCTTTTCCATCCTCTGTACGTTTACGATTTGGCGCCAACATTTGTCCCCGTCATTGAAAGAAGCGTAGAAAAGTCATGATTTGACTGAGGCTGACGTTGCTGTAACATAACTTGATCCAAAACGGACCAGAAACGGCCTTCATTGACGGAATGTAAAAGTGAATAGAATAGTTATTAAAATGTGTAGTGCGAAATACTGATTATGTTAATAAGAAACTTAGTAATTTTTAAAGAGAAATACATTTACTGTGTTTTGATATCAGTTCATTATTCTACTTGGCCTAAAACATTTCTAGGATTGCAAACTGTTGTTTTCCGACACGTAATCAGTACTTCCTGTCGTCTAACTCTTTACTCTACACTTTATTTATCCTATAACCAATATATGCAAATACGTAAAATCCTAGTTGCAAATCCCACTACAGAAACCTTACTCATTAAACAACCGTAGTAATTTTAAAGAGTAATTGGCTTCTATTTGATACCCGTTTCTTTATTCTATCTGATATAAAAATTGTTTTCTATATTTGGAAATCATACTTTATGTTGATATCAGTACATTGTTATATCTTATCTAAGAATTTGTTTTCTGCAATTTGAGAATTTATTTATCAATCAATATTTTTGATAAAGCTTCGTTTCCGAAATTCATGTAAAAAAGCAGCTCGCCATTCACATAAATTCGAAAAGCCTCTTTTTTTATTTTTCAAAGAGAAAAAATGTTTCATTTGCGTGGTGGTTTAATTTTTAATAATTTCTTTTTATTATTTTCTCTCTTTAGTTATTTTCTGTTTCCTGCAAGCATCTTTTTTTTTAAGACACGAAAGAAGAAAATATGTTAAAAGGAAAGAAAATTTATTGGACGTCTACCGTGAAGCCATCTTAGGAATTTTTATCATAACGGACGAATGTATTTTTTACATCAAATAATTTAAATAATTTAATTTTTTTCCATTGAAGCTTTACCAGAGAGCGGGTGATTTTGTGAATTAAATATGAAATGAGCTAACGAACCGGATACGCCTATTTTCACCATCCGCACCCATGGCCCTGAAGAATTCTTCAATAAACGTAAATCGATGAACTGTAAGAGAAAAAGAAATTTAAAGAAGGTAATGCTTTTCTCTGTGACGAGACAAAGTAAAAATTAAAGAAATAAGATCGGAATTTGCAAAAGAAAATAATCATTCTAATAATAATATAAAAGAACGAAAATTAAAGAAGCAATGATGAGAAGTGAATATTTGCTTTATTTCATATGTCGGCACACCTTTTTGAAAAAAACTGTTGAAAACACCGAAAGATCAAAGGGAACGGCCTTCATCGGAGTTGAGATTGGTTTCAAGATGCCAGTGGACGTGTTTGAACCCAGATAAAAGCTAGCATTTTGAATGTTGATTTTCAATACATACCGGCTCTTCGAACATTGAAGATTGGCCTAACATAATCTTCCTACCCATTCTCTTTTTATATTATCTTGTGCTGTATTAAGATTATCGACTTTTAAGAGCCCATGTCTATATAACACTTGTTAAAAAATATTTTTTCAGATTTTGACTTCTTGTATGTGCCGTGTCCCTTCAGGAAAGCGGAAATCATGGCACTCCACAGCATATGTAGCTCTTAGTAAGTTTTATATTTTCGCTATCCCTCCCAATACTCGTTGTTCCAACAATTTACACAAGCTCTTCCGAGAGATTACTGGTTGATTTCCTTTGTCGCTCCTACATTCAGTGTGTCCTGAGAGTGTTAGATTCCCCAAGCCCTACTTCTTCGTGTCCTAATAATTTCAACTGTGTCTTTCTGATTCTATGTATAAACGTCATTTTTGTTCCATTTTTCTTAAATTCCCTCGTTGTATTCTCAGAATCCTTCTGTAGAACCAGATTTGGGTTGTCTCAAGTCTCTTATATTCGCGGCCTGATCAAAACATATCGGGGTTGTTGCTATGGTAATGGAGATAAGGTACGCAGAGTGAAGCCGCTTAACACACATTGACTTTGAATTCAGAGGTTCCATCAGTAACCATGGCTTTTGCAGCAGTTATGAACCAAGCCCAACATTCTCCAAGTTTAACAACCATCATATTCCATAGATATCGCCTCTTGCGACTTTTTACCTTTCAAAAATCAAATCCCACTTGAAAGGAGTAAGATTCCAAGAAGTCGCGGAAATCTAAGAGAATGCAACAAGATAGCTGCTCTCTATCCCCCCACCAAAAAAAAAAAAAATAGTTCTAGGAATGCTTCCATCAATGGAAACGACATTGGATAAAGTGTGTGGCTTAAAAAAGGACTATCTTGAAGGAGATTAAATACTGAACCAATATATATCGTAGTTTTTATTTTATAGCACGAGTCCCGATACTTTTTAATCAGGCCTCTTATTTTTAATAGGATGAAAGGAAAACCACATACGTCCCATATCATCATCCGATCAGCTATTCTTTTTCTATGTGTCAGCTTTCAGGACGTTAGCGATCACGGCTCTCTACAACTCCCTGTCCTTTGTAGTTCTTAGTAAATGTTGTCTTTTTGCTATATCTCTCCTAAACCTTGTTCTGCCAACCATTTATACAAGCTCGTTAGGTAGGTCATGCGCTGTTTTTCTCTATCCCTCTTTTGCCCGATCAATTTGCTGACAATACATGTCTGCAGTGATGGTCATTTTATATTCCAATATCTCGTATCACATTTTTATTCCACCAGACACAAAGCAAAGTTTTTTTTTTATGGCTTGTGTCCTAGCTTTGGTTTTGACACTTGCTTTTCACTTTATGATAACCATTTTCTTTGTCATTTGTAATTTTGGGGTTTTTGTATTTTTTTTACATGTAAAACTCATTTTTATTACCTGTAACAATGCGACGCAAAAATGAATAGTTCCTGCTGCAGATGGTGAAATATTGTATTATGTTTTCAAACAAAGGCTCATGAAGAACTCAAAAATTTCCCTTTTGTCATTTTTCAGAATGAAATTCTAAAATGCACTATAACTGTTTTGCAACGTACACCCTTGCATTGTCATGCTGTAGAAAACACATTTTCTATTTAGCAAAGCAGAACACTTCCAATGTAATGGTTCATTTTCCTGATCAATTTGCTGGCAATAGATGTCTGCAGTGATGATCTTTCCATTTTTCAGTAGCTCTTAATGAACACATAATAGATGAAAAGCAAGGGATTTCGGTTGATGGAGTTCTGATTTTCATGTTGGCAATGGTTTCTTGTTTCGTGATAAAATAAATTTCCTGTTGACATGCAAATCTCATTTTTCATCACCTGTAACAATGTGATGCAAAAATGAAAAGTTCCTGGATAAAAGACTGTTATAGATAATGCAACGTTGTGTTCAGTTGTCATGAAGAAAACACATATCCTCTTTGCAATTTTTCTCCCAGTTAAACTCTAAAATGCATTATGACACACTGTCAGATAGAAGAGACGATAAACTATTTCTTTGCTCTGCTTTGGTTAGATGACTCATATTTCACGGCGGTGAAATACGTAATTACTTTCCGAACACGCTAACATTTTTAAGGTCTTCTTAGTTGAGACATTTTCTGTAAGCCCTTGTATATTATTATATTGCATTTATTATGTTTTATATCACATAAAAATATATTATCTGCATATAATTATATTTCATAGATAATATACAGATATAATTACATTATATATTTTATAAAAATGTTTATTATATAATTATATATAAGATACATATATTTTGCCTAATTATTCCGTATATATATATATATATATATATATATATATATATATATATATATATATATATATAGTAGTGGATGCGCACTGCTGATGAGTCCCAAAAATAGGACGAAACAGCCGCCCAGTGCTTTCTGCATTCTGTTCTAGACTCGATGAATTACTATATATATATATATATATGTGTGTGTGTGTGTGCGTGTGTGTGTGTGTTTATTAGTTCCCAATGGCCAAATTGTCGAAAGTTGTAGTGATTGATTCGTTTAAAAAATGTCATATGCCATATACTGTCTCCGCGGGGGTACGAGTAAATATCTACAGTTTAAGATGAATTACTGCTCAAGTGCCAGTGCTTCTACGGTCACTTAAGAGATTCACTACTTCTCGTTAAATCACAAAAGTTAAGCATTGTCGAGTTTGGTCAGTACATAGATAGGGCTCCGCTTGGAAAAACCGGGTACTTTAAACGACCTCTTAGAACCCGAAATATGTTTCGGCTCTAAATAATCCAAAAGCTGTAAAATCAAAACATTCTGAAGAGATGAGTTTGCCTAACAGGCAATGATTTACATTCAAGGTTTCCCAAACTGGGCGATATCGCCCACCAGTGGGAGATTTCAATTGTTGGGTGGGCAAGGAGTAACTGAACAGGAAATGGTGGCCGATTGGAAATTTTGGTGAGCGATATAGGATTTTGATTATTAAAAACGTATTTCAACTCATGCTACTCGAAAAACAAATATTCAAAGGAAATATGCAAAGAACCTGTATAAAACATAAACAGGAAGCTAAATGGGAATATCTGGGTTGCATTCCAAGATAAGATATAAATATCCCCGCAAACAACGAATATTTTGGTATTTTCTATAATTTTGAGAAGAGCTATTAACATTAAATACTTCTTCAGAATAAATAACAATTTCTTCGTATATAAATCAGATAAGGGAAGAAAAACAAAAGAATATTCGCTGATTTTGTATTAGTTGCTAGTACTTACATTATTCGAACTGTTATCCTCATCTTCATTGCCATATTCACAACGTTTCAGCCGTTGTACGCTCCAGCCTTCTTCAGGTGATTGGAATTTCGACCCGAATCCTTTATTTCGACCACCGTGATAGATTTGTTCTAGTTCCACGTGCCATGTCTCTTCCGGATGTCTCAGTTATTTCCTTTTAACTCAACTCTCCATGTTTCTTTAGTTCACCACTGCTGTAGCCTGGTATTGAACTCACAACTCTTTGGGCCTAGTTACTGGATCTAACCAACGTCTTTATCCTTGAGGACATCTGTGTATGTAGTTTGGGGACTTATAAACCTAATGCCTCAGCAATCATTTTTACTAGTGCTCATATTGCAATTTTTCTGTTATTAAAAGGCCGGAGCATTGTGAATATGGCAATGAAGATGAGGCTAACAATCCGAATAATGTAAGTAATCTTTATACCTCATCTCAGAGATATAGATAGCTAGTTGCTAGTAGAGCATATTCTTTTTAATTTTATAATTATGAGCAAAAAGTCTTTTAATTTTTAAATCTTTTTAATTTTTGTGAACACTTGCAACGTTAACCCTAACATTTTAATTTTTAAAATCTTTTTTAATTTTTGTCATCATTTACATCGCTAACCCTAAGCATAAAACTAACCTTGACCATAAAACTAAATTATATATATAGTTTTCAATGGTCACGTTTGCTTTCGTTTGTTCTTTCATACGGTAGTAGCAGCAGCAACAGCTGCGTATCTCAGCGTTATTTGTCACCTCCATTTGTTTTGTTTTTTTACTTCATAAAATCAGTTTATGAACCAGTAACAAACGTTTACCAAACAATTTTGGTAGGAAAAATATTTTTTGATTATTTACTGTACAGGGGGACAGTGGAAAATTATTGCGTGAGAAACTGGGCGATAACGCAAAAAGAGGTTGAGAATCTCTGATTTACAGGTCCTTTAAAATGACATAAAAAAGTGAACTTTCCCTTTTTTTAGTACTAACAACAATGGATTTAAGAAAGAAAAATTATAAAACTAAATTTTCATGGGCCGCGATATCATCCACCCCACTAGCCCGTTAGCCCCACCCCAACTGTGGTTGCCTTTTGCTCCTCCCTCCCTGTTGGAAGTTGGAAACATTTTTACGCTTGATTGATGATGGAGTCAGGGAATTTCTTCCATTTTTTTTAAAAACGAGCATTCGTTTTTGATGTTTGCAGAGCGGTAGAGAAGACATTCCTCACTTGTTACGTGTCTAACGTGATACTGTCGATGTTCCTTCCCCTCAGATGAAATGTTGACTAACAAAGAGGAACAAGAAGAGAAATAAAAAAAAGGGAATTAGACGAAGGAAAAGAAAATGGCGATGACAATGATGATTATGACAAATCAACCTTCTGAAATCATTTTCTTCGTTATTTATTTATTTATGCAGTTAAGGCGTTTTGAACTCTCCGAATCGGATCACCATTTATTTCTAAAAAACAAAAAACCTTTAAATCCTTGTTTTTATTGTTGTTGTTGTTTTTTGTTTTTGTTTTTTTTTCTAGGGGAATTTTTTTTCGAAATTTTTGATCATCAGCATTTTAGTCTAACTTTCACTCAGAATGCATATTGACAATTACTGTAAATTTTAAATTGTTTTTTTTTTTTCTACAAAGTTGCTTTCTGGAAAACTCTTCAGAAGAAAACATTTTGTAGATAGCACTTTTGTTTCTGCATACAAGACAATTGCCTAGTGGATCAAAGCTTTTGCTCGCAAATTTGGTGACATAGTAATTGTGCGTACTTGAACTCAGTGGAAACAAAGCGAGTAGTAACTGAGCAGTACACAAATAAGAATTAGATATCCGTAGACATAGGCAGTGGAAGGAGAACAGTCTACCCCGGTAGATTAAATAACGGGTTCAGTTCAGCGTATTAGGTGCTAGTACTTACATTATTCGAACTGTTATCCTCATCTTCATTGCCATATTCACAACGTTTCAGCCGTTGTACGCTCCAGCCTTCTTCAGGTGATTGGAATTTCGACCGTAGCGTACCCAGATCAGCATAGAACTGACGATGACCGGACGGCACAACGACCCAAACCTTGTGATAGCAACAACAAAGAGGAGGACAATAGCCGGAATGTAAATTATTCTTTAGTTTACTTGGAAAAAGAATTTAATTTTTTATCTTAAATCACAGCTTTTGCTTTATGCATCATTGGTTATTTGCGCGTGTGACCGAGTGTGAGCGTTCTGAACATAAGCCCCGCATTCGAATTTCGCCATTGTCAATTTGAGAAGTAGGTGACACCTTGATAATACCGTCCGTGAGAAGACATTTCCAGTGCGCGATACCATTGGGAAGGGGAAAATACCACTGTTTGATCCAAGCTTTGTGTTCGCAGTTGGATAGACGAAAACTGTTCGAAAGCTGTCGATAGTTGTCGCTGCCGCTAACTGACAAGTCCTCACCTAATGAACAGATAGAAGTTGTCTGTCCTTGGTCGGAAATATAGAGATGACATTTCAATAAAAGCACCCTACCCTCAGAAGCCTGACGACGTCCGTGAATGTATCGACCTGAAATGATTGAAATTCTTGAAAAAGAACGATGCAACAATTTAAATATCTTGAAAGTGTTTTAACAGCGGACGGAAAGTGCGACACTGAAATCCGAAGGCGCATTGGTGGGATAGAGAAAGCTGCCTTCCAAGACGATAATCAAAGTATTGAGAAACAGAAAATTTTCGTTAGATGTAAAAAAAAAAAAAAAGAGTACTGAACTATTATGTAATATCAGTCCTTCTATATGGTAGTGAATGCTGGACAATCTCGCCCCAGATGCAGAAGAGACTTAAAGTAACAGAAATGTGTAAAGGATGCTGAGAACATCTTGGACTGAACATGCGAACAACGACGACGTTTTAGAGAAAATGGAAACAGAAAGATCAATTATACCAAACATCAGGAAGATACAATTGAAATTTCTAGGGCACATAATGAAGAAAGATGGCTCGGAAAATTTAATACTCACAGAACAGATTGAGGGTGAGAGGGATAGAGAAAAACATCACATAACCGACCTAGCGAGCTTGTGTAAATGGATGGGGGGACAAGATTTAGAACCGATAGCGAAAAGACAACGAGCTACAAAGAACAGAAAATTGCGGTGGGTCCATGATCACTAATGTCATGAAGGGAAACGGCACGAAGAAGAAGAAGAAGAAGAAGAAGAAGAAGAAGAAGAAGAAGAAGAAGAAGAAGAAGAAGAAGAAGAAGAAGGAGGAGGAGGAGGAGGAGAAGAAGAAGAAGAAGGAGAAGGAGGAGGAGGAGGAGAAGAAGAAGAAGAAGAAGAAGGAGGTGGAGGAGGAGGAGGAGGAGAAGAAGAAGAAGAAGAAGAAGAAGAAGAAGAAGAAATAACTTACTTTGTAACTACGACCATATTTTCTAATCAAGAAGGCAAATTTGCGATCGATTTAAAAGCTTTGTTCACGATGCTTTGAAAAATGTTTCAAATTATTTCCCCTACTCACTCACACTATCTCCCTCCATCTCGGCACTTCTCTCTCTCTCTCTCTCTCTCTCTCTCTCTCTCTCTCTCTCTCTCCCTATCTATCTATCTATCTATCTATCTCTCTTTCTCTGTATTTGTCTCTCATTTGAATTATAGTTTTTCGTTTTTTTTTGTTTTTATGCAATATTGTCTAGTTTCAGAAGTTTCGTCGACTTAGAGTTGAAGATCGGTATTCGTCACCATGCTTCAGTGACAGCAATGGGTCACGACTTCAGTTTCAAAAACGCCAATCTTATTTTGTAAGAAAAAACTACGGTTAAATTGATATCCTGTATTTCAATTTCTTCTATCAAAATAAAGTGTATTTGTTGAGTAGGTTATTGAGAGTAGTTTTTGTAATGTTTTTATTTTCACACTCTGTTCTTGATGTCGATACAGCATGAAACTTATTTTATCACGTAGGCGAAATAGTATTGAAGCCATGTATTTTTTTATTGAAGGGAAGACTCGCTTAAATTCCACAACACAAAAAACGCACATAAGACAAGAAAAAAGTGAAGAAATACGAAGATGGAAACCAGACTTTCATTGTCGATATGTGTTCACTTTTTCCTTCTTAACACGTTGACTGCCAACCCAAAATCAGTATAGCGTCTTGAAGAACCACGATTTATTTTTAAATGTTTTGTAAAGGAATATGTTGAGTATCAATGAAAATATTTTTTACAAAATGGCCGACAAAGTTATTTACGTAACCTCAGAAGCTATGTCACCAATTAGTGGTGACGGCTACCGTACATACTCGTGTACAAACCGACTTCATGAATAGTGCGATCCCTGAATATTTTGGAATTAATTTAAAGTCCTCCAGAAAAAAGTAGCTGTGTATAATGCAACTGGTCACCGAAAATGCAAGATTCTTAACCTCTTCAAAAAATACCTGATCATAAAAACTCACAGTATATTCGAGTATATGCGATACTTTCTTGTGTCCATAATAATCTTTTTTGGATTTTCCATATTATATATATATATATATATATATATATATATATATATATATATATATATATATATATATATATATATATATATATATATATATATATGTATGTATGTATGTATGTATATATGTATATGTAATGTGTGTTATTTTCTAACAATTAGAAGGTGCATGGCAAATAAAGAAGCATTATTACGTGCTGTAAATGTGATTTACAATTATTTTATAATTTCATAATGTAATGGTGACAAATTTAATTCTACAAATATTACTTCTATCTCTTCTTTTTCCACACAGATACCTATTTTTTCTAGGGCTTTATTTTTATACTTACTCTACATTTAGAAAGCGTTCAAATAAAAGTTTAAATAAGCAGAGTGCCATATACATTTATCTAAGAATTCACAGGAAGCCACTGACATTGCCTTTTTATAGAAATATGCATAGAGTCTCCAACATTTGGCTAAGCGATTTAAAATAAAAATATAATTGTCACCAGTACCTGGAAATACGGAGTAAACTGAAATGTCATGAACCAATGTATAATGACATGGCAGTAAACGTGATAAATTGTGTGAACTTTTCAACTTACAAGATTTGTGTACATTTTTTTACTGTTATTTCTATAAATATTAATAAGAACACGAGGTTAAATCTCTTATATGTAAAAATTATTGTTTATTCGCTTTCGGGAATTAGTCAGTTGATAACGGTGTGAGGTTATGTGTGTAACTTTGGGTCCCTTTATCGAACATGGATCTCCTTGCGAGGATTTGAAGGATTTTATCTTTTTCCTTATGGGTGGGGTGCTTTATATATATTGCTGTCACCCGCTTGTTCAACGTCGGCACATCCGAAGCGAAACTGGATCGGCCACCTCATTACATGTCAGTGGTAGCAAATGACATCCTCTGGGTTGTGAAGGATTCTGTTTTTTTCCCTCACGGGCGGGGTGACTATATATATATATATATATTACCGTCATCCGGTTGTTCAGCTTCATCACATCAAAAGCGAAGCTGGGTCGGTCACCTCTTTACGTGTCGATGGTAGCAAATGACATTCTCTGGGTCACGATTTTGCATTTGGAGGTTTTGAGGCGCAGCTTTGCAAGTCAACCTGTTCATGCACCTGGTTCCTCTGGTGCTCTGGCGTGACACTGAGTGCAAAGTTTACTTTGGACTCTCTTGGGGTGAAACCAGTACATTCTGGGCTCACCACAGATTAACTCTTAGAACAAAGGTTTCTCATCGACATTAAATTGGATTCAGACCTCTGGCATTTACTGGCTTGAATTCCCTACAACATTTTAAACTTTTAAAGGTATCTCAGTTTTACGTAGTTCTTGATCTGCTTCAAGTTTCCGACCTCTTTGTGTTTTCAAAATCTTTGCCATACCTCTTGATCGTAAGATTAAAAAAATATATTTAAAAAGTCAAACGAAGCTAATCAAATACGAAGACTTATACAAAGCGTTAAAAATGATTCCCAAATTAAAATAAATAGGAATATTATTAATAAAATCATTTACTACTGTTGGTTTTTCTATTATTTTCTGCGACCTATCCCTTCAGTACGTGTGCGATTAGGGTCCTTCCTAATTTCCTATCTTTTGTAGCTCTAAGCAATGCCCTCTTACTACCGTTCCTAATCCATATTCTGCGATCCATTTACACAAACCTATTAGGTAGGTTACTCGCTATTTCTCTCTGTCCCTGTTACCTTCATTATATCCGGGACACGTCAAATGTTACAAGCCATCTTACCCCATTATGTATCCCAGAAATTTCAACTATCTCTTTCTGATCCAAAGGAAAACTTTCTTTTTGTTGGTGGGGAAGGGCTCTCATTTTCATAAAAAATTTCTTCATTGAACATATACACTGTCCATGGAGTTCTCAGCATCTTTCAGCGATCACGTCTCTTGCCTTGAGTCTTCTCTTCATCTATGAAGAAATTGTCCTGCATTACTTTCTAACGAAATTTTCGTGTTTCTTAATACTTTGATTAATCTTCAGAAGGCATATTTCGATATTCCAATGCACCTTCAATTAACTGTAAATGAGTGGTATGTTGGTGCTGAGAGCGAATCGGATACAATGTTGGACATCCAGTCGATTTCTGAGTTCTATTTTTACCTGAAGTAGGGACTAAAATCCTACTTTACAAAAAGATTTAGTCTTGAGCTTCAAGAGTCTCAAAATATTTAAAGAGATTTTTTTTATGTGTGCTAGATTTTAACATGTTCGTATATGTGATGCCGAAATGCTTTCCTGTGATTTTAATTCAAAACCCATTTTTGATTTCAAATCTTTTAATGCCAATGATTTCTTCTTTCAAAAGCAATAAAACACCAAATTCTTGCACCCTACAAATTTCCTTTATTTGACGATTAACCGGGAAATGCATTTCCCTTGTGATAAGAACTATTGATTTATTCTAATTCCGGCCTAGTCCATTGCATTTACTTTTGTAATTAATACCTTTAGAAAATGCATGAATCTATCTCTTCTTTGAATAGCAGACTAGAGTGAGCTCTCTGGGTTTCGGTGGAATAGCAAATCACTAGTATTTTTCGCATATAATTCATGGTAATTCCCAGGTAATAAAGATATGGAATACGTGGTCATGACCGCTTACAACCTTAAGGGATATAACATTAATAAGTATAAGTGTTAAAATTTATCAGATCGAAAATTGTTTGTATCAAGATATTATTAATAAAATATATTTAGCGCGTTGGTTACTTCTGCTTATTTTTTTCTCCCCATTAACTTTGAAATGTGCGATATTATAGGACTGAGAGTGATTCGAATGTGATATTGAACATAGAAATTTCGGAATTTTGTTTTTTCATATAGAGACAAACACTCTACTTTAAAAAGGTATGCTGTCCCAAACGTAAAAAGAAATACTCCAAAGTTCTCTATTCATTTCAATTTTAGATTTTATCCTGCTAGATTTGGACATGTTTGGATCTGTGATGACAAAAACTTATTTTAATGATTCTACAAAATCCATTTTTGATGTATAATTATTTTGATATCAATAAAACGAAAATAAAATGATTGTTTGTTCTCTTCTCGCATTTTTAAAAATGAGTTTCACCCAACGCCACAAATTGCTACAAAGCTAAAAAGTTAGCCTGCAAAACACTTGACATGTTCTTAAATAACGTCAGATCGAAACTTTCATATGGATGTCATGCATGGTGCCAGACCCGTTCAGAAATATCTAAACTCTTAGCTGTATACAATCTCTTTCTCAGATCAATGGTTAAAAATGACTATAAGCGAGTGAAGTCTATGGATCTTGGCGAAGCTTGTGAACTGGCGAAAAATAACTGTACCAAATATAGAGAAACGGCATCAATTGTGAACTTTCAATAGCAGCAATAGTTAAAATACATATCACATGTAATTCTAAAATAAAATAATTGCACAATCAAGATGTTGACATTCTACACTATTCAAATAAAAGATTAAGAAGGAAACTCCCATCACTACTGGGAGTTTCCCTAACAGCTACTCGCAATGAGAAACCTATTTTCCTGAAAAATTGTTTTAAGAGAAAGATTTTATATATTTCAACAGACTGTAATAATATAAGCTGCTCGGTCAATGAATACCGACTGTTACCTTTTAAGGAAATGGCTATTATTAACATTACAATTATGCAGTACTTAGTGGATGCGTGCCCCCGACAGGTTAAGATCCACTAATCTATCAAACTTCATTAATTTCACATAAAGAATTATTTACGATTTTGAAGCTTGATTATTTAATATAATTTAACAGATATAAAAACATTTGACAAATCGACAATTAAGAGCAGTGAATTTTCAAAACAATTTCCTCTTGAAACAGACCCATGTAACTTATTTGTTGTTGTTTGATGTCGGTTATTGCATCTTGTCCTTTCTGCTTTGAAGCATTAATTAATGACGTCTAGTTCTAGGATGCCGTTCCCTCAGGTAGTACCTCAACCAAGGTAAGACAATCCCTGGCGCATGAAGTGTTCCCAAAAGAAAAAATACCGATGAGAGTGAACTATTTTGGGCCTCTGGGTCAAAATATGCGTGAGACTTCCATTAGAAACTCGGCTTTATGCCATATTTTGTTCAAGAGAGCATTCGGATAAATACTCTGTTGGTGATTTAGGGACGAGCATTTTTAGCTTTGAAATTTTCTCAGAAATATTATTTTTACATGACAATATTAATACAACTGATTAGGCTATGGAAATATCGTGACATGATAATATTAAAGTGAACACAGAACAAAAAAAATATCAAAAATTAGATACAACTAAGCACAAACAATATTCAAGATGGCGATACAAGAGTACATTTTTTCCTTCTTCCTCCGAATCACAATCTGTAAATAAGCAAAAACGGTGAAATAACGCTCCACAAAATTCAGCAAAAAGCACTCATTTTTAAGTAACAAATTTCAGCAAATTTAAGACTATTTCTCGGTCGTTGCTAATATGACTTTTACCAAGATATTTGACATTCATCTGATTCTAAGTACTTTTCGATCCTATTTTTCTTAAAACTTTCTCGTCGATCACATTTCAGTCCATGACATTCTCAGCATCCTTCTGTAGAACCACATTTCTGCTGCTTCAAGTCTCTTATCTTTTGAGGTGATTGTCCAGCATTCACTGCCATATAGGAAGACAGGTAATACATAATAATTTCAGTACTCTTTATTCCTGTTGCTTCAAGACTCCATTTATGATCTTTGTCTATTTATATCTATCTGCCTCAGTCTATTCATATCTATCTATCTATCTATCTATCTATCTATCTATCTATCTATCTATCTATCTATCTATCTCAGTCTATTTTATCTAGCTAGCGATTTCAGTATATCCACATTTGTCTGTCTATCTATCTATCTAGCTATCTATCTATCTATAGATAGATAGATAGATAGATAGATAGATAGATAGATTTAAGGTATGCTATATTCATGGGATAAAGTGCTCAATATCAGGGATGGAGCGTATGTAAATTCAAAATATAAAAGTGGACATTGAAGTCAACACTTAGAGGCGACAGACTGTTTCATGTTAAACGCAATCGTCAGGCCACGTGAGTTGTATTTTGTTTTTTCTCGACTATTTATATATAAATGGGTCAGTGATGCACTGTGAGTAATCTATTGCCTTATGGGTAGTCTATTCTACCGGTTACTTTGGCGGGAGTGGTTTGTTAATTTTTTTTTATTCTTTATTATATTTATTTATTTATTTGGATTAATTTATTTTACTTGTTGTTTATTTATTTATTTTTATTTATTCTTTTCAGTTTTTTCCTAAGAAAAGGTACATATAAACCATACAAAAAACCCAATGATAAACCACAGTATATACACACATCTTCTAATGACCCGCCATCTATAATCAAGCAGATACTAAAATCAATTACCCGCCGGCTTTCCGAGAATTCTTTCAATGAAACCATATTCAACAAAGCTTAGAAAGACTATGAGACAGCTCTAAAAGCTAGTGGATTCCCGGCAACACTCACATAACATCATAGCGGACAAAAAAGCCAGCAGGAAGAGAAACATCATATGGTTCAACTCACTGAACAACAAAAACGTAAAAACAAACGTAGGAAAAAGTCGTCAAACTCTTACACAAACACTTCCCCGAATCAAGCACTTTCCACAAAATATTCAGCAAAAACACAGTAACAATCACCTACAGTTGCACCGAGAACATGACACTAATAATAAAAATGCACAACTGGAACGCTATCAACAAACCACCCGAAAAAATTAAACCTACGTATAGCTTCAGAATAAAGAATGAATGTCTCTTAAACGACAATTGCTTATAAAACAATGTAATATACCAAGCCACGGTAAAATCATCAGATAACGAAGAAACATATACATAGGAGTAACTGAAGTACCCTATCATGGAAAATAAGGCAAAGAACATCAGCCTACAACAATCAATACAAAAAATAAAAACTCTGTTTGGAGGAAAAAATAACTATAATTATCTTCCCAGACAAAAACAAACTACAAAATAAACAATCAGAACTTTCAAAATACAGATACGAAAACAAATTTTTATTACGTTACTTAAAAATTGAAAACTGAAAAGAATAAATAAAAATAAATAAAATAAAAATGAATACGCAAAAACAAGTAAAATAGATTAATTCAAATAAAGAAATAAGGAATAAACAAATTGGCAAACCACTCTCCGCAAAATAACCGTTAGAATAGAATATCCACGATGCAAATAGACTACCCACAATGCATCACTGACCCGTATATATAAATAGACGAGAAAAAACACAATGCATGTAGCCTGACGATTGCGTTTAGCATGAAACAGTCTGTCGCCTCTGAGTGTTGACTCCAATGTCCACTTTTAGATAGATAGATAGATAGATAGATAGATATATGTGCATTCACGAGAAAGAATGATAATAGTGGATTAACTTTTCGGTTAATGAATGCCGAAAACTTCGTGTATGGAAACGGATTACCCACCATTACCATATTAGCCATTGATGTAAAGATTCAGAAATTACATTATGGATGTGTATTCTCTCTTTCTCTCTCTCTCACTCTCTCTCTCTCTCTCTCTCTCTCTCTATATATATATATATATATATATATATATGTGTGTGTGTGTGTGTGTGTGTGTGTGTGTGTGTGTGTGTATTCGTATGTGATTCCAATGACTTGCTTAGTAAAGACATCACAAGAAGATTGCTTTATATGAGACGGCTACTGCACTTGAAGAACAAAGAACAATGCGGTTAAAAACTTCATTCTTAAAGTTCACGAACCGCTTGTATAATTGATGTATTCTATCTTCATGATAGGACTTAGAAATCAGGAAAAAAGAACTGCGAGCTAAAAATTGTTCAAGTTCTTAAGTGCGAGTTCATATTAAGTGGGAAGAAACTATAAATAGATCGTAATAATGGAGTTTGATTCTGACCATCTGAGATGACGTTGGTAAGATTAAAGATATTAGTTTTGCTAACTTATCTCTTTTTATTCATCTACTTAGTCTAATCAGATCTATTTCCCTCCTATCATATCAATCTCAGTTTATATATGCTTTCTCTTTTTCTTTATTCATAACTATCTATCTAGAAGATTCCGAAATTGAGGCCACGTATTATTTCCCACGGAAGCGACAACAAATATAGAGTGTACTCTCACACTCTTGAACAGTCTTCATTTCTCTATACATATTTAAAACACATTACTTTTGGATCATCACTTTTGTGTATAGATAGATAGATAGATAGATAGATAGATTGCTGATACCCACTGACGAGTACACGGAGCGATTGCTGGAGGGTCCCTCGACGGAACTCTAGAATAGGGATGCTGAAGGTAACATCAGTTAGCTAATTGACAAATTTGATATTTGTATTAATCCTAGATAGATAGATAGATAGATAGATAGATAGATAGATAGATAGATAGATAGATAGATAGATAGATAGAACTCAATCCCCTTTTTCCCAGGACTCAAACAGACAAAACTCAGGTCAATTTGGATTTATTTTTTACAGGAGAGATTATATCTATCTAACGGTGTATTGCAACAGAGGGAACTCAATACATACGGTCCGATACGGTTCCATACTTTTTCCTGATTTCGTTGAGCATAGAAGCCTACGTGAGTTTGGAAATCATTCAAAGCTCTCAATATTATTTCATTTGAGATTTATTTTCTCGATGTGTATTGGAGTTTTTTTTATTATAGTCATTATCACGTTTATGTTATGTATACGAATCACAAAAGTAAACAAAGTGTCCTTTTTTTTCAGTTTTTATCATTTTCTTTGCTCTAAAATCAGGTGCGTTTTATACATGAAAATAAGCGCTTTTGCCCTGGAATTTCTCTGATTTTTTAATTGCGTCATATACTACCTAGCAATCTATATACAATGAAATACACACACACACACGCATATATATATATATTATATTAATTGATTTAAAATATGGTTTTATCGCTACACAGTGATAACCATGTTTCGAAAATGGAAGCCAAAGCCTTTGAATTCAATTTTGTTACCAAATTAAAGACATTAGTTCCATTTCCTCGTCAAGCGAATTTTGGAGTAACTTATTTTTTAAATCTACGGTTTTAAAGGTACGGCAAAGATTCATAATTGAGGGTTTCCAAGGATACCGAGAAATCCATTCATCTAGACAAGGGGTGGTAGGGTGTTCAATTTTTTAATTTTTATTGTATCAGTTAATAGTTACATTCGAAAGCGGGGTTATGTTTAGGGATGGGTAGAGATGTATTTTTCAACATATTCTGACATCCGCTAAATGTATGCCGTCTGGGTTTTTTTTGTAAAATTTTCTTTATATTTTTAACGATTCTTACGGTATTATTTCTATTTGTATACTTAAAGATTTTGTGGGGCTGTTTAGGTTAGAATATGTTTTAACTACATTTCTAAAAAAAATTTAACTTTTAATATTTAATATGTGGAACCCACTTTCAGCTTGTTGCTTTCCAGTAAATCTTCAAAAATTCAAATTCAATGTCAATTGTAATATTCTGTCTCCTTAATTGCTTTTCCTGTTGACCGCTTTCTTTAATAATGCTTTTTTTTTCTTGGAATCTTTCAAATTGAGTAACTCTTTGTGACTTTATCGCCTTTGTGACTTTATCACGTAGGCTGTTTCGGAAGTAGTGCCTCGTGTTTATTTTCACGGAAATCCAAAAGGATAATATTGCTGGGTAGAGGAGGTTTACAGCTACAAAACACTCATCTTCCGACATCCACCACCGCTTACTATGCATTTTCGCTAGCGATGAACGTGAACCTGCTTACAGTCCAAAATATGGGCACCGGCGGAGTTGACTCATTTTCTAGTCACATTACTGTCAGTTCTGCTTAAAAGCATTTCTCACCACTTCACTGTGCACGCCTAACTGTGCCCACATCCAAAGATGAATGTCAGAATGTGTCGTTTATCCGCATGGAAGAATTCAATGACACATCTCTGCTTTATACACACTTTCATGTCAGACGCCATTTTGCCAGACTACCAATCAGCTGCTCTTTGTAACAAGGCAAAAAACAAATATGATTTTTTCTTTTATTTGCACTATTTGCTTGCGTCTTTTCTTTTCTTTTCCTTTTTTTCTTTCTTTTTGAACGTGTTGAATATTTTGAAAAGTTCAAAATTTCACTTCATCAAACTTCCACAGGTTTAGTACACACACACACACACACACACACACACACACATATATATATATATATATATATATATATATTTTTGTCATCCACAGACAGACTGTTTCGCTGTTTCACAGCTCATCAGTGTGGCTAGACGTCCGGTTGCCTCTAGCTAGGATCGAAACCCGACTGAATTTGCAACTGAATATATATATATATATATATATATATATATATATATATATATATATATATATATATATATATATATATATATATATATATATATATATATATAAACGTAGACATTGAAGCCAACACCCAGTGGCAACAGTCTGTTTCATGCTTATACTCAATCGTCACGCCATAAGCATTAAACAGACTACCGCCGCTGGGGGTTGAATTCAGTGTTCACTTTTGTATTTATATTTACATACGCTCTGTCCCTGATATTGAGAAGCTTAAAAATAAACTAAAGGCTTAAAATATAAAATAAACTAAGGGCTCAGTGCCCAAATCGAAAGAACCTAGATATAATGTAACAATATGACCAAATTCTTTACTCTGAGACATAGATAGATAGATAGATAGATAGATAGATAGATAGATAGATAGATAGATAGATAGATATGCATATACGAGCTATGTTCAGAAAGTATCCAACCGTTTAATAGTATCGAAAAACAGCCTACTTCACGCAATAGTACTTCGCACACAGGACTCTCTCCATTCAATTTCTCCAATATTTGCAAAGTCCTCTTTCGGGATCGTGTTCTCCTTAATCTCCTCCACTGTGTTTCAATGAAGATTTAAATTTTAAGAAAAGCCAGAAGTCTTGCAGCGAGACAAATGTTCGGCTTTAGTTAGGCTGACATATATCTGGGTAAAGTAATGTTTTGCTCCTCCCCGCAAAAAAAGAAGAAATTTACCAGAGAGTGCATCACTTAGTCCATAATCTGATATAGTCAATAAATGATTTTAGGAATTAAACTATTGCATAATGTTTGGTCTATTACTAATACTCACCACTAAATTAAGTGAACCGAAGGAGATTATGTCTAAAAATAAATATATATTGTGCAAAATAAATGTCTTTATCGTAATAAGGCTACAGATATATTGATGCACCTACGTATATTCTACGTTAGAAGTAACCTCACTCATTCTTTACTGTATTTATCAATTCAGGCTTGAGGCATTCCCGTTGCTTTTTAGGTCTTACTGTATTCTTTTCTTTTGGGCTTAAGGCGTGAATTAGCCGACGTGATGCGAGGCAATCACACAGAAAAGACCTGTGAGTGGATCTACATGGTATTTAGAAGAAATTCTAGAATTGTAGCGGATTTATTAATCGGTTGTTTTCTGAGCCGGAACCCTGCGTAACCTCTGAGTAAAGCCCCTTCGTGCGGATCAGCGTAAGACGTCCTATCAGTTAATACATCACTTAAGACAACCTTATATTTAGAACTCCCAATCCACCTTGAAATAACCACCGCTATTTCGGTTTTAAGATTTGACGCGTTTTTATTAACCGATATCCCAGCAGTTTTATTTATTTATTTATTTATTTTAAATATTTTTATAGTTAAAGTGAAATTAGGGTGCATTTATTGTTATTTGTTTGTCTTTTATTTCCAGAAAGGGAAATTCGCTGTACAAACTGCAATAAAATATGTTTCGCTTATACCAAAGCTGAGACTCTTCATAAACGGTTTGTTAGATTCAGAAGCGGATGCAATAGTTTAATTCCAAAAATCAGTTATTTACTATATCAGATTATAGACTAAGTGATAAACTCTCTGGTAACCCTATTTAACCCTATACGTTATAGTTACTATTTCACTGTATTACACTGGAGACACTTCCTCTTATACATTATAGTTACAATTACATAATGTCATATTGGAACCACTTCATCCAATAGCTATTATTAGGTTGGTGCAAAAATAATGTCGTTTTTTGACGTTCAACTTCATGTGAGAAAACGACATTATTTTTGCACCAACCTAATATTACACTATATTAGAGCCATTTAACCCGATATGTCATAGTTACTATTACAATGTATTGCATTGGAAACACTTCCTGAAATTATGAAGCTACTTCAAAGATGGCAAAAAGTAGTGGAACTAAATAGTGTATATGTAGTTGAATAAATCTGTATTTTTAATCAATTCACCCAAGCAAGACGATAATGCCGCTAAAACTAAGACACAATGAGATAGTGGAAGTGAAAAAGAATTAAAAGACTTTAGAAGGAACCGGAAACTCAATTCTAAACAGGAAACAGGTGATAAACTTCTACGCTTGTTCAGAAAATTAGGGAAGAGTATGTGTGGGATGACAGGCGAAACTATTAGGTTGGTGCAAAAATAATGTCGTTTTCTCACAGGTAGTTGAACGTCAAAAAACGACATTATTTTTGCACCAACCTAATAAATCTTTTTGAGGAGGAAATAAATAAATAAAGAAAGAAATAAAGAAAGAATTAGTAAATAAAATTTCAAAGTTCAGAAGTATAGAGTTGAAGTGGGCTTTAGAAGGAACCGGAAACCAAATTCTAAACAGGAAACGTGGGATAAACATTGACTCCTGTTCAAAAGACCGGGGAGGTGTGAGAACCGGACGATAGGCGAACCTATCTACTCCTATTAAATCTGTGAACAAATGCCAAATGTTGTCTTTGGAATTCACTCAAAAAACGCTACGCGCTGATAAACGCGAAAATAGTACTTTAGTAAACGTTACTAAATGACGACAATAAAACAGAAGTCCTTATTGCTTCAAACACTGAAGCTACGATCCCTGCTGAAAGGCACCTTTTTTTAAAAACCTTCCATTGTCCGTGGCCAGTAGACATCAATTACATTGTTAAAAATACAAACATACTCAAACATGTATATCCACTAAATATAACGTTTATATTAATATATTTTTCTAAAGGATAAATGGATTTTGCTTTTTAATCTGACCTATTTTGATTCCATCAAACGTCATTTTTCGTGGTTATTTGCATTAGAATTGACGGTCCATTTTATTTTAAACACTATTTATTTCGTCTAGCAGCCTGCACACCCAAGAAAACTTATTAAAGTTTCGGCAGGAATTGAACCTTCATCCGCTTAACAGGAGAAATCACTGATTGATCCGGCGTGTTTTAACAACTCGGCTACAAAGAGATTCGCAATCAAACAGTATGGTTTAAAGACAAATAGAAACTTGGGTGACTGTGAAACTCCTCGAATCCCTCCTAGCTTATTCAATTATAGATAGACAACATCTTTCTATTTTTAAAAACCTTTCAGCACGCCCCTCTCATTGCTAAACAAGGTGAGATTGATGATGAGGGAGAGATGTTTGATATATATATATATATAAATTATTCATATATATATATATATATATATATATATATATATATATATATATATATGTGTGTGTGTGTGTGTGTGTGTGTGTGTGTGTGTGTGTGTGTGTGTATATATGAAGAAATATACTCTTAAGCTGTGCTATATTTATGGGATAAAGTGCTTAATATCAGAGATAGAGCGTGTGTAAATATAAAAGTGAACATTGAAGTCAACATTTAGAGGCGACAGGCTGTTTCATGCTAGACGCAATCGTCAGGCCACGACAATTGCGTCTAGCATAAAACACCCTGTCGCCTCTAAGTGTTGACTAAGTCGCCTCTAAGTGTTGACTTCAATGTTCACTTTTATATATATATATATATATATATATATATATATATATATATATATAAACAGAACAAACAGACAAAGCTCCCACTAGACAGACACAGGTACACAATTACAAATACGCATTACCATCCGATGCGCACTTAGAAACAAAAGAATCTTCCCAAAACGCACATACACATAGAATTTTTCACGGTTTTAATACATGTTACACGTATCTGAACAATGTGAACTGACCCAAACATAATCTAAAATACCATTGTTTTCTGTTTTTTTTTCTTTTTTCTCTCAGTCTCTGACGAACCGTTAATAAAAGTGAAACTTGTTAGATTGATATACGTTTCCTATTTGTTCTTTTATTTTATAAACTCATATATATATATATATATATATATATATATATATATATATATATTATATATATATATATATATATATATCTTAATTTGCCTGTCAGCTTGATACAGCGTGCTGTTTTTTAACCGCTGCTACTTGAATGTGTTAGTATCTGTTGTAATCGTCATGTATGCTCCTGCTCTCGTAGCGGTAGGCCACTGTCGAGAGTCTCTATTAAATACTAATGGACGAAATACAGCTACATTACATATATATATATATATATATATGTGTGTGTGTGTGTGTGTGTGTGTGTGTGTGTGTGTGTGTGTGTGTGTGTGTATTGCACGAACTAATAAATGATTATGTGGTAAATTGCAATGGAATCCTTTAATATATGTGTAGGCGTTTTATGTATATTCATGTACGTGCAGACAAATTAGCCTACTTATACCTATTCGTTTTGTCCAGAAATATATCCAATTTTACTGGAGATTCTGTAGTTCTGCGCGTTGAAACAGAGCTCGAAGAAAATGTCGAAGAAGTGATCTCGATTAATAATGGTTATCCGTTATTGAGACTCCTACATCGGCCTTAGCGAAAGTAAATGTGCTCGTGCGTGGTTTTATTGGTTTCGTCTTAACTGAAATTAATGCGTATTTTCTGCAATAGATTCAGGCCAAGTAATATAACGACGCCCTTCGGTTGCATTCTTTTGGTTTCACTACATCACCATCCCTCAAGTGATTACAGAACATCAATTCTTCGTGCATAGATTTCTTGATAATGTAATTAATCCAAATCCTCCTAGCGTCAGTTTAAACTAACGACTTCTTTTTTTTCCATTTATTTTTGGTAATTTTGTCTAAAGTTCATTTTTTTTAATTCCAGATGAAAATTTAGAAATGTTTCAACATATTCCAGTATAAATTTTACTTTCAAAAGTGATAATTTAAAGTTGTATCAGGTTGAGTCATAAATAATTTATGTTTCTGAGAACCGATTGTAATGGCTAATGTATCATCCTAACTAATTGTTTCTTAAATATATTATAACAGCTGATGAAAATGGGTTACATACGACAATTTTTAACGCAAAATAGTCTGGTTAACACTACTCAAATTTTTTTTTTAACAACTGCGGCCAAGGGAAGGTCCGTCTTACTTTATCCAAGAAGGAAGTAACCAAATTATCAACATTATCAGGTTTGTAATAATCATGCCCCACGCTTATTAATGGAAAAAATCCCTCCCCGGCTCTTATTCTACGTTACTGTATTTATTTATTTTCATAAAAACTTCCTAGAAAAAATCCAATTCTAAAAGGATTGTAATCGCAAAACGTCATTTAATTTACAATCTATTCAATTCTAAAATTTAATTCAAATCATAACAAATCAAAATAATATTTTAGTCATGTAACATGCCATCTTTGCTCGTTATTTTAAAAATAATTTAAAAGATATGACTGAGAAAATAACACTTGGAGAGAATGACGAATTAAACCTTGACATTATTTATGCTTTTTGCAGTCTCTTATTGCACACTATTTACATTATTCAGACTATTGTTCTCATCTTTATATTTATCACAACGTTTTGGCCGTTCTACGCTCCGGCCTTCTTCAAGTGGTTGGAATGTCGAACTGAACCCTTTATCTCGATCGCTGGGGTAGACTGTTCTAGTTCCACGTGCCATGTCTAATGGATGTCAGTTATCAGTTATCTCCTGTTAATTCTCATCTCCGCCGCCTTAAACAGGTATTGAACTCACACTCTTTGGGTCCTGTCACTGGATCTAACTAACATCCTTAAGGATACATGGCACAGTGGATAAAGGCGTTAGTTAAATGCAGTGACAGGACCCAAAGAGTGTGAGTTCAATACCTGGTTAAGGCAGTGGAGAACTTGGAGAGGGGAATTAACAAATAACTGATAACTAACATCCATTAGACATGGCACGTGGAACTAGTCTACCCCAGCGAGCGAAATAAAGGGTTCAGTTCTACATTCCAACCACTTGAAGAAGGCCGGAGCATACAACGGCCGAAACGTTGTGATAAATATGGCAACAACGATGAGGACAATAGTCCGAATAATGTAAATAGTGTACATAATACCTCATCTCAGAAATATAGACAGATGCTATTTATTGCAATATACAACAACGTATGATGATCCGTATAGAAAAGAATAACAAATGAAGGAATACGCTTTTAAGATTTACATTTCCTAGTTGTAAAAAAAGAAATAGGTTGATATAGAAGATGTCTGTTTGAACATAACATTTACATAAAAATTCCTTCATTCGAATTAACTAAATCCTAGAGTAATACAACCCCCTCCTCGGATTTTTCCAGCCCTTGCTTATTCCAACCCTGCTTCATATGGCCGACTTAGATTATCAATCCAGAAAGTATCTGACTTCTCATACCGTGCTTAATCGTTAGAAGAGTCCGGTTAGAACACAAATAGAATACTGCTACCATATCTGGACTGGAGCTGCTCAATTCTCACTTTCCTACTTTAGTAAAGTCCCAAATCGTTTACGTCATCTTGTTGCGGGGGAGGTCTATTTTCCACACTGAAGCCCCTTTCCAACGGACTCAACGTTGCAAGCCTGTCGCTATTTCCACGGCAAATGTTCAGATCAGCTTCATTCTTTAGCTCCACCAATACAAACAATTACAGATAGGACATTGCATACCACTTCCACGGTGTCGAATCAGTTACATTTTCCCCATTTTCTAAATCAGTGTTTCCCAAAGTGGTCCCCGACTATGCAGGCGGTGGAAAGACCTAGGGGCGGTGAGGAAAAAGTGGGCAGCCAGTGGGTGGCATCGGTACCATAACATACACCACCCACAGTGTATCTGAAGTGTATCTTGCATGTAACTTTACAGTGTATCATATTTATATAACATTTTATGGGTAATACTAAGATACTCATTTGGCATGTAATACTAGTACAAAATATCCAATCATTGGTTGGCTATATATGTAGGGCGTTATGGTTGTGTCTAAACATTTGGGGCGTTAGGGTTATGTCTATAGATTGGGGGCGTTAGGGTTACGTTTTGTTACGCAAAGAGTCGGCAACCCCCAAAAGAACCACTGTCAGACAGCTTTTTTTTTACATGAACCGCTGCTTTGTGGAACAGGACTCCGCGTTGGTGTTTTCCTGGACACTTTAATCTTGACCTCTTCAAGTCATGGTTCAATCGTCATCTTTCCTATTTATCCTCATAGTCACTTACTATCTTCCGTTTATATCATATATCTCATTCAGCGTTTCCATTTTGATGGCAAATCTCTACCTTGAGTGACTTTCTAGCCTTGGATTGAGTGAAATTAATTTAAAAAAACATATATTCCAATTCCAGCATTTTTTTCAAGACCCGAGAGTAGTATTGTGACATTGCAGGTAACTGACATAGTGGGAGTGGTCAGATTTGCTGATAGCAATACCGGTAGCGACAAATGACGATGATGGGGGTTCGGGCGGTAATTATAACAACGGGGGTGACGGTATCAGAGTTCGTCGGCAGAGGGTGTCAGCAGTGCCTCATATGTGTATCGAGTCTCACCTCAGTGACCTATAAACATAACTTGATGTGTCGCTTAATTGCTGGGTGGTGTTCACCGGGACATTTGCCGAACGGGCACTCGGCCCCCAATTATCTCTGCCTCGCAATGTCGAGCGGCCTTTTTGTTCGCGATGTGAATTTCCAAAAAAGACTAGCTTGAATTCCAGATAATCGCTCGGCTGAGCTTTCTGTTTGGATAAAAATAAGGTAGGGTTACTCATCGCGCTATATACTTACATACATAAATACCTGTTTACATACATCCCGGTCAGCCTTCATTCGCATTATTTGTTTAATACCAACGCACGCAGTTACACAAATGCTTACTCGCACACACAAATATACATTTATGTAGGCCCCTCCAAAATATTCGCTATAAAAGGATATATGATGAAAAAAAAATGACCAAAGTAAAAATAAAATTTTATTGTCAAAATCTTTTTTTGCCAGAAGAAGAAAGATTAAAGGATTTATTTATGTAAAAATTATTTTTCTATTCTTCATAGACACCGAAAATTTTAATTATAAACTTTCATTTTTTACTTCAAAACGGGATATTGAATTTTTACGGATAATTTGAGCGCTTTTTTTTCGATGAAAATCACATTGATTTCAAACTTCTTTCAAAAATCAAATAATTGTTTAATTGTAATAAAATTTTCAGGACTTATTCAGAAATAATGCAAATTGAAAGGTTTCTTTTTTTTTTAGAAAATCTTTGTGAAAATCTTTTAAAATCTGTTAAGCACATACCCACCCTATTTAATTTTTATGAAATGTCGAAAAATTGTTTTTTTTTTCTATTGCTTAATGCTAATTGGTTATAAGGACAAGTTCACGGAGAAATTAAATCATCAAATTTTGGGGTCAAACAGGATCGCAAATCGTAAATGTAAGAAAACTAAATCATTATTTAATTAGAAAAGCTTTTAATTATTTTTATAAATAAAATATATTATGAAGATTGTTGTCCTAAAAATCACCAAATTCTCGAACCAGTGCTTTAATCTAATAGGGTTTGTTCTGCGGGTCAATTCTGAATGAAAGAAAGAAAAGTGACAGCAAAGCTTCAATCGCAGTAGCAGCGGCAGTAAAAAGTTAAGCTACTGTGAGTGCAATCAAGCATGGCAAACACTACAGCAGTCGTCTTCTGCTAGGTTAGGTTTTCGGCTCCAAGCTCTCCACTCAAGAGTTTCACACGTAGATTAAGCCGTTGGTTCGTGAATTTAATGACAGTAATTACGAGTTCAAATCCTGGGTCCGATAGTGTTTACTCGAACTCAGGGGAATAACTAAACATTACTAAATAAGAACTAGAAAAATATCCCTGGTCATGGACAGTGGAACAAGAACACTGTATCTCCGTAAATTAAATAAAGGGTTCAGTTTGAAATTCCCTGAAGGTTACTTGAATTGCCAATACGCGGGTGAAAGCCGGAGGGTAAAATTGCCGAAATGTTGTGATAACAACAACTAAAATAGGGACAACAGTCCGCATGTAAATATTGTAAATAAGCATAACTCCTCATTCAAAAAAATTCAAATAGAAATTAATAATAATTGTAATCATATATAAAATTCTATACCTTTTAAAATTCTGTAATAATTTGTAGAGGCCAACTGATATTGTTATTAAATTAAAACTGTGTTTACTAATATTAACTGGAAAATCAAAATAACACCGGTAATTTTAAAAAACTATTTTGATTTGTGTGCGTCTATAAACGCGTCGAATTTTGTAAATATGACCTTCTATAAACGAAATTATCAGAAAATAAGAGAGGGACCTATAATAAATTTAAAATTTATTGGTCATTTTTTTTATATTTTCTCAACAAACGTGAGACTATAAAACCAAAATACCTAAAATTCCATAAAATATTTAATTACTCAAATACTTTCTTAATTGTTTCCTATTACTGGAAAGTTTTAAAATACCAAAGCTAACATACTGTATTCGTCAATACTTTTCAAATACTTTTCTACCATGTTTTAAGTTAAAGAAAGTAATATTTGTTTCAAAATCAGATTAATTAAATTTTAAATTAACTAATTTTCCTCAAATAACGTTTCAGAAAAAGTACATTTTACTTTTGAAAGATTTTTAAAAGATTTTCTTCTTTTTTTTTTTGTGTGGTGTCAAATTTGTCAAAAACCAAAGGAGCATCAAGTACAAATGTGCTGAGGGAATGGCTCTATACTCCATGGCAATAGGAAAAGGAAGAATATATTTAAAAATTATTTATCAGTATCATTAAAAGTCGTTGTACGGTTTACCTGAACAATGACTATAAAAATATTTCAATATGGCCAAAAACACGAGCTTTTAAAACGATAACTCATAAAAAATTTTATTATCACAAACCAAATAATAACCGGAATTTCTACTGTAGAAAGGGTGAGATTAGTTTGGCAAAAGGTCACGATATTGGAACACTTGTAACGGTTGAAGTCGGATTGCTCGCAATCGATCTAAGCTAGGCACTATATCTCAAGTTGATATATAGACTTATTTTAAAAAAAAGATCATTTTACTCGTATTTTTTTCTTGAAAGATGAAGGTTTTAGTATTCGGTGAGAATAATGTTCTGAAATAGAAAGTTGCGATTCTTCGATCGGTAATCTCCGTTATCCACTGAACGGAAATGTTCCGTGTCAGGAAGGACGATCAACGGAAAATCAGATTTCATTTTTTTTTTTCGCGAATGTTATTCGATTACAAATGCAATATTAAACTTTTTTTTTCTGGTTGAGTTGAAAGGTGAAAGAAAAAAAAAGAGAAAGAAATTGAATAATCAACAACAACCACGGCTGCTTGGGCATTTTTGATGAGTCGGGTACAGAATCAGTTACCGAGGATTGATCAATCGATTTCTTCTGAGACTTTCGATTACGTCTTAGGAAAGAAATTGAAGGAATGAAATTTGCTCAAAGTAACACCTTGCTTGTTTTATTCCAAGCATTAAATGTGTTGGCGTTTAACAAAAAAAAAAAAAAAAATTTTCTGCACCATTTTTTGCTATTATTATTTCTTTTTTTTTTTGACTGTATTTTCAGATTAGATTGTAAAAAAACAAAAGAAAATTAAGATACACTGTTATCTGAACATTTTCCTTGATAAAAGAATCGATCAGTAATTCAATTCTCTATCGATTTTGTGAGTCTGATGTAATAAAAGTTTGAAGCAGGTGCACACATTCATAGCAGTTTTAGGATTTTATTATATATATATATATATATACACATATATATATATATATGTGTGTGTATAAGAGAGAGAGAGAGAGAGAGAGAGAGTGTGTGTGTGTGTGTGTGTGTGTGTGTGTGTGTGTGTGCGTGCGTGCGTGCGCGTGCGCGTGCAATTTTTATATATTTTTTGTATTCTTTTTCCGGTAACTCCTAATTCAAAACCCGAATCCTCGACACATAATAATTCACACTAATTCGACTGGATAGTTCCACTCAACAGTTACTCAATAATCACAGCAGTCAGCTGCTATTTATACACCTGGCGGAAAAAAATATATTCATAAGTCCAGAGTGTCACGCTCGAAACTCGGTGTCGGTTGTTATTCATTTTCTCATGTAACAATACCTAAAAAAAAAAACCATAACTTCACCTTGAAAGTATAAAATTATGTACAAAATATCTGTAGTTAAAGGCATTAAATTACTTAGAAAATATTTATATTTCGGCATTAAATAAGCCATTGAGTGCCGCTAAACAAAATCAAGCAAACAAACAACAAATGGAAATATATAATTTAAATGGATAATGGACCACGCAAAATTTAACTAAATTTGAATAAAATATTCTGTTATTTTAATTTCTTTTTATATTGTAAAATATAGAAAATGAAATTAAATAAAAATCTATGCATGATAAATGATGTCGCGTAAATAACATGATTTTTATGCGTGACTTTCCAACATAGAATCATCGCATGTCTGCTCACTGTGTTAGAATAACGGAGCGCTGATTTCGCAACTAAAATTCAATAATCTTTAAACGTTACTCAATCGTAATTCTCTCTTATCGATTTTCAAGAAATAAATTTTCAAAGCCTAGAAGAAAAGTTTAAAAATGTATCTTTTTTAAAATTTAATTATTCAGTTTTTAAACTTCGAAGCAAACCTATATATAAATATATTTTATTGTTGTTTTGGTTTGTTAAAAATGCTGAGATATGCGATCGGCCATTTTATATTAGATGTAAGAATAAATTTCTGGAACACTTGTTTTTGAAAACTAGAAGCTGAATACAAAACATTTATTTTCTTCCTTGAATAAAGAAATTCTTAATATTTTGGCACACATCTCACATTAAAAATCTGTACTACAAAAACTCTTGCATATGGCGGGAGACTCACGGCTTTTGGTTCAATTTATCGTCTCCTCTACTTTCGCACGGGGTTATTTCATTATCAATCTCTTGAGTGTTATTTTTTAAAACGATCGAAAATAATTGCGGGAAAAGCTATTTTAAGTAATCTGGGAAAACTAAAACGAAAAATGTTCTCTTCATTGGCAACCATGGTAATATCAAGTGGTGCCACGGATGATGGGATTCTCCCAACTAAGAAATTCAGAAACTTGACAGGTCTGATAATATTAAGATCTGGTTTATTAAAATTAAAATATTAAAAAATAATATTATGACTGAAGTTAACTTTCAACGGGTCATTACTGGTTTGACTTAAAGCGTAAAGCTTATGTTAATATAATTGTAAAGATTTTAATGTTTTACATGTTTTAATTAGCATATTTTAATTATTTTGCAAAGTTATAAAATTTGTAAACATAAATATGGCGTAAAAATATCTGTAGAATTCTTTCTTTCATCTTGTGTAAATTGCAGCTTTATAATTTTATTTTTTCTTATTTTGCTTAGGGAAGTTTTGCATTTATATATCTATTTATTAGTAAAAGTGGAAGCGAACCCAGAAAAAGGCGGATTTTTTTTTATTCTCTTCCTCCTGAGTAAATTTTCAATGTTCTTATCATACATCAGATAGAGACACCACCAATTGGTTTTTGTCGATCCGACTACTTGGTGTTAACATGGATATCGAGAAAGTGGTTGATTGTAACTGTAATGTTTCGGTTTTATCAATTTCTCTTATCGTGAAAGAAAGAAAGAAAGAAAGAAAGAAAGAAAGGTTAAGCTTTTTTTATGAGCCGGATAGAGAATCATTTACAATGGTGTCGATTGGTCAACTGATTTTTTTAAATTATTTCGCTTCTATCTCAAGAAGATATTTAAGGAATTAAATTCTTTCAGCCCAATAATATCGACCGTCAAATCAGATATTAATTATAAAAATTAAAATCCTTTATTAATTATAGTTTTCTAAAATAAATTTTTATTAATTATAGGTTCATGCACTATTCTAATAGTTTCTTTTCTCGCACTTCTCGCTTGTGGAACTCTCTCCCGGTTTCTTGCTTCCCTGCCACCTACAATTTTCAAAAATTTAAATGCAGCGCCAATCGCCATCTTTTGTCTTTCCGAACCATTCTTTTTTTATTGACCTTTATCCTCACTAAAGCCTTCTCTTTCTCACTCCCAATAATCCCTTGCGTCTTAGTAGCATTAGCGCCTTGCTTGGAGTGAAATGATTAGAAAATAACGAATTTATTTTATTAAACTATAGTTATAACATTATAATTATAGATTTATAAAAACCGGTATTAATTATAGGTTTTTAACCTGTATTCAATTATAAGTTTCTGAAAAGAATTGGTATTAATTATAAGTTTTAAAAAAACTATGATATTAATAAAAGGTTTAAAAATCCGGTATTAATTATAATTATATAAAAATCCAGTAGCCATTATACTTATAACCCATAAATGTCAACCCCTTAAAAATATAACATTGTGCATTAATGGGTTTAATTATCATTTTTCTCTTAAGCATCAGCATTTTCGAAAAAGTAAGATTTTTATCATTCATTTATAATTGTTCTTATAAATATTGTTGCCTGTTGTTTAAACGGAGATGTTGACATATCTCCATCTTTAAATTTTCTAATCTGATCGCCCTGTAAACATGGATGATTATACTAATCTACAAAGAAGTGGGTGCGAAAATATTTTCTATTCTTCCTCGCAGGAATATCTGGACTATTCCTGGCTCAGAATAAAGCAGAGCAGGGTTGTTAAACATCCACAAAATAAAATAAAATCTCGACCGGAACCAGAAAACGAAGAACTTGGTAGGGAGTCACTGTATTTTTGCTCCTTCGCTGTGGTAGTTAATTTAATATTACAATTACGAAAGAGTGGTGCCACCTGTTACAAGATGCAATTATGTTATGACAACTGAAGGCCGGCTGTGCTGAACATCTGTTTACACCGGAACCGGAAAACCCCAGAATTTCGGGGCCAGAAGTAACGACATAAAGGGACACAAATTCATCAGGCCAATAAGGCCAAGACACCAGGAAGCCGACCAATAAACTCATTACCCCGGGATATCACTTAATTAGCCTGTTAGCTACGGGAAATAATAAAATAAACAGCAAGGAAGGGGACTTCTTTGAGGATGAGAAAGTTGTGTCTTTTTCACTGGCTGTGTTTGAGGCCAGACAAAGAGTCACACTTCTGCATGAGATTTTCCTACTTTTTTTTATTAAGTCTACCATTCGTCCATGCTTAGAATATTGCTGCATATATGGACCAGTGCTCCTGTTATATATCTAGATAAAAACCCAAAGGAGAATAAGCAATAGTACTGATCTGGCGTCTCGACTTCAATCTCTTTCAGAATGTTGACTCCCTGTGCCTTTTCTATGGTTGCCTATCATAATCCCGAATCTTAAAATCCCAAATGTTAAAATCCTGAAATTTAAAATCCCGAAATTTGAAATCCTGAATTTATATGATCCCGTAAGATCGGAATCCCGAAATTTAAAATCCTGAAAGATCAGAATCCCTAAAAATAGTTTTTTAGGAGAAATTGAAAAAAAAAATATATATCTTTATTTCTAAACATTTACAAAATGGCGTTTAGTGTTTACACATTTGAATAATTCATTAAATTGAGTGTCTATTGAGCCTCATATTGGGCGAACATTAGTGGGGAAAAAATTGTTAATGACTTAATGTCTATAATATTTAAATGTTTTCCCTTATTGCGGATAGCGTAACGGAATTTGAATTCGACTCGTCGATTCATAATTCTGCGCTGATGACCGTCACATTAGCCGCATATCCTGGTTATAGTAATAGAAAAGAGAAAAATGGGAGATATAACAAATATTAATAAATAAAGAGTGTATTTTCCAGTTAATAAAAAAAAACATGCGTTTAAAAATTGCTGAATTTCCGGGAATTATTTTCACATAAATTTACATATTCTTCTCTTCTTCTTCTTCTTCTTCTTCTTCTTCTTCTTCTTCTTCTCTTCTTCTTCTTCTTCTTCTTCTTCTTCTTCTTCTTCTTCTTCTTCTTCTTCTTCTTCTTCTTCTTCTTCTTCTTCTTCTTCTTCTTCTTCTTCTTCTTCTTCTTCTTCTTCTTCTTCTTCTTCTTCTTCTTCTTCTTTCTTCTTCTTCTCTTCTTCTTCTTCTTTTCTTTCTTCTTCTTCTTCTTCTTCTTCTTCTTCTTCTTCTTCTTCTTCTTCTCTTCTTCTTCTTCTTCTTCTTTCTTTTCTTCTTCTTCTTCTTCTTCTTCTTCTTCTTCTTCTTCTTCTTCTTCTTCTTCTTCTTCTTCTTCTTCTTCTTCTTCTTTCTTCTTCTTCTTCTTCTTCTTCTTCTTCTTCTTTCTTCTTCTTCTTCTTCTTCTTTCTTCTCTTTCTTCTTCTTCTTCTCTCTTCTTCTTCTACTTCTTTCTTTCTTCTTCTTCTTCTTCTTCTTCTTCTTCTTCTTCTTCTTCTTCTTCTTCTTCTTCTTCTTCTTCTTCTTCTTCTTCTTCTTCTTCTTCTTCTTCTTCTTCTTCTTCTCTTTCTTCTTCTTTCTTCTTCTTCTTCTTCTTCTTCTTCTTCTTCTTCTTCTTCTTCTTCTTCTTCTTCTTCTTCTTCTTCTTCTTCTTCTTCTTCTTCTTCTTCTTCTTCCTTCTTTCTTCTTCTTCTTCTTCTTCTTCTTCTTCTTCTTCTTCTTCTTCTTCTTCTTCTTCTTCTTCTTCTTCTTCTTCTTCTTCTCTTCTTCTTCTTCTTCTTCTTCTTTCTTCTTCTTCTTCTTCTTCTTCTTCTTCTTCTTCTTCTTCTTCTTCTTCTTCTTTTCTTCTTCTTCTTCTTCTTCTTCTTCTTCTTCTTCTTCTTCTTCTTCTTCTTCTTCTTCTTTCTTCTTCTTCTTCTTCTTCTTCTTCTTCTTCTTCTTCTTCTTCTTCTTCTTCTTCTTCTTCTTCTTCTTCTTCTTCTTCTTCTTCTTCTTCTTCTTCTTCTTCTTCTTCTTCTTCTTCTTCTTCTTCTTCTTCTTCTTCTTCTTCTTCTTCTTCTTCTTCTCTTCTTCTTCTTCTTCTTCCTCTTCTTCTTCTTCTTCTTCCTCTTCTTCTTCTTCTTCCTCTTCTTCTTCTTCTTCTTCTTCTTCTTCTTTCTTCTTCTTCTTCTTCTCTTCTTCTTCTTCTTCTTCCACTTCTTCTTCTTCTTCTTCTTCTTCTTCTTCTTCTTCTTCTTCTTCTTTGTACCATGTCCCTCCATGGCACTGGCGATCAAGGCCCTCCACAACTTACTATCATTTGTAGCGCTTAGTAAGTTTTGTCCCAATCCCTGTTCTGTCATTCATTGACACAAGCTAATTATGTAGTAGATTATTTGTTGCTTAACTCTGTCTCTCTTGCCTTCAATACGCTCTGCGAATGTTAAATTCTCCAAGTCATCTCTCCTCATTATGTGTCCAAGATGTCCAAGTCTCTTTCTGATTCTACGTATAAGTGTCATTTTTAAAATTTTCCTTACAATTTCCTCGTTACTCAGCTGTTCTCTCCATGGTATTCTCAGCATCCTTCTGTAGAATTAAATCTCTGTTTCCTAAAGTCTCATCTTCATCTGTGAAGAGACTGTCTAGCATCCACTGCCATATAGGAGCACCGATATAATATGACTGTTTAGAATTATCTTCTTTGTTTATAACAAAATATCTGTTCCTTAATACTTTGCTTAGCTTTTGGAAGGCATCTTTCGCTATTCAAATTCGCCTTCGGATTTCGGTGTCATATTTTCCGTCCTCTGCTGGAACACTTCCCCTATATTTAAATTGTTTTACTTGCTTGATTTTGGTATCTCCGTTTTGTAGTTTTATTAATAAAGCAACATGTGTATTTTCCAAATTATTTTCTGATGGTCATTATTTCATATCTTTTTATATTCATCTTCTATATGCCGTGTACCTTCAGGAGGTCAGCGATCATGACTCTCCACAACTCCCTACCTTTGTAACTGTAGTCTCATTACTATCCCTGCCTCTTTATGTTCTGTCATCCATTTACACAAACTTGTTAGGTATGTTACTAGCTGTTTCTCTATTTCTAGCTGGCCTTCAATGTGTCCTGTGAGTACCATGTCCCTCCATGGCACTGGCGATCAAGGCCCTCCACAACTTACTATCATTTGTAGCGCTTAGTAAGTTTTGTCCCAATCCCTGTTCTGTCATTCATTGACACAAGCTAATTATGTAGATTATTTGTTGCTTAACTCTGTCTCTCTTGCCTTCAATACGCTCTGCGAATGTTAAATTCTCCAAGTCATCTCTCCTCATTATGTGTCCAAGATGTCCAAGTCTCTTTCTGATTCTACGTATAAGTGTCATTTTTAAAATTTTCCTTACAATTTCCTCGTTACTCAGCTGTTCTCTCCATGGTATTCTCAGCATCCTTCTGTAGAATTAAATCTCTGTTTCCTAAAGTCTCATCTTCATCTGTGAAGAGACTGTCTAGCATCCACTGCCATATAGGAGCACCGATATAATATGACTGTTTAGAATTATCTTCTTTGTTTATAACAAAATATCTGTTCCTTAATACTTTGCTTAGCTTTTGGAAGACATCTTTCGCTATTCAAATTCGCCTTCGGATTTCGGTGTCATATTTTCCGTCCTCTGCTGGAACACTTCCCCTATATTTAAATTGTTTTACTTGCTTGATTTTGGTATCTCCGTTTTGTAGTTTTATTAATAAAGCAACATGTGTATTTTCCAAATTATTTTCTGATGGTCATTATTTCATATCTTTTTATATTCATCTTCTATATGCCGTGTACCTTCAGGAGGTCAGCGATCATGACTCTCCACAACTCCCTACCTTTGTAACTGTAGTCTCATTACTATCCCTGCCTCTTTATGTTCTGTCATCCATTTACACAAACTTGTTAGGTATGTTACTAGCTGTTTCTCTATTTCTAGCTGGCCTTCAATGTGTCCTGTGAGTGTCAAATTCTCCAAAGCCTCTTTCTTCTCTGTGTTCCAGAAACTTCAACTGCCTACTTCTGATCCTAAGTACAAGTTTTCTTTTCGTTTCTAATTTTCTTAAAACTTCTTCGTTGGTTACATGCACCCCCTATGGTATTCTCAGCATCATTATGTAGGACCACATCTCCGTTGTCTCAAGAGTCCTCTTCATCTGTGAGGAAATTAACCAGCATTCACTGTTTTTTTTGGGGGGGGGGTTCCAACACTAATCTTCATGTTTTGATTTGTTTATTAATATTCTGCTTAGTTTCTCAAAGGCATCTTTCACTATACCAATACGTCTTCAGATTTCTGTATTACATTTGCCATCATTTGTTATAACATTTGCCAGATAGTTAAACAATCTTTACGCGCTTTATTTTGACGTCTCCAAATTATAGCTCGTATCTTGGACTTCCCCTCTAGGTAATGGCCATACATACTATCTTTTTACAATTGATGTTCTTCTCGTATATCATTATATACGTTAACGATATTATTATATCTGTCTATATTTCTTAGATGAGGTATTATGTACACTGTTTACATTATTCGAACTATTGTCCTCATCTTTGTCGCCAGATTTATTACAAGGTTTCGGCCTTCTTCAGGTGGTTGTAATATCGAACTGAATTAACAGAAGATAACTGACAACTGACACCCATTAAACATTGCACGTGGAACTAGAACAGACTTCCCCAGTGAGCGAAATAAAGGGTTCAGTTCGACATTCCAACCACCTGAAGAAGACCGGAGCGTACAACGACCGAAACGTTGTAATAAATATGGCGACAAAGATGAGGACAATAACCCGAATAATGTAAATAGTGTAGATAATATTATAGTAGTGCAATAATTTAAATACACAAAGACTTAAGTAATATAGAGCTTGGAATGGGAAGTAGCATGGCCGGGGTCATCAAAGCGGTAGCATAATTCTTAGGGGCATTAGGGGGATAAAATTTTCAAAAGAAAAAATTAAATAATAATTATCAGAAAAAGAAATCGGCTTATTATGGTAGCTGTGGCAAAGTCTCGTATATCAACTCGATAAGCTTTTGCAGTGTCATCCTGGAAACATTGTCTTGGGGTAGAATTGGACCTTGTCAATTAACCAGTGCCGGTCGAATTTTGCTCAACTAAATCTGCATTTCATCTAGCTGCTGGCAGCATACTTCAACAGTGATTCTCTGGTTAGATTCCTGAAAGCTGTAATAGTTATCGCTAATGCTGGCCACCAGACAGTCACCATGATTTTCCGTTTGTGCAATTTCAGATTTGGATAGTGTTTGTGTGCTTCGTCATAATCAAGACATTGAGCCGACTGGTTACGATTTTCATAAAGGGTCTATTTCTCATCACAAGTCACTATTCGATCAAGAAATGAATCATTCGAATTTCGAATATGCAGCATCGAACACACTTCATGACGTCAAATGTTTTTACTTTCACTGTATTCATGTAGAACGCATTTATTGAGATTCTCCACCCTACCAATTTTCTCGAGATGGTCCGATATTTTTGAACTGCTGACACCCATAATCTGAGACATTTATCTGGACATTGATTTTGTTCGACTATTGTTTTCAGATGTTGATTCTCAATTGCAGAAAGACTTCCTCCACTACCTTGATCAAGACTTGTATCCCTACTGCGGAACTTCAGAAACCAGCGCCACACTATCCAATCACAAGTGGTTCCTTCACTTCATGTTCTGTCAATATTGGTAGCAGTTTGTAAAGCATCATGACCATGCTTTAACTCATGCAAAAGAGTAAACGCATCTCTTCTTTTTATGTTCAAGATTAGGGGTATATAATCTTTTAAGTTAAATTAAGAAAGAGATTGATATAAAATTAACAAAGAGGGAGGCTTTAATAATTAAACACGAGTAATATATTTTTGTGAAAATAATGATATGTTAGAACACAAACGGTTTATTTTAAAATCGGACATTATTTTCCGAACATCCCAACAAAAAACGGCAGGGTAATAGGCGGAGGAAGTGGTCGGCTGATTGGTAACAAACGCAGTAGAAAAATATTAGACAGAAAGAAGATAGAGAGATGTGATATCGATGTTTACTGGAAGAGAATGTCAGAGATTAGCACAGTCACCGTTGTCACGGAAGGGGATGGAAAAACTTTTGTCACGCAGTGGATTTACTAGATGATGATGATGATCGTTTGTATGCCACTAGTCCGTTATATGAGTTATGCATGAAAAAGGTTTTACTCTATATTGTTTGTATGAGTTTACGCTATCTTGTTCATTATGTCGCCTGCCGTTGGGTGATGATCTGCAAGGTCGACTCGTCAGATCATTTGCTAAGTCGTATTCTTTATGATGAACTTCTTTGCTCTTGAAGCACGGGAAACCTTTTAACTTGCGCTGTGGCTGACCTCCAGCTAGTGGTAAAGGCAGGGCTTAATTCCAAGTGAAAATTCATAATTTTAAACGCTAATTACAAACGCTTGTTAAGTAAATAATTTCCATTTCGAACACTAACTTTCCAAGCCTTCCCCATTTAAGTTTGTTCTGTACTAAGCTAAACTTGTTAAAAAGTACATTGTTTTGTTTTGTTTTTGTTTTTGTTTTGTTGTACCATTTTTTATTTTACGTTTATTTTATTTTTTTTTACATCACAACGTACCAGAAAACGGTTTTAAAATGATACTATATATTGCTTGGAGGTAAACAATTGTAATGCTAAGAAGAAATGTAGACGCCTTTATTTTTATTTATTCTTTTTTTAATATGAAGAGAACATTAGTAAAATGATACAAACGGATGTAAGCAAAGATTCGAGCCTCTACAAGCAGAATATCTGCTAGCTGGCAGACACAGCAAATAGGCAGCATTTTATTTCGGCATTTCTTATACATGTCATCTTTGTATTTTGTATCATTAATTTTATTTTTAATGGCCGGATACCATAATAAATGATTAACACAGTTACAGAGATATTACAATTCTGACTGCTATGTTCCTGCGCATAAAAAAATGATCTATTACGACCATTCCTAACTGACGCCAGTGCTTCCCTTTAAACCTGAGATAGATAGACGTTGAGTGACAGATGCGTCATTTATGGAACAGGAAATTCTCAAAAGAGGTCAAAGTCAGGAAGATTTGTCTGAATTTCATCACCGGTGGAACTGTTTTTGAATTCATTTTATGAATTCATATACAAGTAGATTGTTCTTCAATAAAATTGCGGTGACGACATTGTTAAATATTACATATATATGTATATTTATAATAGTGTTCACTCTATACAATGCCCAAGTGCCACTCATGGTAGATGGTTACTGAAGGAGGTTGTTCTATCAGCAGGAAGCGTAAGATTGATGTAGTCAAAAAAGTAAGTGTTCAACAATAGGCCGGTTCGTCTTTAGTCTTTACAAAAAGTTTCCTAGTATTTTTTGCACACACTTAATATATGTGTGTGTGTATGTGTGTGTGTGTTTGTGTGTGTATGTGTGTGTGTGTGTGTGTGTGTGTGTGTGTGTGTGTGTGTGTGTGTGTGTGTGTGTAAAAACGGAAATAATCGAATATCTTGTATTTAGATACTTTTTGCTAAGACAAAGTGGAAAAATTCAAAAGCTCATTTACATTTTTTTAATTAAATTTAAAATTTCGGTGTCCCATCTCCTTCATGTGCATGTGTAATCACATCAACATAAACATCGCTTTAATCCTGTGAACTCTTAAAGAACGTCACACGAATTTTACTTTTTTCACTTTTGTTTTGTTTCGTTTTTGTTTTGTTGTACCATTTTTTGTTTTAAGTTTATATTATTTTTAAAATCACAACGTACCAGAAAACGGTTTAAAAATGATGCAATATATTGCTTGGAGGTAAGCAATTGTAATGCCAAGAAATTGTTCTTGATATATAAAATTTATATATCGCTTTCCCATACCTTTTCCTGTATAATTTGTCTTTTATTTCCATTGATCCTATTTCTTTTCTGACGAGAAAGCTACAACACTTTAAACATTTCCTTCGGCCATATTCGGTCTAATTTTATAAATGGCCTTTCATTGAGTCTCTTCTCAACCAAAGAAAAAAAATACAAAATGGCTGCCGTATCTTTTACTTTATTTCTGGTGCAACCCTGTGATTTCTCTATTTTCTCATTATCCTTTCTCGAAATTTGATTTAAGATGTTTTGCTAAAAGTGTAATTGGCTGCGTAAATTACAAGATGTATACGATATTTAGTGCGTTGAGCTGGAGTTTTAGGTAATTTGACGAAATGTACCAGCCATTTTGGACGTTATGACCGCAAAAGAAATGATGGACGTGGTTGTTATTCGGAGATAGAAATCAGTAAAAATATACAAAGCTCCAAATTCGTTTACCGTTATAACCTTTGAAGTTATCAGTTTGTTTGTTTTTTAACTATATGCTACACACTTAAGCAAATAAGTTTCTGGACGAATTTCCTCTCGTTAAAAGCTTTCATCAAACTTATTTGTTTTCTCAAGAATTACGCGCTAAAAAATATTTCGGATATTGTTTGGTGTATCTCAAAATGAACAACGCACTAAAAACTGTAAATAGAAGCAATAATTTTGAAACTTTCACACTACTGTTTCAATAGATTTCTTACATAGGAGTTGATTTAAATCTAATGGTTGATGTCAGGTCCAATTTGACGTTTTTTCGCGTTTACGGCTAAAAAGTTTAATTCTCTTATTTATGGTTCTTGGGTCGGTAATCTTGGAATTATATACATTTCAACGTTCTGTCTGTTGTAAGCAGTATTTCTTTTCATTTAATTTGACTTCTACGATAATAATTGGAGAAATCTTCGTCGTAATTTCCACACAGATCTTTGTGGGATAATGTCTTATATATTTAAGAGAACAGTGAAGTATATTGACCGAAATTTTGGATTATTTCTCAAGAAGAAAAATACGTGATTCTAGATTCGAATCAGCAGCATCAGTAGCTGTTGCGAATCTGCTCCTACACAAAGATATTTCTCAATTGCTTCAATGACAACCAAGACTGTATCTACCATTTCTTTACAACAAATCCCACTAGCTTATTTCACCATCTTCAGTATGGTCTTTTCATTCAGCGTTTATTATCAACCAACCTTTTACGCCTTCCGTTATCCTTACTTTTTGCTATGTATCTCGTAGACTTTTGTGGTTTAATAATTTCTATGCTATCTCTTATCTTGAGCCCTTCCTGGAATTATGTTAACGCCTTTCACTCTCTTAGTTTTATCACTAGAATTGCTTTTTCCAGTGTGCTTTCAGGCGAGCCATGCGATATTATGGGTGCGAAAAGAGGGTGGAACTCTGATATGAATTACTGTTAAGCAATCCATCACACTTCGTTTAATGCGACCTTGCGCCACCCCTAGACATATACCCACTAGAAATCTTTGGAAAACTAGACGCTAAATTTCTCTTTGACATTCTATAACCTTCATTAGTCTTCCATTCGTTGATTTTATTAACCTTTCCACTTTTACGATATTAACAGTAGATTTTATTACTTCTCGAATATCTTCTTTCCTTTAATATTGTTTTATTTTCTTATATACATCTCTTTTAATAATGGGCCATACATTTTCTATTGAATTAATATCTGGAGAAGCTAAAGCTTAATTTAATGTTTTTGTAATCTTTTTGTTTTTGGCAATGTGGACAATAATCAGCTTTCTAAAGTGCATTGTATAACATGATTATACGCTTTAAACAGGCATTAGTGGTTAGAACGTTCGCTCTCTGGCCATGAGCCCCGGGTTCGAATCTCACCATGGTCGATTTGTCTTGATGTTATCGGCCTGGAGGGGCTATCCTAGCGTGCGACACATTTGGAAAATGTCTGGAAAGCATACCACGAGTTTACCCAAGCCTTGTGAGTGAAATTGTGTAGACGGAACCCCTGGGGCCGTCGATGGCTGTGCTAGCACGAAGTCACAGGTAATCGTGACCGAGGGTTTGAGCGTGTTGGCCTTATTCAGATTGTTGATTACGCTAGATAATATGCCCTCTCCCAGAAACTGTAACCAAGGTCTGCTCAGCATAGTTGCAGCATAAACCACAGGTAGACTCTGGGTGTTGAACAAACAAATCTGACTAAGCAGGCGTCTAAAATAGGGACTGACTAGCTGATCTAGTAGACGGGTATCCTCGAATACAAGTGGCCATCTATTATACGCTTTAGCTTAAAAATTCTTGGTTGTAGCCTGCATCATTTAGGTCTTGTCCAAACCTTACAATAATTTTGCACAGCTTAACCTCTCTCATGCTTAACTCAGATTAAAGCATATATGATTCCCTGGTAAGTACTGAGTTCAAACCCAGGGACTGCTACTGCTGATAAGTCATATAATCTTGTTCTGTGTAAGAAACGGACATGCGATACAAATATGAATGACAGGTGAGTATAAACTCATATGAAATAACCCCAAAGCATGGGTAGCGCAATTAGAACAATTCACCCGGGTGAACTGAATAAAGGTCTCAGGTCAAAATTCAAAGAAGGTCACCGAGTACGAAGTCAGGACAGAGGACACAACGGCCGAAGCTAAAATAATAATTATAATTTCCCATCTAAATAATTCCGGTAAAAAAAAGCTCCATGATCAAGTATTTTGATTGTTTACACGTTATGTAAAGCACCAGTTTTAAAAATGTACTTTATAGAGGTAACATGTTTTACGAGAAATAGTACGTCACTAGTTTCGTAATCCGTTAATGTTGTAGGGACATTACATATGGTTTTGTGATAGCAGTAGTGGTGTGTCTCGGGTATTTCTCTTCTTTTGAATTTAGAGGTTTCCTTTTCCTAGACTGATTGAAACCTCAAAACAAGAGACCACGGCCAGCATTGCTATTTGACTTATAGATGGGGTAGTGGGGAAGAAGAGATGATTCACATCTTCCCCAATGACATTATTTGCGTAAGTAAACGTAACGAACTCAACCGGGATTCGAACTCAACTTGCTGATTCCATTATACTAATCACACACTAAGAAATAATACGCTCAGGCCTAAAAGTCGATGGCAAAATCAATATTAGGTTCCTGCATTAGAATTTTTTTCTTTTTGTTTGTTTTTTTTTTTTGCTTATTGATTACTTTCAAGATCTATCAGATTTGCGCGTGCCATATATATATATATATATATATATATATATATATATATATATATATATATATATATATATATATATATATATATATATATATAAAAGAAGCCATATATTAAACATCTAACACGATCAGGAACTATTAAAGTTCTGCCTCTGTTTGAAGTGGACGGATGTGAGCGTGAGAACACCTGCTGGTTTGCATGTACTTGTTTTTGCGTGTATTCCTCTGAATCTCCGTAGATCTCCAACCACATATAAGTTTGAATGTCCATGCGTCTATTTCTTTCTTTCTTTCTTTCTTTCTTTCTTTCTTTCTTTCTTTCTTTCTTTCTTTCTAATGTGCACGTGTTCTGTCGGAGCTGAAGAATCAGGTCAGGAATGCTGAATTATTGAAGTCAGGATCAATAGCACCAACTGTGAAATGATAGTTATTGAATATAAATCACGTAGGCTTGTACACGTATGTTCGATTCACGCCGATTCCTCCATGAATCTAGGCCTTTCACTGAAATCATGAACGAATTTTTCAGGCCGAAAACGCTTCAGTGCACTCTTTTAGATAGATAATTAAATGATGAAATAACTATTTAACATAGATGCAAATGTGCATGCTTTATATCTGGCCGTGATAAAAATGTATATATATATATATATATATATATATATATATATATATATATATATATATATATATGTGTGTGTGTATATATATATATATATATATATATATATATATATATATATATATATATATATTGGTTGACAAAATTTCCAGATAGTTGCAATGTCAGTGAAGACATTATTAGTTTTTGTTCATTTCACATCGCAGACAAAACAAAAACGCATGTGATCATAGAAAATGTAAAGGAAGACAATTAAAATACCAGGATACACAACAGAAAAAAAGATCAATTTTATATATATATATAGTTTGACATATTTGTTTGTTAATTTTATTTATTTATCATTATTATTATGAATAATAATAATAATAATAATAATAATAATAATAATAATAATAATAATAATAATAATTTAGAAGAATTGAAAACGAGGAAAATAAAAATAAAACAATATTGTAAGAGGCGAAAATAAGGAAAAGAAACTTATCGATAGCTTGGATTGACTACAGAATGACGTTTGACAATGTTCCACACTCATCGATAAAGAAGCGCCTAAAAATATTCAGAGTATACCCCACAACAGTCACATTTATAACGGAGAGTATGAAAAACTGAAAGACTACACTAAACCTAATCCATACAAACGGGTCATTAACATCGAGACCAATCAACATCAAAAGCCGGATCTTCCAAAAAGATTCAGTATCATCATTACTCTTCTGCCTTGCATTGACGCCACTAACTGCCTACTGAGCAGCAGTAGCAACGGATACAAGTCACAAAATGGCAAACTGAATCACCTGTTCTATATTGATGCTCGTAAAACGTTTACCAAGGATGACAACCAGCAGAAAAACCTACTCACTATTGTCAAAACTTTCAGCGAAGACAGTGTTCGGAATCGACAAATGTGCCAAAGCCACTTTCAAAGGCGATAATCTAACGAAAACTACAGATTTAGACCTTGATATCATCAAAAAGATTATAGAACTAGACCAAGATGGTACTTACAAATACTTAGGAATTTGTGAAGGGGACAGAATACAAACATTCAATTATGAAGAAAAAGATCCGAAAATAATATTATAGGAGAGTGTGTTTGATACTAGAAAGCGAATTTAATGGGGCCAATAAAATGAAGGCTATGAACACCTTAGCTATACCCGTAGTAACATACAGCTTCAACATTATTAAATGGAAGTTGTACGACATTAAAAGATTGGACGCCAAGTCCAAAAACTGCGTACCCAAATGAGGTGAACCACCCGAAATCAGATGTTGATAGGCTGTACGTACCAAGAGCTTTAGGAAGCCAAGGTCTAATCCAACTTGAACTAACTCTAAAAACTACAATAATCGGATTGGTAGCATACCTCACAAAACCAATGACCATCTACAAATAGTAAAACGCCAAATCCACTCCATCGACAACGAAGCTGCACTCTTCAAGAAACAGCTTAATATACCACCTGAAACCCCACCAACAAAAAACGAAGCGAATACCATCAACACCAAACGAGTAAAACAGATAGCAAAACAACTTAGCCAAATGAAATTACAAAAACTGGGGTGACAGGCCGTTGCATGGCAAATACTTAAAAATAACGAAAGAAGAAGATGTGGCCCAACAGAAAACACATCAGTGGCGGAGGAGCATCGTATTGAAAGCTGAGACAGAAGGCCTAATTATTGGAGCTCAGGACCAAAGACTCGCAACCTGATCCTATCACTGTCACATAATCAAGGCTGGAACTAACCCGAAATGTAGGGTCTACCAAAAATATGATAAAACTGTCGACCATATTATCTCAGGATGTCTGGAACTAACAAAAAAAGGAATATACCCACAGATATAACAAGGTAGCGACATATGTGCACTGGAAGATATGCAAGAAGTACAAAATCGAAACCACTGAGATGGTAGGAGCACCAACCAGACACAGTTACCCAAAATAACGATGCAACTATCCTCCGGGACATGCCAATTCAAACTGACAGAGAAATAAAAGCAAACAGACCTGATATTATCATAAAAGGCAAGAAATTCAGGAGGTGTATGCTTATTGATATAGCAGTATCATCTGAGAGAAACACCTCCAAATACAAGGATCTGGAGATCGAGATTACCAGGGGAATGAAGTCTGCGAGTGTACCAATAGTAACTGAAGCTCTAAGACTCGTGAAAAAAGGAATGGACAATTTTAATAACAGTGTCCCAGGTGACATCAACGTACCAGTTGCCCAGAAGATTGCCTTACGAGGAACATCCCATATATTAAGAAAAGTTCTATCAATTAAATGACAGTTCTACTATAGTGCCTAAAGACCATAGTTTGGACCCTGTTCTACTGGATACAATGTAGGAAACATAACATGCACAAATAATAATAATAATAATAATAATAATAATAATAATAATAATAATAATAATAATAATAATAATCTCTAGGACTGCTTGCCTTAAAATCCGTTACCTTCCAGAAATACCACTGTCAAATGTATATTTACCACGTCTTTGGCCGAGTAGTTTCGAACTTAATATTAACTCGAACATGGTGGAGGGATCACCCAAGGCACCTCTTTCCTGCGGGAGGGAGCAGGGGTCATTACCCGACGCCTGAGGCGTCCCTCAAAAGAGGAAGTGTCGAGGGGGTTTGTAATTGTCACTCCCTTCGTTAGTCCAGACGACCGTTACGCCATGTCAATACCTCATAAATAATGGACTATTCCGTTTTGATCGCGTGGAAAGGGAAAATACACTAATTGGTTTCAGTGAGAAAATGAAAGAAAGAAAGGAAGATAGAATTGTTTAAAGGTTGGTTTAGTGAAATGGAATAAGTCGTCAATTTCAATTCTTTTTTTTCATTTGTACCTACTTATTAAAATAACTACCAGCATTTATATTTATGATTGTTATTGCAATATTTTCTTAAAGGTGTTAAGCTCAAATATTTAACGACGTGGTAGGGGAATTTCTACGGATATTTTGTCATAGAACTTGTCATGAGTTTATTCAATTATATATATATATATATATATATATATATATATATATTTGTCATCCACAGACAGACTGTTTCGCTGTTTCACAGCTGATCAGTGTGGCTAGACGTCCGGTTGGCTCTAGCTAGGATCGAAACCCGACTGAATTTACGTCAGTCGGAACTTCTCCCACTAAGCCGTCGGCGCACGGCAGGGATGAAGGTGAATTTTAATGTGTTTATTTTTAGATTTAGATAAACACACAGTGACTCAATTCTGCCGAAGAGTCTGCAATATTAGCTTAAATAGTGACTGTTTACAAACTCACACCTCAAACCAAAGAGCTCAACCGAAATTAATTTTTCAGGAGCCAATATTTTTGTCATCCACAGACAGACTGTTTTATATATATATATATATATATATATATATATATATATATATATATATATAATGTCTTGTTTCTTTCATGATATGATGGTCGACAGATAAGATTGCATGGTTGAGAATTTGCGAAAACCACTATGCTATAATTAACACCCATGTTGCAGTAACTGTAAATACAGTGTAACCCGGATATAAGAGACCCGGATATAAGAGAAACCCGGATATAAGAGCGATTTTCTCTGGTCCCAAATTAGAACCTGTGTTAATGTATATATAATAGACCAAACCCGGATATAAGAGAAACCCGTATATAAGAGACTTCTTCTCCGGTCCCGACAACTCTTTTATATCCGGGTTACACTGTAGATGTTATTATCAACTTTGACGCAGGCAATATCATATGATGTGAGAATTAGAGTAACAGAAGAAAAAAAAAGCATCACTGTTTCCAATGAACAGAGTCTTTCCAAATACAATGTCTTCTGAAATAAAAAGTGAAGATTTTATTATGAATTATCTAATGCAAGTTTATCATTACGACATGAACTTAAATAATTCCTCCTTTTTTTGTATAAGGATAATATGCTCTTTAACCTTTTAGCACTAAACATAGTCAAACCCACCCCGTAAATATCGTCTCCCAAAGTCTCACTGTTTGCGTGACTTCCTGCGTTATTTGTGATGATGTCAGCATATGTTATGAGTGAGTTAACATGTGGTGGATTACGGGGGTTTGAACATTGAGAGCTGACATTTATGGGGCGGGTTGAATGCTAAAGAGTTTAACTAGGCGTTGATTACTGAAAAGAAAATGACTAGGATCGCTCAGTTCACACAAATCCCCGGCTTTTTGAACAGGAGTAGAGGTTTATCCCTTTTTTTCTTGTTTTGGATTGGTTTTCCGGTTCCTTCTAATGTCTACTTCCGCACTATACGTCTTCGACTGAACTCTGAAATGTTATTCACTAATTAAATCTTGACCTCTTCAAGTCTAGAGCAAATCGTTATCTTTCCTGTATAGCTTCAAGAACTACACTTCTTACCCTTTCTTATGCTCATTCAAATACAACACAATAACCCTCTACCTTAAGTGGCTCTTGGGCCTTGTATTGGGGGAATATCAGTAAAAAGAAAGAAAATTCTCAAAATTAATGATCTTTAGATTAAACTTTGACAAGACTATCCGATAAGCAGCGCCCTTGTCCCAGGCCATATTCACGAAAATTAGCAGAAAGGTCGTATGGGTGATGTAATTGAAAGATTTCATCGTTAAATTAATACAGAAATAGAATTAAGCCAAGATATTCCTTTTAGCAAATAAATCGTTCATGCAAATGACTCATTAAAGTAATTAAATATTTTTAAATAATTAATCGGGCTATTCATCGGAGTTATTTTTTTTCTTATCTTTTTTTTTTCGAGCTGCTTATTTTCCTTAAATTGCAATGTTTTTACTCTTTATTGTTAGTTCTAAGCAATAGCAGAGTGATTCTCTGTCGTGAATAACCAAGCGAATATAGAGCTTAGATCATGCACTAAACGTGTGTTTCGTAATTGAAAATGTAACGTTTTTTTCTGTTGCCAACTACGTTATGTTTCAGGTTCAAAGGAAAAAAATAATCAAGCATTAAGAACTGTTTTGACTTCAAGCTTAATCTAGAGAGGATTTTCAGATAGTTTGGCTCAAGTTTTAGTATCTGTTTAATGAGCAATAACTGAATGAGATATCTATTGACTAGACAGAAAGCGTGAACCGAGCGACGTTTTTTAATGCATTAATTTCTGTTGCAGAGTAAGACTCAGCATACTTCCTGCTCGTCCCTACTACTATGACAATGAATTTCTCCTACTTTTAAATATGGCAAGTAGCCACATTAAAATAGGATTTGAGTAGTATTTAATTCAGTAGAGTTTTTCCGTTTTGTATATGAATATCTAATAAACCTCTTCGTTGGTTCCTTTACCTCAGTAGTTCTTAACTAGGGGTGCTCGCACCCACTAGTGTTGCGATATCGATTCCTAGGGTGTGAGGATGCAGAATCATTAGAGTTGGTTTACTATGTGTAATTTTGAGGATGACAGCAACATGAAGAAAAATCTCATCGATCTGAGAAACAATCGAATGGTGTTCACCGATGGTCGCCTGGAGTAATGCTAGGCTTCTCGGTTGAAAACGCATCTTGTACTGACAAAAAAAAAGCCCTCACTGTACTGATGCCATTCGCGACTACATAAATGTGCGAAACTAAATTTTCCTGTCTATCTCACATCATGTGTCCTTCCCGTAGCTCTACGGGAGCGAGACATGGACAACATATGTCACGCAAGAGAAGAGACCGAAGACTTTCGACTTGAGATGTATTCACCGCATCCTGGGCACATCTTGAAAGAACAAAGTTTTGTCTCGCGCCGATCTAACAGCCATGTTCACTCCGCCCAGACAGTGCAGACTCCGATGGCTGGGTCATGTTCGTCCTATGGGGGATGGCCGAATTCTCAAAGATATCCTCTACGGAGAGCTTGCAAATGGCAAAAGAGAAATTCCATTATATGAGACATTGTTAAAAAGATTTAGAAATCTCTCTCTCTCTCTTTCTCTCTCTCCCTCCTCTCTCTCTCCCTCCTCTCTCTCTCTCTCTCTCTCTATATATATATATATATATATATATTAAGAGGTAAAAAAAAATTCTAAAATAAAGGTAAAAAAATAAATAATTTCTACATCTTTTGGCATTATTTATTTATCTTTTTTCAAGAAAGAAATAGAATGGCAAGAGAAAGAAAGTTTATATATATATATATATATATATATATATATATATATATATATATATATATAAACTTTATTTATCTTTTTTTCAAGAAAGAAATAGAATGGCAAGAGAAAGTTTATATACACACACATATACATATATATATATATATATATATATATATAGAGAGAGAGAGAGAGAGAGAGAGAAATAGAATGGGAAGAGAAAAGAAAGTTTATATATATATATATATATATATATATATATATATTTAAATCTTCCATGAATCTCTTCTATTCATATCTGCTCATTTGTTTATACACACACACACACACACACACACACACACATATATATATATATATATATATATATATATATATATATATATATATATATATATATATATATATATATATATATATATATATATATATAAACTTTCTTTCTCTTGCCATTCTATTTCTTTCTTGAAAAAAAGATAAATAAATAATGCCAAAAGTTGTAGAAATTATTTATTTTTTTACCTTTAATACTTTTGGTCGAGAGGAAAATAAATCTAAAATTGATTCTCACATAATCAGAAATCAATTCATATCACATTATTTTTCGTTTCGTTCAAGGCATCCTGCAGTATTGATTTTTAATAAACCCACCTGCTGTGTTTTAACAGCAACATCAACATTGAAAATAGAAGCAGACATTTTTATGACATCTCCACTCTTACCGGGTTGATTTCTTTCATTTATTTGAGCGCATATACCAAAAATATTATTTATTGATGAATTCCAACTAGCAAGGTGTTGGCTATAATCCAATATAGGCTTCTAGATTTCGGGAATGTTTTCTTATTATTGTTATTTTCTTGGTTTTGTTTTTTACGAACTTCAAATAAATATATTAGGATGGGAAAATATAGATTCCTGTATTAACGTATAAATTTATATAGCAACAGTTGTATGTGTTCTATATTTAATATATTGTTCGTTCTATGTAATATTCCATAGTCTATTTTTAATCAAACTTAAGCACACACACACACACACATTAATCAATTCACCGCAAGTAATCCGATGCTGCTGCTAAGATGCAATGGGCTACTGTGAATGAAAGAGAATGGAAAGACTTTAGATGGAATGCTCTGTTTATAATTAACAGTATTAATAATATTTACCGGCCTGAATGTCCGAGAAATTTTCATAGAAAATATTCGTCCTCCGACAGGAATCGAACCTGTATCCTATACGGAACCGTCATATAGCCCGACGTGCCTTAACCGATTGCGCCACAGATTTTACTGCTTTTAAACTACAATCTTCCATGATTCTCTCACGTACATTCATATCTGCTCAAAGCATATCCAAATGTAAACAAATGACGTCACACATTATGAAATGAACAAAGTCCGACAATTATTTTTTGAAATTTTCTCGGATATTCAGGCCGCTAAATTTTATTAATACTGTTTATGATAAACAGAACATTTACTTAAATATTTGTATCTATAAAATGAATGTATAAACATAAAAATATCTTAAAATAATTATCGGACTTTGTCCTTTTCATAATATATATATATATATATATATATATATATATATATATATATATATATATATATATATATATATACACGATGGGATACTGGCATGTCCTCAGTCGGTCCGAATCAATAAAATTATCAAAATGCCTTCTAATGGAGGTGTCATAGAAACATGAGAAAACGGTACACTAAGTCTGTGTACAGTCTCTGCAATAAAACACTAGACACAAGCAACGGTATCTAGAGTTAGTTGGCTATCAAGAATCAGAATCCGAACTTAATTAGCGGCCTCAAGACCAAAATTAAAATGGATTCAAAATCATCCATGCATAAAAACGTCTTACTTGACTGTCTGTGCCTCAAATGTTTTAAGAGATAAAATATGCCGAATTTATAAATAAAAAATCCATTACCTCATTGGATTATATATATATATATATATATATATATATATATATATATATATATATATATATATATATATATATATATATATATTATAAAATAGGATATAGAATCCCAACAAAGTTTTGAAGAAATATGACAAATGGAAAACCGCTTCATTAAAACTGGATTTGATTATGTGTTTCGCCCTTCTAGGCTTCACCAATTCAAAAAACGAAAGAAACAAATATGTTTGTGTATTTGAGTTTATGCTTAAATAATAAATCATTCGTACTTTCTTCCGCTAAGTTGCTGTTTCTTGTGATGAAAGAAAAGAATGAAAATGAGTGACTTTAAAAAAAAAAAAAGCCGTTAATACTTATCACTTTCAACCTATTCTGAAAAAATGGATAAGAATTTACCTTAAATTCATTTCAGAAAAACGCTATATGAATCTATTGCTTTCGAGCCATTCGGAAAGCAGAATGGGGATTTACCTAAAATTCAATATAAAAAAGCTGGGAGAATGTATAACTTTCGGAACGAACTAAGAATGATAAAGAAAAGATACAGAATAAATATGAACGGCTTTTTTAAAAGTCACACTTTTTTCTTCTATAAGAATAATAAGAATTATTATTATTAATGATAACATATAAGTAATTACAATATTTTCCGTGTGTATAGGATGATAATATTATTAGTATTATTATTAATAATAATAATTTATGATAATGAGGATAAAAATAGTACTAGTATTATATATATATATATATATATATATCCCTGAAGTGAATATACAGATAGTTAAGTGCACATGCGAGCATATAAAATGATAAATATATTCAAAAATCAAAAATAAAAACTGAAATGTAATAATAATAACAATAATGTTAATAATAATAATAGTAATCAGAAATAAGTGAGATATTTTCTGTGATTAAAAGTTGAAAATAACAATGATAATAATAGTAGTAATGTCAAAAAAAATCTCTTTCCCTCATTCACTCACTCTCTCTCGCTCTCTCTTCACACACACACACAAACACACACGCACACACACATATATATATATATATATATGTGTGTATATATATATATATATATATAGATAGATAGATAGATAGATAGATAGATAGATAGATATGAATTGTTTAACGTTCTTTTTATAGATACAAGTATTTAAGCAAATGCTCTGTTTTATAAAACAGAGCATTTGCTTAAATACTTGTATCTATAAAAAGAACGTTAAACAATTCATAAATGTCTTTAAATAAATTGTCGGACTATGTCCAATTCAAATATATATATATATATATATATATATATATATATATATATATATATATATATATATATATATATATATATATATATATATAAGGTCATGAGGTAGTAGCGACCTTTCCTAGTAGTCACATTAGTAGTGTGTGTGTCACTTTAAATAATTTACCCAATTTCGTGTCCTTAATTTTAATATGATCCTCTCATATTCACGAACAAGCTTCTGAGTATCTTTTTTTTTTAAGCATTTCAGCCCAAGCAAGATCGGATGCCACTAGCACGCAATCGATTACAGAGAGTGGGGGCGAGAGTAAAGAGGCGTGATAGAGGAAAGGATGGAGAGAAGTACAGGGAATAGATCAAGGCAGCAGGAGATGTCGATTGACATTACATTTGAAAAATTGGAGATTGAAGCTATCAGGGAAACAAGTAATAGGAAGGAAATTCGACAGACGGTAGGTGCGAGACAGGAAGCTATTGGAGTAGAAGATACTGCTACATTTAACCGTTTCGACAGGGAAAGGGTGGGATCGAGATTCCAGCCTCGTAGCACGTTTAAATTCATACAATCTGGGAACTAGCGAAAGGAGCTCGTCGGAGCAGTTACTGTGAAAGTATTTGTAGAACAGACAGAGGGAAGCGACGGCACGTCAGTGAGAGAGCGACTGTAGACAAGATGCCATATCAGGGCCAATCACATTGCCTATCTGTCTCTGGAATTTTGTCGAGGACCTTAAAACGAAAAGCGGGGGCACCAGACCATATATGGCAGCAGTATTCCATGCAAGGGCGAATGGTTGATTTATAGATTTGAAGGATGGACTCGAGTGAAAAAAAACTTTCTGGCACGACAAGGCGAACCAACTTTCCTTGCGGTGGATGAAGCTATTGATTCAATGTATTTGTTCCATCTCAGATCAGCGGGCAGTGTGAGACCAAGCAGTCGCAAAGAGGTGCTGTCGTTGAGTTGAGCATTAGACATTCTAATGGAAGGCATGGATGGTTCCTTGTGGTGAGTAGTAGAGAGCAGTTTTGTTTTTGAGGCACTAAAGTTAACCAGACAATTCCTGCCCCAGTCTACAACCGATTGGAGGTTCATTTCGAGACTAACGGCCAGGTTAGTTTTGTCAGCGATATCAGATTTGCCTGTGAGGAAGGAATAAATAGTAGTGCCGTCTGCATAGATGACTACTTGGGAACTGATGAGATCGAGGGAGAAGATCGTTTATGAAGATAAGGAACAGAGTAGGACCCAAGAATAGAGCCTTTGGGAACACCTGCGTTCGTGTGAAAGGAACTGGAGGAGAATCCGTTAAGGACGACCTTCATTACACGGTTTGACAGGAATGATCGTCTTAAATCAAATAATCGACTTGAAATTCCGTATCCCTGAAGCTTACGAAGGAGGCCGACATGCCAAACCCTATCAAACGCTTTAGAGATATCTAGAGCCACGGCACGAGCTTCTCATATTGTGAAGTGCTTGGTAAATAATTTCAGTTATGGCCGTGATCACATCAGTTGTAAAACGGGCAAAGCGGAAACCATATTGCCTGTTAGAGAGCAGATCATGGGATATAAGGTGCTTAACCACTTCTGCGTTGATTAAAGCCTCGAAGACTTTGCCGAAGAGTGGTAGGAGACTGATAGGACGGTAGTTATTTGGGTCAGAAGGGTCTCCAGAGTTCTTAAAGACAGGTACGATTGATGAGAACTTCCAACAGGCTGGAAATCAAGATTCATTGAGGCAGTAGTTATATAATTTGGAGAGGTCAGGGGCCAATTCAGGGGCACATTTCTTCAAGGCAATGGCTGCTATCCCGTCTCCACCGCTATCCTTATGGGAGTCTAATTTAGAGATGATTCCCAGTACCAACGACGGGGTTATGTGCAACTCGCTCAATAGAGCCTCAGTTCTAGGTGGAAATCAGGTGTGGGTACACCGGACGAGTCGAGCGTTGAGTAGGATGAGAATTTCTGAGCAAAGCACTCAGCCTTATCAGCTGAGGAGGTCAGGATCTCAAAGTGGTTGAACAATGAAGGTATTGTGTGTTTGCTCTTGTTAAGTAATGCCAATAATCCTTGGAGCCGAATTTGCGAGATATAATACGTTGTTTCATTCTATCAGCAAATAGTGACTTTGCTTCATTGAGGACACGCTTGCACTCGTCACGGGCTGAGACAAAGAGACATCCATCATGTCACTATAATATAGGCGAAAGAAGTGATTCCTATGGGCAATGGCAGCTGAGCAAGCAGCAGAGAAACAAGGGGATGAGTACGATTTAAGCTTATATTTCCTTGCGTGGATGAAAGCCTCAATTCCAGCTTTAACCCAGGAGGAGACCTCGGAAGCGCATTCTTGAACGGGAAGCTTAAAAACCACATCCCAGGGAACATCGCGAAGGAATTCCCAGGACGTGTCCCAGTCTGCTCGTTGATAACAGAAAGATGTTCTGTAGCTAGGTTTTTTTTTATGGGGGTGGTGTAGAAAGAGATGTTGAAAGGCACTACAGCATGATCAGAGTTGTCAATAGGGAACAGCTGCGTGGCGCGACAGAACTCGGGGATGGAGGTGAAACATAGATCGAGATGATCGTCCAAGTTGTTGGGGAAACGTGTTAGAAAGTCAACTATTTGCTTAAGGGATTGAGAAATTGAAAAGTTAAGGGTTTCTATGCCAGCAAGGTCAGTTATAGAGTTTTTAAGCCACTTGGTATGGTGGGTGTTAAAGTCCCCGAACACGAATATATGAGCAAACGGATGAAGAGAGATAGCCTTGTTTATGGTGTCAAAAACGCTTTCGAGTACATCACAGTCTTGGGAGGATGGAGAGCGATAGAGATAGAGGAAGAAGAGGTAGCTTACAACATTGAGGAGAGATAGACGAAGACACATGTATGAATGGTCTGGAGATTTGAGAGAGAGAGAGAACTCTCTAGCCAGTGGGAGATGGTCCTTTACGTAAACTCCAAGGTCGTGCATGCGGTTTTCTAAAGAGAGGAAGGTAATCGGGGATCGAGAGGTCAGATAATGGGATAGACGGGTTGAAGTTGGTCTCGCAGAGAGCCAGCATATCAGGAGACTTCGCAATGAGGAACGATTCCACACTAAAGAAAGAAAGTTACCATATTGATGCATATTCATTTATCCCTAGTACTTTTGACATTACCAAAATGTCATCTTCAGGGTCTTGTTTTACCAGGTCTTGTTTTATCTAAGAAAAATTTGCTGCGTTTATCTGAAAATTAAATTTTAAATTTTATGATGTAAACATACTCATGCAGTAACGTCAAGGGAGGTAACTAAATTATTAAGATGTCTATTTTTTTTTAAATATTTAAAGCTATTAGTTAAAACCTAGATATCTTTAAACTATCTAATGTAAACATTTTAAAACATTTGTGCAGTATTCATAATTAATTTTATTAATGGTTGGTTTCAGTTTTTAATATAGATACCTTCAAGAATTTTTAGTTTATGTTTATTATTTTCCTGAACAAGTGTAGATGTATTTTCAACAAAAATGTTTCTAAATTGCGAATGTTGACAGTCATGATGCTGTGAATGTTTAGAAATGTTAGATGCATCGTTCAAATAAAAATTCAACCTCCAAAACAACGTAGTTGTAGTGTGGCCAACATAAATATTATCTTTTTCTGTTGGAGAAACAATCTCCTAAAGCACATTTAGATTCATATATATATATATATATATATATATATATATATATATATATATATATATATATATATATGTTGTCATAAAATTTTAAAATCGTGCAGTACAGAAGTTTGTCATTTTTCTTTTCACAAATAAAAATTTTTCAATTTTAGATAAACACAACAAATTTGTCTTAGGTAAAAGTAGACCCTGATAAAACAAAACTCTGAAGATGACATTTTGTTAATGTTGAAAATACCGGGAATAACTGAATATGCATCAATATAGTAGCTTTCAAGAAGATTGACCGTGAATATGAGAGGATCATATTAAAAATAAGTAGATAAAACTTGTCTAAATTATTTTACATATATATATATATATATATATATATATATATATATATATATATATATATATATATATTCACTTTATACGTTATTTTAATAAATACAGTTTATTTAAGTAAATGCTGTTTTTTAATTAAACAGTATTAAATACATTTACGGAAACGTCCTCAAATGACTACTCCGTATAGGATACAGCTTCGATTCCTGTTGGGGAACACATATTTCTCGAACATTCAGGCCCGTAAGTGTAATTAATACTACGAGGGTCATTCAATAAGGTGAATTTTTCGGTATCAGGACTTCTAATACAGATAGAAGCTTCCTTTTTTTATTTTTCAACGTAGTCTTCCAGCACTGTCACACACTTTTCCCATTTGTGCACAAGCTTCCGTATTCCCTCAGCGTAAAAATCTTTGGACTGATGTCTCAGCCAGTCGCTCACAACACTTTTGACTTCATCGTCACTTTTAAACTTCGTGCCTCTCGTGAACGCTTTAAAGGGACCAAAGAGGTGAAAGTCTGAAGGGGCAAGGTCTGGGCTGTAAGGGGGATGAGGGAGCAGTTCCCAGCCCAGCTCGTTGATGGTCTGCACCGTTTGGGCTGCTGTGTGAGGCTGTGTGAGGCCTTGCGTTGTCATGATGCAAGATGACTCGTTCTGACTGATGACCCCTGCGTTTGTCCCAACAGATAAGCTCAAAGTCCTTGCAATGTCATCCACTGTCACCCTTCTGTCAGACTGAATGAGGTCATTGACTGATTCGATCACATCAGGATACCTCACTTCTTCATCCTCAACACTGCTCCGTCCTTCTTTAAACAATTTAGCCCACTTGTAGATATTTTTGGCTGAAACATGTCGCACCATACACAGTTGACATTCCCCTATGAATTTCAATTGGTTTGCACCCTTCAGCAACCAAAAACTTGATAACTGACCGCTGTTCAATCCTGGAGCATGCTTCTTCGTCGGCCATCTTTGTTAATCGCCAAAACTCTCAAAGTTTTTTTTAATCTGCAAAAGAAATTAAATCCATGTGAAAAAGAAGTAAAGCAAAAAACATAAAAACGAGTAAGCTTCTATTTGTATTAGAAGTCCTTATACCGAAAAATTCAACTTATTTATTGAATGACCCTCGTATTTTCTTAAAAACAGTGCATTTACTTAAATAAACTGTATCTACAAAAATAACGTATAAACAGAAAATATATTAAACAAAATTTCGGATTTCATCCATTTCATTATATATATATATATATATATATATATATATATATATATATATATATATATATATATATATATATATATATACTACAGTTCAAAAGTTTGAGGCCACTCATGGTAATTTTTTAA